>JADHKH010000049.1:0-31492 GCA_019925625.1 Graphilbum ipis-grandicollis
CGGCAGAAAAATAATTGGACCAATCAAAAGCATTTCCTCGATTATGTGGGGCGGAAGCGATGTACTATAGTGCAAATAAGGCCAATTTTATAGTGCAAATAGTAGCTTTCTTAAATAAACGTCGCCGTGTCTCTCAATTGTGGCGATAATGAGCCGAACTGCTTGAATAAGACCCAAACACCCGAGTCTTGCCCCCCTGGTTACCGATGCTCGTCACCCGCGGCATTCGCCATGCCTTTCGACGGCCGCCGTCCTATTACGCCGGCCTTAGACGTGGCTTTGTCTCCAACGCGGACGTCGACAGTGCCCGGGCCTACTGTTTAAGCCAGATCAAGTATGGGAGCGTGTATACTCTCGGCCTATCTTTGCGGGCTCTGGCTAATCTTGGAACTGTCATCTTTCGGCAGGACCGGCGACTACGATGCCCATTTGGTGCGGCACTTCCTCCCCGCCGCCGTCCAGGATTCATATCTGGCGCTGAGGACTCTGAACCTCGAGCTGGCCCGGCTTCCCGAGGCGGTGTCCCATCCGTCGATTGCTCAGATGCGTATGCAGTTCTGGCATGACTCCATGGACAAAATATTTGATGGCCAGCCGCCGCGCGAGCCCGTGTCTCTGCTTCTCTATGCCTCCCTCGCCGGCCTTGCGGCTCGGGAAGTGCGGTCGCAGGGAGGCGTTGACGGACGAGGGGCCAGAGGGGGCTCGTGGAGCTCTCTAAAGTTTTGGCTACAACGCTTTATCAGCACGCGGCAACAGTACATGGATAACCGACCGTTTACAAGCATAGCGGCGCTAGAAGAGTATTCCGAGAATACCTATGCAACGCTGATTTACATCACATTGGCCATGCTGCCGCTCCGGTCGATGCATGTCGACCATCTGGCCAGCCACATTGGCAAAGCCTGCGGTATCGTGGCAATTCTTCGGGGCGTACCTGTTCTGGCACGCCCGGCACCGACGACTAGCCCGAGTGGGCAACGCAATCCTGTGCTCTTGTTGCCACTGGACACCATGGCCGAGGCCGGCCTCCGAGAAGAAGATGTGTACCGCCAAGGCCCAGAAGCCCCAGGGCTGAAAGACACTGTCTTTCGCGTGGCCACACGGGCAAACGATCATTTGATCACGGCCCGTGAGATGCTTAAAAATATACGGGCTGGTCGAGACGTTGGCCACGAGTATGAGCATGCAGGGGAGGCGGGGCATACGTACTTGGATACCGAAGGCGGTGGCGCCGGTGTCAGGGAAGAAGTTCAGGCTTTACGGAGTGGTTTCAGTGTGCTTCTTGAAGCAGTTCCGGCACAAGACTTTTTGACTCGCCTAGAGGCAGCGGATTTTGACCCCTTTCGCGTTAGGAGCAGCTGGAAGTTACCATGGTCTCTCTACAAGGCGCAGAGGTGGAAAACATTATAAGACTAGTGCTATGGTCAGACTAAAGGTACAATTAGTAAGAAAAAGGAGTAAGAAGTAAAAAGAAAAGTGTGAGTAGATGACTTTACGATGTAGAAAGGTGAATAAAGATTCCCAGTAGTCTGGCAACCCACATGTGATTGATTTCCACGACCCGACTAATTACAGTGGCAAAGCAAAGACCAAGGAACACAATCACGCCTGGCTGTTAGTTTTGTGAAAGGCGTGCCAGCCAAAATGGGTTGGCACTTTAGGCAAGCATCTTATGACCATTGGATGACCAGTAGTAGTAAGGAAACGTAGCACTGCCGCCGTTGCCACTAGCTGTGGGTTGAATTCTTAATACTCGAATCAAGTTACATCAGCGAAACAAGCTTTCCTTGGCACGTCTGTTGAGAACTACGTCGTAGGTTGAGCAGGACAGAGTGGTATTTTCCGTACTTAGTGTGTCTCTCATACTGCAGTCTGCGTCATTCAGCCCATCCGGACAAAATAATCAAAGGAGCAAATAATAGGATGAAATTCCAAGCTAGCTTACACTACATGTATGGACAGTGGCTGCTATCATATGGCCAGGTAGCGCCGACGGCGGCGAAATGCGGTATATCTCCACAAGGGATAAAGAGCAAGGTTGTCCTCCTTTTTTCAAAAGGCTCGTCATTTATTCAGCCAGACTGTGAATTGTATTTGTTGTTTGGAAGTTATGTATGGGTCTTCATTCTATTCCAATGTATGGACCAGCGATGGGGCATTCGGATATCATGGTGAGAGATAAGAACAAGCCAAGCAATCTTGACAGCTGTACAGCCGCTCGCTGTATCGACAGGCCGGAATGGGAGGCCTACAAAGCCAGAAGAACGATTCTCTTGCTTGTCTGGGCATGAAGATAGCACATATATATAATTATAATGGTATATCAAATAGGCATCCAATCATGCAATTGTCTTGCTGTCTGTGTCCTTCTGACTTGTTCGGTCTAATGCCAGCCCGTGTGGCGACAGAGCCCAGTCAAATATGAGAGACTGCCTCAGACTCCATATAGATGGTAAGTTGAGCTGGAGAAGTAGCACAGAGAAAATGCGGTCCAGGACAGTCGAAGACGTGCATGGTGCTGTTGCCAGCTACATCATGCCATATACACGCAAAAGGGAAGAACAGCTCAATATAGATATAGATAGTTCTATGCGCACAGTGGCACATGACACACGAGTTCCACTAGCTGTAGCCAGAGTTGTGGTGTGTTTCATTCTCGCCAACAAGCTCGAGATACGTACTCCGTAGATGGCTTGAGATCCGGCGTATCCGCAAGCCGAAGCCAGCAGCCCGGGATCTAACACGCACGTGTGTATGAGGCGGCAGAAGCCAAATATGCATAATCTGTAAGGCTGAAGGCTGAAGGTCAGAGGCTGAAGAAGCTAGGCGTATGTGGCGATACGTTGCCAACGGTGTAGCCTTGGACGGTTTCGGCCATCATTGGAATACTTTTCCATGTTGGATGTTGTGGAATACGGCATTACATACGAGGCCCTTGAAAGAAAGATCGGAAGGAAGAGAGGAGTGATTATGTCTAGAACAAAAGTCGTATCTTACATAGAAACATATACACAGATACACAGATACAACTACATTTATGTACGTACAGGTGCACATTACGTATGTCTATGTCAAATATGACGCGTTTGAAATGGACTCAGCACGCTCGGTGTCGAACGGTACGGTGTAGTATCTTAGCAACTAACAAACGGCTCTCAGCTCATTGGCCACTTGAGGACGTGTGCACATCGCGACATGGCTGCAGACCGCAGATGCCATAAGCTTCTTTCATGTTCTGCCGTTTTAGTGTAAGTGAACGTACGTCGTAGTAAGTATACACTATGGAGGCTCGCGGAAGCTAATAGAGGCGCGGTCGACCAGCCTAGTTTAACTCTATGCACGCTATGTTCAACGGTCTTTTGCCCGGGCTCGGACATAACAATGGCGAGTTTCGGATAATGACAAGTACGGGCATTGCACGGAGCTGCAACGGTCGCACAATTAAAAGACAGCGAAACAGCGAAGATAATGCGAGAGGCAAGACAAAAAGGCATAGAATTGCAAAACGCCATATCGTGCAACTGCCGGTATATCCCCGGACGCTGCGGCCCAAACAGAGTTTTTCGGCCACAACCCAATCCGTAATAGTCATGACTAGATATCTTTGAGAGTGCCTAAAGCGTTTGGCCGGCTGACTGTCTCATGCATCGACCCCATATTAGCAGAAGTGATGAGCGGTTGTTTACGGTGCCGGTGGCAGCGAATCTCCGAGGTCGCCGAGAGCAAACTTCTTTGGCAGCCTTCCTCAGTTTGGCAGTAGTGTAATGCTGTAAAGGCCGAATCGTGAGGCGCCAACTGCGGCACCATGCAAAGTCAACGAGCGTTGTGAGCGGAAAGCGGGGGGCAAAGAGGGGAGCGGGAGGGGAAGAGAAAGGTGGTGACTTGACGAGGAAGGTCGGATGAAGAACGGATCGGCTGGGGCGACATCGCGTGTTTTTTCCGGTCGTTGGTGGAAAGGCTATCATGGTGCTATGACATTACTTGGGGTTTTGGGTAGCGCCTCAGCTGGAGCCCCAGTCAGGTGTTTAGCTCGGCCCCGCTTTTGCTGGAAATGGGCCGGCAAGAAATGCAACGCTCATGTAGTGTGTTGGCGGAAGAGCGATTCTGCACTTTCGGCACGGTCATAAACGACGTCACAGTGTACCCGTGCAGATTTCTGCTGCTATTTGCCATGGCTACGGACCGGGAATGCCGTATTGCCGCCGGCGCCGTGGCCGGAAACGATGGGGACAAAATTTTCAGTTACTAGGCAGTCACGTGCAGACCGATACTGTCTTTTGTCTGTTGAGCATCTTGTCTTTGAAGCAGAAGTACGAAAAGCCCACTGGTGCTTTGCCGATGTACTCGCCTCCGTACCCGGTACATGACAAGCAACTTACTACCGTGTCATGTAGGTAGGCGCGACCGCCTAAGAATGGGCGGATATTAATTACTTTGAATGACGCACGCGCCTGCTCCGGAAGCTCCGGCGACTGTACCACGTACGGAGTGGTACAAGGTACTTTGCGCGTCGTACACACATCTGACATGGGAAGGAACTCCCAACCTCAAAACCCCGAGCAGACAGACTTGGATGACAGAGGCCGAAGAAGCGGCCATGCCAGGCATGAGAAGGGACAACCCAATTGCACTAACACGCATAGCAAAGAAAACATCAAAACGGATCATGGCTTTCCAATAGTCTACACGGCCGCCGCTTCGCCGTCATCTTTCGGGCCTGCGTCTTGTAGGTGTATTGTGTGCTCTACTCTGCTCTACTCCGTGCGTACAGAACGGCAATGCAGTGAAGTGTATTAGATTAGAAAGGACCCGCTTCTGTGTCGTTCTTTCTCTTGCCAGGCCTACCTATGCTGTGGTTGCCGCATGCCGCTCGCGCTCTCGCGCTCTTCGCGCTCTGTAAGCAAGTTTTGCTCCGGCCGACCCGGCCCCTGCCCCCCCTATGACTCGCTGCCTCCGGCTGCTACCGGCTTCCACCTTACTGCCTGTTCCTTCCTCCTGCTTTCCGCTCCTGCCTCCCAATCTGCACTGCGGAGTGCGTGAATTGTATATATTGACGCGCGGGGCCGTCGTATTGCCAAATCACCACACCACATCATCACCTCATCAGCGACTCATCAGCGCATCACCACCACATTACCCGCATCACCATCTACACTACGCATCCGCAGCTGGATACTACCGTCCTCCCGCACCACCCACGCTCCGCCTTTTATACCGACACCTGGTTCGCAGCCTTGCTGAGCTGAGCGCCCCGACACGGCTTCTGCTCTACAATTACACTACAGCTCCGTCTTCGTCTACGAGTGCTTTCTCCAACACACTTGTCACAAATCGGTCCCGTCCTTTGCGACAGTCATCTGTGCCGTTAACTTCCGCTCGCTAGCACATACACTGCATACCTTACCATTTTCCCACCCGCCGGTCTCAGTCCGTAAATTCGCGCTATCCTCAGAGAGGCACGTCCGGCCTCGCTGCTTCTCTCCCACTCTTCCCTGCCCTTCCCTGCCCCCGGTGTCTTGGCTTCTCTTCTACTACTATATATCGGCAAGGAGTCCTTCATTTTCCTTCGTCCACCTCCTGCCTACCCGCTCTCGTCCACTCCCGCCTTATCCCCTCTCGCTTTAGACCTTTTTTTGTTCTGGGGTTCTCGTATCGTCTTGTTTCAACACCTCTTTCCATCCCCGTCGTCCCTTTTCCTTGTTATCGTCCATTAGCAGTATGATTCGAACTGCTCCTTCGAGAGACGTCCAAACGTCTGCTGTGCCATCCGATGCACAGCCCAGCACTACTCCCAGCAGCGACAGCGCTCGCACCAGCCAGACCCTCAGCGAAAAGGATGTCAAACTAGACTCCATCCACAAGTCGTGGAAGCCACTCAAGTTTGCGCACCACAAGCATGGCGCCACCCTGGTCGTCGATCGCTCTGCCTCCACAAAGCGATCCAAGACATTCTGGAAGTCCTTCAAGTATCTCTGCAATCTGTCTGAAAAGCAGGTCGACGACTTCATGGCCTCTTACGTCATCTACAACCTAGACTGGGCCGATGAGGCCAATATGATTAAAGAGCTTGGCCCCGACTACAAGCAGCGTGTGGGCGATTGCCTACGCGCCTACTACGGTGTTCTCAATCATCTCTGCGCCCTCGGCGACGTCGAGAAGATGTATATTCCGCCTCTGATGGACAAGCATGTTTCCGTCCTGGACAACCAATTGCTCTATGAGGAGTCTGTGGCCCGCGACATTGGTCTCAAACCGGGGGACCGTGTTCTTGACATTGGTTGTGGCCGTGGCCGTGTCGCCGCACACATGGCCAAGTTCTCGGGCGCCAAGGTCGTCGGCCTCAACATTGATCCTAACCAGATCGCACAAGCCCGTGCCTTTAACAAAGAGCAGGGCTTGGACAACACCTTCACCGAGTGGGACCAGAACAACCTCCCACTTCCCTTCCAAGACGAAAGCTTTGATGCCTTTTACGAAATCCAGGCCTACAGTCTCTGCAAAGATATCCCGGCCATGCTCAAGGAAGTATATCGCGTACTGAAGCCGGGCGCCAAGTTTTCTATGCTCGACTGGGTCAGCTTGCCAGCTTACGACCCCACCAACCCAGAGCATGCCGAGCTTATGCGCCGTGTGAAGCCACTTATTGGTGCCGTCGGCACGCCGACGCCTGCCGGTCTGGAAAAGGCGCTCATTGACGCCGGCTTCCAGGTGCTTCGCTCCGACAACGCCAGTGTCGGGGACCTCCAGTCCCCGCTCATTGACAAGGTCGACATCTACTTCCGCACAGTACGCCAGATCATTCTTGGGCTGGTGCGCCTGCATGTTTTGCCAAAGCACTTTAAGACGCTCATCAATCGTCTCTGTCTTGATGGCCAGGCTTTTGTTAAGATGGACAACATGCGGTTGATCACCACTAGCTACCGTCTTATTGCTGTGAAGCCTGCACAGTAAGAGAGTCTTATGTTTGACCAGGAGTCCACATCACGGAAAAAACATAATGCTATACTTGGGGACCTCTGGCAAACACCTCTTTTCATAACTTTTCTTGGGCTGCATGGGCTTGACTTGTCTGAATTCATCGGCTGGTTTCAATTTGGGTAATTCTTTAATTTTCTTGCGCTCCTTCATTAGACATTAGATATCCACTCATGTCTATAAGACATGCTCCTTTTCATTGGAATAATAAACATCAAAACTCACTAAGAAAGGTCCAATATTGTGAATACTTTTATGTTTTATGTTAGACAACATAAACGGTCCGATGGACTGGCGTGAAAACTCACCTCTACTCGATCCGGTGCGCATGCAGAAGCAACATCGGATCCGGAAACGTGCCAAGATCTTTGCGAATAGCTAAAACCCTACAAGTAGCTCCAACAAAGCGGCTCTGGCTATTCAGCTTGATGCGTCCTCCTCTCCGGAGCAATCAACTTGCATAAACTTGGTGTGAACGGCTTATATGTCTCGTACAATTCCTACGGTCATCAAAGGTCGATTGGTCTAGTTGGTTATGACGGCGCCTTAACACGGCGCAGGTCCGCGGTTCGATCCCGTGATCGATCATTTTTTTAGTCTTGTACAGCCGTTACACTACATTGTTAAATGGGGGACTTTAAGTATTTTTTTACAAAAAAGTAAAAAAAACACAAAAATTGACAAAAATAAGATATCAAGTAAAGCTGATCGATCACGGGATCGAACCGCGGACCTGCGCCGTGTTAAGGCGCCGTCATAACCAACTAGACCAATCGACCAATCTGTATCCTAGTTCTGGTAAGATATACTTAAGAGAGGCGATCCGCTTGAGAGTTGTACATATTAAAGAGAGACAAACGGCTACAACAAGCACCGTGTTGTAACTTTGAATGACCCTCATCATAAATAGTCTGATACGCTTGGGACCCAATGAGGCCAAAACTCGGATCATTTCAACTTTTAGCTCAACCCAATATATAAAAGCGGTCAATATGGATCCTGGCCATGAAAGTTACGTAACATTGTAGAGAAGCGATGTCAAAATCTTGTGTCGTCACAGTTAGCACATCACCAAGTCAGCCATTGGCCGACGAGTATCCAAGGTCTTTTTAAAAATCACGCGGACTATGCTATTTGCATACAAGCTGGCTCATTGTTGACTTCTATCTTTTAAGAGCAGGCAAAGCAGCTGTAGCCGTCGACGGCATATCGGCCGCCTCTATGTAGGGTAGTGATAGCGAACTTACAGTATAACAGGAAAACCACTCCAGCTCACCTAGTCCAAATTTACATGCTTGAGTTTCTTTATAAGTTCTCCCGTCTCGAATCTCACTCCAACATCGGCCATGTACTACTTATACAGCGCCATCTGCTTCCGGAGGGACCATGCAATTGCCTGGAGAGACTGGGAATCTCTGGGGTTTCCATGCTATTGCGTTTTTACTCGTGATTTCCATGCTCCTGATGTGCTATTAAGACATTTCGTTCATCAGAAATTGACCCGAGCTGGTGATTACGGATGACTAAATGGCTACCTACACTGCTTCAAGCCTCCTCCGGGCTGAGAGAACAAACCCTATGATGAAGGTTGCCCAAGCTACGGTAAGCTTCAAGCGGCCCCGTTTTCGTCCATTTTCTCGTATTCTTTTTCTTCTTTCTTTTCCACTACCTGGTGACGGCATCTCGTATCCAGCCTTCGTCCAGATCATAGACTTGCAGTACCTCTTTCAAATACCTAGGTAGTTTAAGCTGTGCCGTGTCGATCATCCCCACAAAAGCCCGCCTCCCGTCGCTAAGCGAGTGGGTTCTCAAAACTACAGCTGTGCCAATCGATTTGCTTGCCTGCCCATTTCAGCCCTTCCTTTTTCAGGCCTGATGCAACTGGCCATGCAGTCTGCAGCAACAGTGACTGAAGTTTGCTAGCTGGGCCGTGTAGATCTCAACACTGTGGCCTGGGTGGGGCCAAAATACGAGCTTTGTATCTTCCTTTTTCGGCATTATCTGTTTGCTTTGTGCGTATCCATTACACCGCCCCATTCTGGCTCATTGCCTTGTTTTGGTGTAGCAAGCAGAATCGAGAGACATCAGCATAGTGTACACTGTAAGTCCATGGCGCCACGCCACTTGCCACGGAAGTAGAACACGGATTGAAAACCGAGAATACATGTCCTCCTGACGATCGTCCCTCAAGGCGCGAATGATTGCATTCTCCCCGACGTCTTCCACACCCTTCCGTCTACCGGGTGTACTCGAAAAGCATAAATAGCTACCCCAAGCCCCTTCCTTCATACGGTCTTTTGACAGCGTAACATCAAGATCTACAATCTCCCCTACTCATTTACATCATCGAGCCTAAAAGTCCGCCTTTTATCCTACGGCACATCTCCTCTCATCCTTTATAACATGGCCATATTAACGCTTTCAATGGCTGTTGCCATCCTATCTGGTGGTCTCCCCGTCGTAATGGCAAACAAAGCCTGCGGAGACGCTCAGTATGACCCGGCCAAGTATGTCTGCTACGACGATCACTTCCTATGTCCTGTCATTGCTGGTGAACCTTTGTCTCTCTGCAATGGTGCCTGTTACAGCACATTCCAGTACACTTGCACCAGCGATCCTGTTGCACCGCTGGCGCCACTGGCGCCACTAACAGCTGGTACGCCTTTTTCTCTAAGGGCTTCCAACCCATCCGCGCCAACCATCGACGGAAAAGTTGTCTCAGCCTGCAATCAACGCTGGAGCATTGGCGGTCCCACCTGTGCCTACTGCCCTTCTAGCCAGGTGTCCGACTGCCCGTCCGGCGGCTCTACGGACATGAGCGCCGGCGACTCTTCCTCAGGCACAAACGGCATGAGCGTGGAAGTGCCTGGTGGCCAACAAATTTTCCTTGACCCCTTCTGGGCTGTCGGCTATACCCAAGCACACTCGGCATCCATGCCTTCTGGTGCCACCGTCGGTGGCCTGGTAGCGTACTCGGCGGGAAGCACCGACAAGCCTGGTGGCTTTATCAATCTCAACTCGGGAGGCTGGGGCTGGGTTGCCTGTCCGCCGACATCGCCGACGGGTAATGGAGAGGGCATTTATACATTATACGCGGTGAACAGCACAAATTACAAGTCGCGCGCTTACTGTACGCCTATCAACCTGGAGGTTACTGTACTCCCTGAAGGCACCGTGGGTGCTTGGCAGTATACATAAAGAGTCACATCTCTCCGCCTAAAGGCATGGTAGATAACACCGTCCTAAAAACACGCGCCTTGAGGTAGCACGGGTATCGAATATATTAAAAGTTACATTTATTTACTGTTTGATCGTGCTGCGCTCCATCTGGCGCCATTTCGGCGGGCAGTTGGCCAGACCTTGTTCCAAGTCCTCACCTGTCCATGGCCGCCTTCGCTCAGTGACGAGCACACCATTGTCACCTTTTCCCGAGTTTTGATGTTGAGCTAGAGGTGCGCCCATCATGTCGGCCGAGACAGTGCCAGGTTGGACACTGAGTCTATTGCTGTCAGAATAATGGGAGTTGGTCGAATTTCTTTTCGGAAATGAGGGACCAAAAGGCAAACCTCGACCATGAACATCGTCAAGATCGTAGCTTGGTCGCATGGTCGCAAGCGTCTGGTCGAGTCCACTTGACGGTCGTTGAGCGCTGAGATGGTTCATTGTGCTAGGCAGATTGCTGCGCCCAGCAATGGGCAACAAAGTACCCATGGAAGCAACTAGACTAGCAGAATCACTGTCTTCACCATTTCCACCGTTGTCTTGGCCCTGCTGCTGACCCTGCTGGCCCTGTTGGCCAGCTCGATGGCTGTTTATGGCAAAGCGCCACGGTAGCATGCACTGTGAAAATTGGTTCTTTAAAAATGCATATATACCACAGATGGCATCCAGTATATCGGCGACTGTGAAGGCCATGACGATGAGGGGGATAGAGATGCCAAGGCCGATTCCAAACATGTACTTGGAGACATATGACACAGTCAGACCACTGTTCCAGTCCTTGAAATTGATGGCGAAAAAGGAGGCAATAAACGACATGGGCAAAAATATAATTGTCACAATGGTGAACGTCATGATGGTCTGGCCCTGGCGTGCAGCTATCATGGCGTGGTCTCTTGCAAAGCGCGCCTCCAGCGCATTGGAGTGTTTCTGCTTTAGGTCGAGTAAATGTGTCAAACTGATATAGATGCTCTCGGCTTGGCGATCCATGCGGTCAATATCCTTGCGGTGGATATCCAGCAAGCGTTTTTGTTCCCGAGATCGCTTTCGTACCTCGGACACAATACGGTCCGCACTGGGGGCGCCAGCCGCGCTTGCGGCTCCAGCTGGTAACCCGCCGCCGCCAAGGTATGCGTGGCCGCCGCGGCGTGAGGACGCGGCGCCCTCCGGACGAAGTTCGTTTGTTATGTGGCTCTCAAACTCTTCCAAGGAAGTCATTTGCGAGGCCAAGATAACAGCCAGTATGTTGAGCTCGTCACGAATGTCTTTGATTTCAGCCAGGAGAGATGTTTCCGGCCCAATATCAAGCAGCGCATCGGGGAAGACAGGGCCCTCAGCAGACCCACGTGAATAATCAAGTCGGTTTTTGCCAGCATTTCCGTGGCCCGCACCGTGGGACTCTAGCGATTGCGAGAACTCGCTGGTGGACGAAGACAAAACACTTGTGGCGAGGCGGCGTCGTGGGCGCCGGTGCAGTTCAAGCCACTCGGTTGACATCTCAGAGGCCTTGTTGAAGCTGCGGAACAGTTCGCTCTCTGTATTTGTGACTAGACCAACTGAGCTTTCAAACATGTCGAGAAACTGATAGCCCTGGTCGTCCAGGCGATAACGATCAAACATGCCGGAGCAGCGGTTGGTAATCAGCATGGCCAGGTCGTAGACAGACTGGATGGGCGGGCGGGTCTTGGCGTTCGTTTCCTCGATAATGCTATCCACCACATTCAAAGGGTCATGAGCAGGCTGGTCCCAGCGCTGGGGGAAACATGTAATGACCAAATCTGAAGGAAAGCACAGAGTGCGTTAGTGAAGGCAGATAGCTTCGCCGGCTCATGACCAACCGGCGTACGTGCAGACGCAAATCGCCAATTTGGGCGGAAGAGAAGGAATCGACTTACCCTTGCCCAGGAGCCATAGCCACAACTGGTCAACCATGTAAACCTTCTTCTCTATGTTGTGACGTTTACAGTAACGATAGACCACCTGGTCCATGTCACGGACGGAGGTGTCGATGCCGTGATAGAAAAACTGGTCCAAAGTGCGACGGGGATGTAAGGGTGGCATGCTGCGCAGATAGCCTTTCACAAGCATAGCATCCGGGGGGGAGCCAGCAGGAAGCTCCTGATCCTGGCGGACGAGCTCAATCGTATGGCTCATCTGCTGGCGGCGCTCGTCTGTTTCGTAGTGTAGAAACGGCATCTATTAAGGGAGGAGTATCAGTGTCAGAATCAAGACTACCATATAGCGGTAGTGTTAGGCCTACAAACACGGTGGGCAAAACACAACCAAGCACGAGGCAGCTGGGCACTTACAAACAGGACGATTTTACCGCTAGAAGGCGGGAGCTTCGCCGTCGGCCATACAACAGGCATCTGGCCTGAGGCGCGCGCTCGCAACGCCTTTGTCCCGGGCGGGTTACCAGGGGGGCCATTTGTGCGCTTGGCACGACGTGGGTGACGCTCGGCAATGAGCTCGCCTTTGCCTTTCCGCTTAGCGTCGGGCCTGCCGCTGCCGTCGCTTTGACTGTCTTGTGCCTGTGCCTTTTTAAAGAAGACAGTACCGGCCAACGAAGCCGACGAGTCGGCAGCACTACCAGTGGTGGTAAATTCAACTACGGTATCCGACCCCGGGCTTGGGCCGGTTGGCATTGGATCCTCTGGTAGTGGCGAGCGATGCGGCTGTTCTTCCTTGTCGGCGGCAGCGGACACATGTCGCATAGATGGGATGTGGTGGCAAAAGGTGCGCATATAATGGGCGTGGGCCAGGGGTCCGCGGTGCTCCTGATCGAAGCACTTTTCCAGTGCCTTGAAGGCTTCAATATCTCGGTGGCCGCCCTCGATAAACCACTTGGACAGTAACGCTTCGGCCCAGGCGATCTGCACGATTGTCACACCAGCGTCAATAGGGCAAGCCAGCGGCGCGCACATGGGGAAAAGAGGCAGGGATATAAGCGGTTGATAAAACGCACATTGTTCGCAGGAAGATGGATCCAACGAAATTCGGGTTGGTACTTGATTTTGGATGTGGCAGTCTCGACTTTGGGCTTGCCGGTGTCATCGTCCCAGCCGTAGAGGACGTCAAAAACAGGCCGTTTCTGCACGAGATGTTTCTTGCCGTCGCGAAAATTACCAAAGTCCACGATGCTGGCCCTGAAATTGTGGCAGGCGTCCAAAGCGGCGGGCGACAGGCGAGACGCAGTGTGTGTAGGCGACAAGATGAGCACAATGTCGCGGTGAAAGCGCTCGGCGGCGCACAGCATCGGAGTGCGGTCAAAGCTGTCCTTGCTGTTGAGGTATGTCTCGGGGCAGTCCAGCAACAGCTGCACCACGGGCTTGTGGCCGTTAAAGGCAGCCCAGTGCAGCGGCGTCATGCCGTTGGATAGCTCGGCATTAACCTTGGCATGGGCCGCAAGCAGCAGAGCGGCAATGCTGGTGTGTCCGTTCTGGGCCGCGTTGTGCAGCGGCGTCCAGCCGCCGTCGCTCACGGCATTGACATCGGCGCCGTAGAGCAGTAATAGCCGAACCATGTCCTCCTGGTTGGCCTCGGCAGCCAGGTGCAGCGCCGTGCGGCCGCGGTTGTTGGCGGCCGACACATTGGCCGCCTTGGGCAGCACCGTGTCGAGTAGGGTGTGCACTAGCTGTAGATTGCCGTTGGCGGCCGCCCAGAGCAAAGGTGTGCGCCCAGTGTGGTCACGCTGGTTGGGGTCGGCGCTCCCGCTGCCCATCAGCAGCCGGACGGTCTTGGCCGCTTCGGGGCCCCTCTTCGCCTGCCCCGCCTGCTTCTCTGAAGCCACAAGGAGCAGCGGCGTGCGGCCCTCCTTGTCGTACAGGCTGACGTCGGCACCGTGCTCGAGAAGCACTGCTACCACCTTGTTGTGGCCGCGGAGGCATGCCGGGAAAAGCGGTGTCTGGTTGAGGCGCGAGCGCACCCGCACATTGGCTTTCGCACCCCGAGCCAGAAGCTCGGCTACAACATTTGCGTGGCCGGACTCGGCCGCCCGGAAGAGCGCAGCCGTCTCGCTGTCGCGCCGGGGCTCGACGTCTGCGCCCCGGTCCAGGAGAAGCCGGGTCACAGCCAGGCTGCCGCGCGCGGCGCCTTTCTGGAGGGCTTGTCGCAGAGCATCGCGGTCTGTGTTGGAGGCCCAGAATGGATCTTCGGCGAGGATCTCACGGACGCGAGCTTCGTTGGCCTGAGCAGATGCGACGATAAGCTGGCGATGGCGCAGATCCGGAGCGCTGCTAGCGACACTGGCCATCCCGGGGGGCGTGGAAGAGAATGAGATTCAGATATAGCGTAGCAGCGAGTGGCGGCGATGAGTCGGATAGGCAAAGAGACTGTGCGTTCCGGCTTGAGATGGGAGCAGGATGAGGCAAAGGGCAGAAAAATAAGCAGTTATGGCTTCTTTCGTCGAGAGGCCTCGGTCAGCTTCTAGGTCGTCCTCATCTTGGCCACGGGAAAATATAATGAAAATAGCACAATATGCAAAGCGCAATTATCGAAACGGGGATAGTACGACGTAGAGAAGCCAGACGTTCTAGATTTTGCGCCGCAAGCTGAAAAGAGCTCTAGGCTGCTGCTGCGGCTGCACAAATGCTTTGGAAATGCAGGGGCTCCAGCGTCGTTGATTATTTGCTAGACCAAAAATGGATGCTAGATATCACAGCGGACCTTCCCGTAACTAAATGTTACTGTACAATCAGCACTGAGCCTTGTTCTGTTACAATGCGGACTTCTGCCAACGTAGTAGGAGCAACTGGCATATATATTGGTCTACCTAATATGTTCAAAACATAAACTTGAAATTCTCCAAGCTTAACACTGCAAGAACCAGGCCAACAAAAAAATAAAAAAGCAAACATTCTACAACGCATATTTTAGCGCTGCGCTGGCCACTGCTATTTTTGGCCTCCCGTCGAGACGCTTTTCGGGGTTCGCCGCTCATGGTCGCGATGTCGCCGTCTGTGAAACGGCATCGCTGGCTTCACCGGCGCCTTCAGTAGTCTCTGGTCGCAGTGGCTGTGCCGGATCGTAACCGACAGACTTTATAATGCCCAAACCCTTGGTGTTGCCTTCGCGGAAAAGCAAACGGACACCTGGCACCAGAAACTCAGGTCGCTGGATAAAACGAAACGCCACAAGAGCGCGCTCACCCATTCTAAGCAGCGGCCGGTCCATATCGATAATAGCACATGTTTGAGAAACAGACCCAATGTGCATCGTTGCCTGATACCTAAGCTTGATAGTGGTAGGATGAGAAAGGATGAGGACTGGGGGTGTGCATTGTTAGCGGCAGTAGAGAAGAACAACGCGGGCGGAAGTAGAAATTACGACAGAGGTGACGCAGTCAAAAGAAAGGTCCCAAAGACATACCTTCTGCGATAAAGTCCCAGTACACCTTGGGCGGAACCTCTGTTCTATGCATAACCACCTGTCCTTTGCGTACGTCTTTGCGGCGCATCTTTTTTAAAGCAAGCGAGGCTGATTGTCCGGCAGACGCCACAAGCACACCGATGCGCATGCGCTCAATCGACCGAACGGTCGTCACCATGAAATTACCGTTTGAATCAGGCCCGATCCAAATGTCGTCGCCGACGTGTACGGCGCCCGAGTGCACAATGCCGCTGACAACGGTGCCCACGAACGGGACCGAGTACGTTTCGTTGACAGAAAACTGAAAGGTGGCATCTGAGTCGTAGTGTCCGTGGTGCGGTATAATATTCAAAAAGGTTCGCACCAGATCCAAGTTTTCGCCTGTCACGTTGGACACCTGGAAGATGGGACAGATGCGCTGGCTAACAAACTGTATGGCCGTGCTGACACACTCATCGCGGTTCATGATGCAAACGGGGACCTTTCGGGCGCTGGGACTCTTGAGCACTCGTGTGATCTGCTCGACTGTCTCGGCCAGAACGTTGGGCGGGCATATATCGGTCTTGGTGATGATTACCAGGACGGGTACATTGAGTGCCAAGGCAATGCCCAGGTGCTCACGGCTCATTCCGATAAGCCCATTGTTAGCCGCCACCATTAAAAGGCAGTAATTTGGCGCTGTCGCCATCATGCCAAACATGGTTGTGCGCAGGTACCGCTTGTGGCCCGCCAGATCCGTGAATATGATCACCTTGGCGCTGCGCTCCCCGATTTCCTTCCATGACAGCTTGCCTGACCATATAATTCGTCGTTAGCGTACCGACCAGCAGTCATCACATGCAGAAAAGGAGCTGCGCTCACGTCCTGGCATCTCCGAAAGAACAACAGTGCCTTTGGAACTGAACCCCAGAATCTCCATGCCGACAGAGCTGGTGCGTCCTGTCTCAAACTCGTGCTTGTGTCTAAACAGATTTACCCGTGCTTTACCACGACCATCGTCCAAATCGCCCGTTACCAGAACACCAAGCAGTGAGCTTTTTCCCGCATCAACTAACCCAAAAGTCAGTCGAGATTCATGGCCTTTGGCTTTCGCCTCTTATAGGGTCTCCAGGCCAACCACTTACCATGTCCAACCACGGCAATCCGCGTCGAAATCACGTCACCGGTGCTTTGTGGGCAACGCCGAATTAAGACTTTGCCTGTACAGTCTGTTCTTCCCATAAAGGGAGAGCTTCTACTGCCTTTCCACTCGAAAGAGCCGCCTACATTGCGCGTTAATAGCAGCTCGCAGTCGGCGTTCGCATAGATATCCGCAGCCCGCTGTACTCGGGCCAGCGCAACATCCCACTGTGTACGCGTAAGGCCAAGGGTGTCACCGTTGTGCTCGAACCCCAGATCCAAGATGGTCTCCCCATGGCCCTCGTCAAGACGCTTGGAAACAAAGGCACCAAGAGTGATCAGGTCCGGGTCCTCCTCTACGGCTTGTCCATCCCCGGCATAGCCCTCTTTGCTTTGTGGCTCTACTAGGAGACGATGCAGAGGCGCCTGTGGCGCCACCTCTGTAAAGTCGATCGTGTCCAAGATATCTTCAAGGTCATCAAGTGGATCGATCGACGTCACCGAGGAAGATATGGAGGCCGTAGCTATGGAAGCCGTAGCTGTGGTCGATGTCACAGTTGATGCAACACCCGTGACATTCCCTTGTGAATACAATATCGCCTGCTGCTCTTCAACATACTTGACAAATTCGTCCAAGGACTAAAAATCAGAAGAGCATTAGTTGAATAAGTTGAACCGTGCAGGAAGTATGAATTGAATAGCCTCACTGATCTACTTTGTGCCGCTCTTGTGATTTTTCCTCTTGGCTTGGAAGCCATGGCTCTTTGTCATTGGTATGCGTGAATGTAATGTGTGCAGTGGGAAACGTGTCGGATGCTAGATACAGATAACTTCCAAGATGAATGGTCATAGGTTTGCCATGGCGGCAAGCTGTCCCAGCGGCGCTCCTGAGTCAGTTGAAGTCTCCCGTTTCCCGTAAGACTGCTTATGTAAAGCATTTGCTTAATAAATAAGAGCTCATAAATAACCCGTCTAATCTAGCAAAATTAGTTTAGTTCCCTTAAATGCACTTTCTTCCTTTTGACAAGGTCGTTTGTGTTTAAACTCGCATAAATGACATTGTAACACACTTAAAAAGACAAGACGTGCTAGAAATAATGCTTCTCGTTTCATGTCCCATTTGCAGAAAAACGATGTTTGATAAAATACGTCGTATAAAAAGAGCAACTGTAAAACGCTAAACCCATGCTTATTACCATGTGAACACACTGCGCCAGCGTTGGCCACGTCCAACGCCGGTGATTTTGAAGAAATAAGAAACAAGATACCAAGACAAACGGGGAATAAAACAAAATAAATAAAAAAGCCCCCTTTCTCCTCTAAAAGTGCAACCTTTTCCCATCCATATCCGGTTTGTAAAGGGATGTACCAGCAAAAAAACCCAAAAACACAAACAGCCAAAGCGTTTAAAATCCAAGAAAAACGGTGCAATCAAGACTTGCTTTCGCAATCAAGGGGTTCAATGTGGTCAGTAATAATGCAACCGCCAAGTTCCCGCGAATAAGACGGTGGGCTTGGTGGTACGTCTTGGTAAATAGGCGGGGCCTCATTGTCCCAAGAGACACCCATACCGCCACGCTCGGTCAAAACAACATTGAAATGCATGCGCAGGATGCGACCGACACCGGTTTGAGTAACCATTGACGGTTTTCCTACAGGCGCCCACTCCTGTGATACGACCATTTCGACCATGAGCTGGTGTGTGACTTCAGTGTCGTCCTTTGTCTTGGCGTCGCAAGCGTATTTTGCGTGCTTGTTGAGAGCGTATTCCAGATCGAGCTCAATGCAAGAGTCATCAGGACCCCCAGAGCTAGTCTTCCAGCCGTTTAGCAGCGTCCGCTCGCCGATAATGCGGGTATCCGAGCGCATAAGTCCCTTCTTGGGCAACGACTGGTCCGTGCCTTCTGGCTGTTGTTCGGCTTCCTGTGGCATATGGCGCTCACAGGACGGCGCCATCGTCTTGGAGGTCTCCTCCAACCGCCATGTGAGCTTCTTGAGCTTCCAGTATTCCAAAGTGTTGCCCTTTTCGTTGAGACGGGTGATGCCATCCAGGCGCAAGGCCATGTTGTTCTGGCCAATAGGGTGGATGACTTGCGGGAAGTGCACACTGGCTTTGATGTTGGTAGGGGGGAAAACACGGACGGAGTGGTGCGGAAGATCGGGTGTCAAAAGCGAGCGCTTCACGTCAAAAAGCCTCTCCAGCTTGGCCGGTGTACCAAAGTCCGGGCGGGGACTGGCTATGGCATTGAACTCGTAGGCAATGGACACTAGCGAACTATCCATGCTTGCGGGGAGATGGCCTTGCAGAAGAACGGAGAAAGGAAACGCATGGCGGCCTGGGGCCTGTTAGCACGGCATTGAGGGTCAAGGGAGACGGAAAGATGAGTAGGTTCACTTACCCTTTGTCAGAGTGAGCGGCGCCTGCAAGAACGACCACTTTTGTAGCGCGGTATACTGGTGAATACAGTCATGGCAGTGTGACGTGAAGGGGCGCTTCTGGGTGACATGGATGTTGAGAGAGGCCTTGAAAGACTCCATCGGCAGAGACTCTTCCTTGATATTGAGAAAGAGTAGGCCCGACACAAGGGCACCCGTGCTTGACTCAGAGTCGCCATATAGCACGATTGGTGGAGACTCGATTTTCCAGTCAATGGTGAGATTCAGGTTGGTGTGGCTTTCGCGGCTGGACCGGCCAAAATGCAAGGCACTTAGGGAAAGACGATGGTGGTGATCGGACTGCGAAGTGCCAGAATCGCGCCTTTCCTTAGGCCGCTGAAGCGTAGTCATGGTCCTCATGTTTTCGGGGGCAGTGCTAGATGGGACAGCGTCATCGGCATCGTCGTCGAGAGAGGAAGTATGTGAAGAAGCTCGCTGCGGCGTGTGTTGCTGGCGACGGCCCGAGGAGGGTGACGTTTTGCGGGCGGCGCTGGTAGCCTTTTTTAGGCTGGCAACCTGTGCCTCCAGGGATGTGGAGGAACTACGTAGAAACGCAGTGACGCGGTGTGGCATTTTTTCCTGGGGTGGAGCGGGGCCTAGGCTCTGCTTTGCCGAGAAAAAAAAACCAAAGTGGGGAAGGTTGCGCCGGGAGGTGGGCCGCAGACAGGGCCTAATATGGGCTTTCCCGTTGTAGCTTAGCCTGGAAGGCGGGTTCTTTGTCGTTTCTTTGGTGCTCGTTTCGATGACTAACAAGCAAAGAGGGGCGTAAAAGCACAACTGGTCGGCTGACGACTCGACTGGGCTGGTTGGGAAGCGTTTTGTCGCTAGCGATGATGTCTGGCGTAGAGGAGAACCAGAAAGAGTATCTACTTTCGTCGTCGCGAGCGTAATGTGACAGCTGTTGGTGAAGTCGGGTTGGGCTATATCGAGCGGACAAGGAGTTGCTGGCAGTGGTAGCCCGTGGCTGATAGAGGATGCCGTTTGAACCCTCAGTGCCGTACAAGCGGCCTGTGCTTGTTGATTTTGGTTGGGCAAGCGTTGTATACAGTGTTGTGAAAGGAAGGACGACAGAAGAGGGTATAAGGGGGACGGTAGGGGAAAGGCGGCAAGCAGATAAAAGAATTTAAAGCGCTGGCAAAACAGGAAAACAAAATGCGAAATAAGGTGAAAATGCTTATAGTAGGAGTCAAACTTTATATGCCGGCATTGGCCTGACAAGATGGGCGCCTGCGTATTTGTATGCCTGCGATGCTGGAAAGGCCTTTCTTTCCATCAGGTAATTATGTGTCATGGCATGGCGCATGCTGCTGGCGCAATAGCTTACATGGAGCACAACGGGGAGATCATGTGTCCATACTGGGAGGCGCTGGTTTGTGTCGGTCAATCTGGGCTAAACGGTGGTCGAAACGGACCACCGTCCCACTGGTTTTTCGGGTTGGACGTGCTAGGCGCCGGTTACGGCGTTTTAGAGAGCTGAATGCAAGTACTGTACACTACTCCAAGGGCACTATTGATGTGTACTCTGGCCGAATAAGATCTTTTACGACCGGCAAATGCCTAGACGCTGGCCAGTTCCACTTTGCTTATTTTTTAAGCCTTGGATATCCGGGCTAAGTACGATTCCTGCTATTTAGTGTAGAGCCGCCCATACTCGAAAGTTCATAGAGGATGAAGTTGAAAAATATAGTTTTCTCGCTTGCATCGGGCAGATCTTGATTTACCCAAATTAAAAAGGCTGCACATGTTGTCTGGCGCCCCAGCTAACATGACAGTGCCTCGTGTTTGAAAGCGCGTTGGTGTATTAGACACCCATGGTGGCTTAATGCATACTTGTGATTGGCTCCTGTGTGTTTCTATTACGTTAGCCGCAAAGTCACCCGGCCATTGCGACAGACGGAAAATTTTTCGTGCTTTCAACTACGGATTGTTTGATCGACCCATAAAAAAAGAAAAAAAAACTAAAAGGGGGCCGGTACGCAGAACAAACGGTGAGCACGTTTTCCTTGTAAGGTAATAAAAATCGACGATATTCCATGACCATGCCATACACTATGGCCATGTGGATTAGACAACGAGATGCTTTACAAAACAGTATCATGAGATATGCCAGCTACGATTAAGTCCACAACTTCTCGATTTAATCTCCCGGAAAGAGTATTTCATAGTCTCAGTGACAGATATGCCGGAATGGGTGCTTATTTACATAGGCACAGCTCGTAAGTAACCGTCCGCAAACAGGTGGCTTACCTTTGCTTTATGTATGTTGCTCTGTTTTATGACGTAAGACCTAGCCTGGAGAGTGCTGCAACTTTCGGAAATTATTATCTAAGTGAAAGCGGAAGATTTATCAGATGACTCATGCGCAAGTTAGTTTGCGTTAGTTTAAGTGCACCTTGTTGGGCACTTTGTAGTGTAAGTAGTACCTCGGGAGCTGATGACTACTATTTCTGGACATTATTATCGAAGCCCACTAATCCCATATTATGGTTCAACACCACGCCCACCAGATCTGTTTATTAGGCAACGCCTAAAAAGGAAATATGACTGCGTACAGCTTGAATTCCGCCGCACATACTAAGCAACAACATTTCAACAAGTTTACCTTCCGGGTCAGATATTAGATTCACCCGCCTGATGCCTCTGCCTCTTTATGACATGCTTTTATTGAATTACAAATCAAATAAATGTTCTTTATCGTTCGTGAGTATATGAAACCAGGTAAATGTCTGTTGTGAGAAAGGTCTCCGAGGCTCCCTTAAATGAAAAATTAGATTTCGATTTCTATAGTTTTATATGCCTGGACAAGCGAAGGTGTTTTTTTCCCATCAAGTGATCTATTGAGATTTGTCTGTCAAGCATACACTACCAAAGTAAGTAACAGCGACACCGGTACATCAAGAAAGGTAAGCTTCCATTGTCTCATCGTCATCTTTTTTAGCTCCAAGATCGACAATCGGCCGACTAATAGCCTTGCTTAGCCTTGGGGCTCTTCGGAGGGAGCCGAGACGGCCTCGCCGTCTTCATTGGAATGATGACCGACCGTGTTTAAAAGGCTTTGGGCCTACAGGCCAGCTCATTATTTTTCACGTTGGTGGGATTACCTGGCAGAAATCAGAAGCCGACATTTGTGACAGCCCTCCCCTACCTACACTACGATGTTAGAGCGCTCTTAGGGTCGTGTGTAGAATGGATCTTCACTAGAGCGCCGATTAACACTCGTGCTAATCAATGGTTGCCAGATCCTAGTTAATCCTATGTAGTACAATCAGACGAAATAAAAGACTTAAATTGCTTTTCTCAGCCCAATAGCGACGGAGCCTTTCTTCGCTTTAAAGTAAACTGATACGAAAAGTGCACCATTAATCAATCTAACCACCATTAAATATTTAGAATACTGCGTATGCCGCTTTTTGTTATCTTTAAACCTAGTGTACATCCCCATTCTTCATGGCCGTCGCCGCCGGCCGTAGCCTTCACTGACATAATAACCTAGGAAATGTACGGAAGGCCACATTTTCGTTTTCCCACCATCTCTACCACTGGCTTGATTGCGAAGGGTAGGCTGGGATGGCCCATATTGCCTTACTGTTAGCCGCTTGACTAAAAAAACATTACACAAAGGTCGTGCTCCTGGCGTTGTGATTATCTTGACAAGCCGGTCGACTGGCCGTGTACCGGCCGGCTTTTTATTACCTGCAGTGCCCGTAATACAGCTTTTCACAGTCTTCTACCGTCTACCCTGTACCTCAATATACACATAAAAATTGCTGTGCAGATCAAGAAACACAACCCCTTTGCTCCTGGAATCCCGTCATCTCAGAATGCTGCTATAAAGAGTAGCCCCCGACCCAAAAAAAGCAGGCCACGAAAGCCAAGCCTGCAACCGCAAGTGGCAGATCAAGCTCAATAATTGCCCAGATCCAAAGGCAGCCAATGGAAGGAGCTTGCTTCATGACGGCCATGTAACCATGGCGGTTCGTGATGTGGATGAGATAGCAACCGGCAACAGCGCTAAAAACAGAGAAGATGGCTTGACGCAGTGGTGCGTGGAGGCGCAGCGGTAGGCCAGGGAACAGTCTCGGGTCGGAGGGATGGCGATGTAAATTATAGAAGAGAAAGGCCAATACTGCAAATAAAGAACGTTAGCTGTCGCAAGAGCGCAATTACTATTACCTGGAACTCAACGGCCAGAACCTTACCAGGGAAGGCTCTGGCTGAGCGCGTAACGGCAACAGGCCACTGCAGGGCCACTGCATATTGGTTTTGGACAAGCACATCAAGAGTAAAATGCAGCATCACGAGGCTGGTTGCCCATAGAAAGGTGTCCAGCATCCGCTCTGCCCATGGTGGAATATTTGTACCATCACTCTCCCGTTTCTCATAGCCAGATGCGTCGCCAGAACCCCGTATACCTCCGCGTAGCCTGTCAAGCTCTCGTTGTCGCAGATCCGCTTGGAGGAAAAGGCTTTTCTGGTCGGCCAATTGCAGCAGGGTTTGCTCGGTCGGTCCAGATCGGTCTGGTTGAGCTAGCTTGATACCGGAAACCACAGTTGCGTTTCCCATGGCCTCTTTTCGTTCGCGATGTCTTTTAGCCATGGCGACGGCCGGTGATGGACGGATGGCTGGTGCAGTTTAAAAACCCAGAGAGACAGACTAGAAGCTCGGGAGAAGCTTGATTGTTGGATTCAGATTGACCCGGCGGCTTAACCAAACGTGTCTAGTGGACGCGACGCTTTAACTTGATTTGAACAAAATTTAAACAAAATGTTGTGTCTGATAGTGTCTCCATAAAAAAGTAGTGCACTGTATTACACACGCAGTATTTCTGAGCCTACAGTACAGTTTAAACGTATAGAAGTAGTATAGTAAACTGTTTAATACCGGGTACTAAGACGTTGCCTTTTACGTAGCTTATTAAGACATTTTGTACTATGGATTTTGGGGGGGATTTTTTGCCTAATTAATAGGTTTAATAGGTAATGTCGTACACCGTGTACAGGTGTGTTATATCAAGGCTTGTAGTGTATGTACGGTACACTGGCGCTAAAACAACAGTGGGTATTTCCGTTTCTCATTATTGGTCTTTTAAGGACGGCCCCTATTGATGCTCTACACTTATTTCCAGTCCTTCCGCTCAACGTGCCGTTCGGTCCTTACAACTGGTGTGCCTCTCGTGGGAACAGGACTACAGGCCGGTAGAGGGACCTATTTAACAGTTCACCATTCCTCACTCTGCTAAAGCGCTGGACACGACACTAATCAATTCGAAGCATGAGTCCGCAAGGCAAACTGAGCATATCTACCGGGAAACGCGAAAGCGACAACGTTAACAAATAAAACTGTCGACAATAGACCATCCTTGCCACATCGGAACCCTATGTGCTTATGGCCTCACTGCTTACTTGGCTCGGCGCGCTCATCGTGCTTGTGCCGATATGCTACATGTACACTGTCTCCGTTGTAGCCATGCGCTTTCCCACCTTGCTTAACAAGCGAATCTGTCTTCTCATTGCCCACCCGGATGACGAAGCAATGTTCTTCGCCCCGACAGTGCTCGCTCTGACACGACCAGAGACGGGCAACCATGTCAAGATTCTGTGCCTAAGCAGTGGCAATGCCGAGGGGCTGGGGGAAACGCGCAAACAGGAATTGGTGAAAAGTGCCATGACACTGGGTTTACGCAGCGAGAACGACGTCTTTGTTGTTGATAGGCCGTATGTATAGAGGCGGAGAAATGGGCAACTTGAAGAGTTGTTGACGGACAGCCACTAACGGTACTTTCTGCAGCGACTTTCCAGACTCCATGACCACCTTTTGGGACTCTGGAACAATAGCGGCACTTCTTTCGACCACCTTTTCACCAACTCCCGAGAATATGTCTGCTTCCACCAGAGCTACCGCCGCACGTTCTTCGTCCTCTTCTCGAGCTTCCACCGATATATCGCTACCTGCTGTTACTATCGACGTGCTTATCACCTTTGATCATGGCGGGATCTCCGGCCATCCTAATCACATATCCCTGTACCGCGGTGCCCGTCATTTTATCGCTGCTCTGATCAAAAGCAAGCCGGGATGGCAGCCACCGGTGGACTTGTATACGCTGACAACAGTACCATTGTTGCGGAAATACACGTCTGTGCTAGATGCCATTGCGACAATATCAGCATCATGCATGTCCATGATGCGGGCTGCAGGTGGCAAGAATGCTTCAACAATTGCCCACCCGAAGTCGTTGGTCTTTCTAGCCGATCTCCATCCGACTTCCAACGGCGGGTTGGTCACGGCGTGGCAAGCTATGATTACGGCCCATCGAAGTCAGATGGCTTGGTTTCGCTATGGGTGGATTGCCTTTAGCCGATACATGGTGGTCAACGACCTCCGTCTTGAGCGTGACTTTGGCCGAGCCGATATGTAAAGAGCATCAGAGGCATTTCAAAGAAGGGCGGGTCCATCGCTATAAAAAAGAAAGAAAGAGGAAAATTAAATCGAATTGAATTCAAGGGTGTTCATGGAATTTGGGCACTTTCAAGCCCAGGCAATGTCATAGCAGAAAGGGAAGGGATCACAATATCCTGTATCTTACTGTTTCTCTTGGCCATACAGGCTCTTGTAGTGGGGATGGGCAAGGCTGCCAGTAGTAAGTCATGCCATGATAGTGAATAGCCTGGCTATTTTTCTCTTGTAAAAATTTGTCCTTGTTCTTTCCTAGTCATAACAACCACTCGAAAACCGCAAACACGGCCTGCTATTAATTATAAAACCGGCGCAGTTTAAAGAAACTCCCGTACCAGCCATGCCCGCGGAGTTTTTGAGCTCAATGCCGGCAAGTCGACGCCGTACTCAAACGGTACACGAACCCACAAGGCCCTGTGCCGAAGCTTGCTACGGACCAACTGACGCCCCTGTGGCCCCTCTTCCATTGTTGACAAAATCGCTGTATCTCGGGAGTTTCCGTAGGCCTCTTCAGCACTTGGATTACTGCCAACTGGATCTCCGCTCCGCGTTGCCACTTTTGCCACCTTTGAAATGTCCTGGCTAGTGTTGCCAAGCCGGTGCTGGAACGCAATGTGTGGCCGTAAGGTTGGCAAGTTTACCCTCACCTTTCTGGCCAGAGTCTTCGTGTGCGAGTGCGGCTCTCGAATGTACACCAACCCTGTCCGAGTGTGGTACCGCGCCACAGCTGGAATGAAAGGCCGAAACTCGTCGAGCAAATTGGGGATCGTGCGGACCACCATATGGTCGTCACCGGCCCAATTCTCCCGAGGTCTTATTCTTTTCAGTATCTGCCAACACCAGGTAGAGAAACAGTACCACATGTACCACTTGCGATTTGCCGCGCGATGGAAGCGCTTGGCCATGTCGCTTCCACTTCCGCTACCATTCCCACCAACATGTTGTCGAGCGGCGTACGCAAATGCCAGCATAGCGTCTTCGTATTCGTCGAGCTGTTCCGAGTACAGGGCCCTTACCTGGCGCATCAGGTCCACGGCATCCTGATACCGGCGCTGGTGAATGCGCGTCTTAATCAGGATATGGTACTGAGCAAACCCAGCTTCCACACAATGCGGGATCGAAGTCATGGCTGTCCAAACACGCTCCGTTGCTTCGGGCTTCAGTACCAGGCCCGGGTATCCGGCTGTCTTCCACTCGGTAGAGGCTGGCTTTGATGCCATCACGTATGTCCAACTCAACAGGTCGAACCAGATGCGATCAGGCACGACCACGTCATAGCGCCGTGAAATGTAGTCAACCACTTGTAGCGCGCACGCTACATCGCCGTTGCAGCAATACGCCTGGACAATGGCGTCAAGCAGCACTACAGAGGGTCGCATGGGAGAGTCTAGCGCGAAGTGGGCGCCACCCGACAACGTCACCCGGCCCGTTGTTCTGTCTCGTCGCACCTGCACCTTCCAGTGTTGAGCCAGTGTTTTCCCCAGTGCTTCTACTGACCCAGAGCGCCCCAGGGCCACCATCAGCGAGGCCAGTAATCGTTCGTCGTTGGCATAGCCAAGCACCATGGCTTTGCCAAAGACATTGCGAACCGGCTTAGTCTTTCGAAGGATACGGGTCATATGTTCTGCGTAGTCCATATTGTTGGGATTCTGTCCGAATCGCAATGGCCTGTCTCGTTCCAAGGATCGACGCAGCCCATCAAGTCGAGACAGCCGTTTTGGATGCAGCATGATCTTTTGTCGATGTAAATTCACTGGGCGCACACGAAAACGGAAAGGATCATTCTGTGTGTAAAGAGTCGAGGTGAGGAACCGTGCCTGGGCAAACTCATTGTACAACTCGCTCTGCCGCCATGACACGTAGCCGGTATTTTCCATGTCATGCCACAGCCGTTTGGTCGTCTCTATGTCTGAAGCAGCGCCGGCACAACGCATGAGCACGGAAAAGTTATGTAGCAGCACCCGGTGGCCCGCTTCGATCCGTAGCTCGTAAATAGCCATAAGCGCATATAGGAGAGACGTGTAGATGACACGTATGCCAAATATGTCAGTTTGAGCCTTTATTGGTGTAAATTCGACTAGGCCTTGTGAAACAGAGACATTGTATATGTAGTCGCGCTGGTCGTGGACGCGGAACGGGTCGAGACAGCGAAGAAACTCTGAAAACATTACAGGTGATAGACTTGCCGCGGAAATGTATTTGGCATGCTTATTTTCGGCTGCTGATGTGCTTGTCGCTCTGGGACCCGATGCGCCCAATGCCACAGATGCAGCCAAGGACGAATCACTTGGCGAAGTAATCCATCGGTATAAGGCCCGCGTGTCGCCAGACCGCAGCCAGCACAATAATTGCTTGTCATAGGAGGCTTCGGTTTCCACAGCCTCCATCAAGTCCGACACCAGCGTCTTGCCTGGAAAAAGCTGAGTCTGTGTTGAACTAGCTTGAGTTGGGGATGGTATTTCTAAAAGCATTTTTCGAATAAGTTTTAGCTCCTCTGCAATGTGGGAACTATTCGGACATGCTGTCGTCTCTGTTTTCACACCAGCCTGCCCCTGTGAACACCTGCTCTTTGACTGCAATGAGGAATGTGGTCGAAATTCGGTCTGGATCCGTCCACCGGTAGTATCATCTAATGTAAAGGGGGATGCCATGAGCAGGGACGGGTAGTGGTAAAATGGCCTGCTGTGCCTGACTTGGTTGAATGGGACTGTGAAAAGCCGAGGTTTTGTTTCTAGAAGGGGGCACCAGAGCGTAAAAAGATGCGATTCGATACCCCCAGAAAGTCGGAAAGTCGTGACCATTGTGAGCAATGTACGAGGCTAGACTTCTTGCTGAAACTGCCTGGCTAACAACCATACAATTTGATTAATTGCGCCTGAAGGACTCAAGATGTAAAAACCCCGATCATGTGTGCTTTGGATGCAAAGTAGGCAACAGTTCATCCAAACACATCAATATAAAATTAGCAACGAAGCTGCCAAAGATGTAAAGCAGTGATCAATTAAAACGGGTAAAATACCGTTGCGGCGGCATGGCTGAAGTCTGGGGAAAATGGGAACTTGTATCTGGGGAAGCAGGGATACCGTCGCTTCTCCACTTTTATTACGACAACGAACAAATTGGAATGAAGGCCTATTTACCACAAGTCTTTTGAAGCTAGGTATTATGTATTAAATTACACATGGAAGTAGCATGTATATCAAGCAAATTCCCTTTTGAAAACAAGCCGCTTTTATATATGTTTTGGATGGTTAGTCACTACATATAAAAGCCTTTCTCTCGTTGACTTTAAGCCTCATAATAGCGTATAAAATGCACTACACTAAGTATCGTGGTACATTAGGCTATCGGATTTTCTTTTCCCCGCCACCGGCACCTAGTAGCTAAAAAGACTACGTAGCTGAGATATTTTGCAGGCGCCCGAACTACGATAAAGCTTAACGGTTTTAGCCTTTCAACATTTATTTGTTTGCAGCACTTCAATACGAGTAACGATACCGGCGTTTACCATGGACGAAACAGATGAAATCGCACCAGCAGCCGAGCCTATGGACTTGGTTAAGCTGCTCTTGGATGAAGTTGTGTTTGTCAAGTTACGCGGCGATCGTGAACTTAAAGGGAGACTTCATGTGCGTTCCGTGTAGCACCGAAACGTTAGAAACTGGTCTTAACGATAACGGAATGGACTGCGGACTTTCTTTGTTGACTTATATATAGGCATACGATAGTCATTGCAATTTGGTTTTAGGTGACGTCGAAGAAACTATTTACATCACTGAGGAGGACAACGAAGACGAGGGGGATTCGCATATGAAGGTGTGTACTTTTTCCGTTCCTTTTTTCTCTACAATACTCACATGGTCGATTAACAAATGTAATTTGAATGCAGACTGTAAGCCGCAAGTCAGAGATGCTGTTCGTACGAGGGGATTCCGTCGTCTTAATTTCGCCTGTTCCCCAGAATTGAAAGTGAAGGCGTGCAAAGAGGACTAAATAGTAGAGCAACACAACATCGGCTTACGGAAAGGCATATGTAACGTTTTCACTCTTAAGAAACCCAAGAGTGTATTTGGACAAACATTAGGGGAAATGAATCGTACAGTTGCTGAAAATTGTCCATCAATAAAAAGAATATAGCCTAGCATTTGAGGAATATCGTGGGATGATTTTACAATCATCTGGTGTATGATAAGGTTAAATGAACGGTTATGTCAATTAAACAAGTAAAAACCCGATAAAGCTTGGTGTTGGACAGCATCGAGCAACAGTAGTTTCAAGATGAAAGATGGAAGGGAAGGGTACGAAATAAACATAGAAAGCGCTTAAAGCTAAAAGCCCGTGTACCGTGCTCCGTGCTCAACCGGAATGTACATGGTATAATACCACGCTCTCGGTACACTTCCATCACGGGCTATCCATGACGATTCGTGTCGGTCAGTTCAGTGGCGATCCTTCCTATGATAAGTTGCGTATGAATGGCCTTTAATTTTTTAGCCGAGAGCTATTCAGTGCTTTCCCAAATGGCTGACTTTACACATCATGGCTTGGGGCGTCAGATGTAGCTGCAGTTGGCATGCCAGCAGTAGGTGGAGCACTTTTAGGGGATCTTTTGGCTGAGGCCTTTGGGGATTTCAAAGACTTTGACGAAGTCGATTTATGATGGCCACCGCGTTTCCTGGGCGAAGTGAACCGAACACTGAAGCGATAGTGGTAAAGAAAAGCATAGACAGCCACAAAGAATATGGTAAGAACAACACCAACGACAACGCCGATGGCAACGTTTGTGCTTTGAGGTGAGCTTCGCTTCGATATTTCGGTAACGCTCTTTATCTCTGGTAGTGAAGGTATAACGGCAGCATTACCAAGAGGCAGTAGACTTCCAATGACATGGACTGTTTGTAAATTTTTTGCCAAGGCTACTGTAAACCTCCAAAGACCAGACTTGGGAAGTGAAACTTTGCAAACCCATTTAGAAAACGGTGATTGCGGAGTCTCCGATATAGGCCATATATTCATGAGAGTAGAATTATGCCTTGTGAAATGCGGAGGATGATAAAGACATGTAAAGTTTAATTTTAACCGAGTATATCGTGGGAAGAAAGTGAAATCGAGTAAAGTTCAGTATTAATGGCACCGAACAGAACAATCAGTTATAAGAACTACTCACAATAGAGAATTATATAAAGAGTATAAAGGAAAGCTTACACAGTCTACCTATAAACGGGGTAAAGGAAAGGGACTTCGTGAACGACAGTCGTAACATGTTGTATATAAAGTGCAGGACCTGTTCGTTGGGTTCGACAGCTTAGGCTTTTTTAGCTGGTTAGGCTTCTTTGTTATCGGTGGTAGTTGATTGGATAAGCACGCAGTGAAAGGTGCTGTGCGTGGGGTTAAAACCGATCAAGGAGGAAGGGATCGGCATAGCATTGGTGTTACAAATGCTAGAAAAAAATGTATGCCACGTCGACCGGATTTATTAAAGATAAGGCGAGGCAGTAAAAGAAATTAACATACAGAACACTTTTATAAAAGCAGGAGAAAAGATTAAGGAAAGAATATAAATATATTTACAGTATTCACGTGAATATAATATGAATATTTAAACCTTTAAAAATATTTACATATAATATTAACTTATAAGGCTAGTTATATTAATATTAAAATACTAATATAACGGGCTAAAGGCCCGCCAAAGGCCCGTAAATGCTTGAAGCTTAAAGCCATTTATTAACGTAAGCGCTTAACGAAAAAAACAAAAGCTCGTAGTGAGTTGGAGTAGAGGTGCACCACCCTCTGACCTGCTTTTTTTGAGTGTTTTTGTAACGGGCTGCGCCCATGAAGGGCCTCGACTGCACTCGGCCGATTGTTTCTCCTGCTGAGCACGTGCTAGCCGGCGCACGTGCCACAGCCTTGAGCCCTTATT
>JADHKH010000005.1:600000-1100089 GCA_019925625.1 Graphilbum ipis-grandicollis
TCGCAAACGATACAATGTGGTAAACGTCGAATGCGTGCGCCCGTATACTCAAAAATCTAGCGCCAGCCCATAGCTGTGCAGCTTTGACGAAATGGGCGGTCAAGGCCCAACCGGATTTATTAGCCTCTTCCGGCGTCGGGATCCAGTCCACAGACGGCGAGGCAGTTGGTCCCCGCAAGAAAGGCGTTGTCGACGGTGGTGGCAACTGCCTAATTCGGCCGAAAACGCGGGGTAAGGCTGTCAAAAAGACTGAAAAGGAAAGAGCGGCCGGCCGATGCTAGTGGGGCGCTAAACACTTGGCAGGATGTGAGCGTGTCGCGGACTCCTGAACTCTTGAACGGCGTGTATATCCGGTCCGCTGCTATCAGCCTCATTCTTCAGGCACCAAGGCGATCCAGCGCGCTCGTGGATTCGCGTCTTGATGTGAGCGTGCAAGCAATCCTATAATAAGCCCGGACTTGGTTTATAATGGTAATAGTTTATTAAAGTCAACCCCAAATCCTTTCAGCTCAGGGCCACGTCGAAATCGAAGCTGTCGAGGCTTCAAGCGTAATTGTTGCGATTCTCATAGTTGATACTGCCGTGGCTATGGCTGCCGCCGTGATGGCCGCGGCTGCCAGACTGCCATGACGGCAGGCCGAGTGGCGAGGCGACCTCGGTCTCGCAGGGCAGGTTTCCGTTGCCGCCCGCGCCGCCCGTGCAGGTCGAGTGTGTAGACGGCTGTTGCTGTAGTTGATGCTGCTGCTGGTGCTGCGTCAAAAAGTAGTTGCCGCTCTCGGCGCCCTCGATGCCGGCCCGCATGCCGGCCGTCGTCAGTTCCCTGGCCGACTCGTCCGAGCCGCTGTCGCTGTGCCGACGGTGCTCCTCCTCACTGATGTGTAGCTCCACCTCCTTGGTGATGGCCATCTTGGCGGTGACGGTGGTGGTGGTGCTGGCAAAGTCGCGATGCCCGCGCGGCAGGCTCGAGGACGTCTTGCGGGCGGTGGTCGACGTGTCGCCGTCGATGCTGCCGCCGTGCTGCTGCTGCTGCTGCCGCTGCGCCTCGGCGCTGTTAATGTGCTCCTCGCTCTCGCTAAACGTCATGTTGGGCAGCGGGTTGACGGAGCGCGGGCCCATGCCGCGGCGCGGGTTCTTGTTCTCGAGCACAAACACGGCGCCCGTGTCGCCGCTGCCACTGCGGCCAGCGCCGCCCGACAGAGAGCCGGTCAGGCCGCGCATGCTGTAGTAGGTGGACAGGCCCCAGCGCCGCAGCTGCGGGAAGATTATGGGCGCGTTGGAGGTGACGACAGCCACAAAGGTCTCGCGCACAGCCCAGGAGCCGGCCTGCTGGGCACCGGTGATGGGGTTCTGGCCTGGCGTTAGCATATGGTCGCGCAAGAGTAACCAACAGTCGACGCACCGTCACAATCAGGACGCAGCGGAGAATGCCAGCCATGGTGACAAAGACGCCGCCGGAAAAGAGCATGGTCAGCCCCAGCTTCTTGGCCGCCCGCAGGTTGGCCTTCCACAGCATGGGCAGGGGGATGGACATGAGGTAGATATCGGTCAGGACATTGAGCACGACAGTGACAAAGATGTCGATCCGGGAGATGGCAGGCTGGCAGTAGTCTTGTCCGTTAGCAATGGCCAACAGGGCGTGTTGGACGCAGAGAAACAACTTACTCCCCGGGTCAGGGTAGATCTGCCAGTTCTTGTGCATGGGCCGGCAACCCAGCAGAATGGACAGAAACACGACCATCCAGGTGACGCAAATGATGACGAAACCGGTATAGATGCGCGAGCGGTAGTTGAGGCCGTCGGTAAGACGCAGGTAAAAGGTGCACATGGATGCTTTGAGCGTCCATAGCAGAAACGTATATGTTGACCAGCCGGCAATCTGCGTCTTGGAGCCGTTGACGCTGCAAAAAAGGGGGCGTTAGCAAGAGACAATGGCCCCGAACTTGCGGCACTGCTTACCGCTGGCGAAACTCCTCGCTGGTCGGGTCCAGCGTCTTCCGCTCGGCGTCTGTCAGGCCATTGTTGGCCAGGCCGTGCCAATATGCCCCGACCGAGTAAGCCAGAGCTGTCTCGGCAGAATAGGCTACCTGGTGGTTGTCAGAGAGGAGTGGTCACATCGGGAGAAGAGGAAAAAGAGGAAAAATACGCACTGCCGCTACCAACATGAGGTAGTCGTCGGCTTTGAAGCCAGACAGGCCATGGTTGCTGAGACGAATATAGGTGCGAAGGGCGATGAAGGAAAGGCCGATGCCGAGTAGTGTAAACGCCTCGATGGTGAAGGAGTCCAAGGAAGTCATGATGCGAGAGGGCAAGAGGAGATAAACAAAAGAAAAGACTAATCGAAAGAGCGAAGAAGCTCGCTCGCCTCGAGACAAAATCAAAATGTTGGCAAGACCGGAGAACCTTGTTGATTTGTACCATGCAACTTATGAAGATCAACTCTTTCAAGCAGCTGGGCAGTCTCGGCTCTCAAGTCAAGACTGAATGATTTTTCCTTGCGCATTCGTTTGACCTCGGACAACATATAAGAGATACAAGAGAGTGAGAAAATGAGGGCAGACAATAAAGACACAATGCAACACCAATGAACAGGGCGAATGATAACACGGGAAGCATGAACGGGTTGCATTTTACGGCGCAGAGACGATCAACAGGGTTGCCGGTCCGGAGAACAACAGAATGGAGAACGGTCCCAAGAAAGAGTATGCATAACAAGCAAAGCATGTCCTTGAGATGGTTTCCTGTGGCGATTTCTACACCCCGTCCGTAATTTGGCCTGGTTCCTTGGTTAGATGGCAGCTTTTCTCGAGTTGCTTCCAGCTATCCAAGGCGATATCAAGACGACATAACAGGGGCTTTCCCACTCCACTCCACTAGGCACAAGAGAGACGGATCGCCATAGGCCGCTACTGGTGTCGTAGACATAACCGGCACAGCCGCCCCCCTCGTTCTCTCCAGGATTGTGTGGGTCGCCAACCGGCAAAAGGGGATTGTAACAAGGCAGAAGTATTCGAACAGAGTAATTGCTCCGTAGTATTTGATTCTCACTGTATGGGGGCCGAGCGTTTTCTGAAATAGTGAAATGTAGTGTACTGGGGCAAAGACAGGACTCCCCCACGCTTGATAGCACAATGTCCTTGATAGGATTAAAACACTCCTACAAAGTAATCCATGGCTAGACCGTTGACACTGGGCACGGCCGTTTGAATTGACAGCTGAATGCGAGTTTATGTGCATGGCTTACCCGGTCAATGAAAACGATCCGGATCTGATCTGTAGCTGTGTTTTGTAAAAAATCTTCACCTACTCACATATGATCGTACGAGCAAACGGGACGCCTCGGCCGAGGCATGCAGACGCATGGGACAAACCAAGCCAACTCTTTCTTGGTCGACCATTCTTGGCCCCTGGCTTTGGCCAGCCTCTGGCTCACTTGCCGAAGCTAAATGCGAAGAGTTTGGTGCGGTGCACACTACATACACTACACTACACTTGCCTTAGCTTGGGTGCTTGAAAAAGACGCAAGCACAGGCCCATTTGCGGCAATAGGGCGCATATATGCAATCATCTTGGATCAGATATCACTTTTGCAGCTCAATTCAGGGGGAACAAGAGTAAAGCGTCCAAGTGTAGTGTAGTTTACTATTTGTGGCTTTAATCATCGCCTCCTGCTGCACGAAGCTCCATAGTAGAGCAATAGTGAAGACTCTTATCAGAGGAGTTTTTACATCTTGGAACGGCGACTAGGCTAATTCCAGAGCCGTGCGGGCCGTTGGCCGTTTGAAAGGCTGGTACTATTTTGTTAGTGTTTCCGCTGCTATTGCTGGCAGGCTCGGTCCGTTCTGGTTAGTTTCCAATGCCTTGCCATTTCAATTGAAATTCTAGTTGCTTTGCTTGGCTCTGTATCATCAATTTCCTGGGTGTAGTTATCAGAGCAAGCGCCAAAAGACTGGAAAGGACAAACATACTGATTCCTGGCCAAGTTGAAACATTGACGCAATCGCTCACCCACTGTCTCAGCGTTGATGAAACAAGAGAACCCTTTCACGGCCTGTTCCGCCTGCCGCCATGCCAGGGACGATCTTGATGGAAAGCAACACTCACAAGGATAAAAACACTAGTGTACAATAATACGGAGTCATTATTATCTACCCGCCCTCTGCAACCCCCGTTTTCAAAGGTTGCATGGGTAGTGGAGCGTGAGCATCCCGGAATCTCCCCGGTCGAGTGGCGTGTTCTCATTTCGACACGTAAGATGGCAAGGCACGGCCAGGGCAGGCTTTTACTTTAGTCTGTGAGTGCATAGGGCACACTAGTACTCTCTTCTGGGAGCTGCCAAGCCTTGATGGGCTGTCATGTGAAGCACCGGCGTCGCTGATGGGAGTCTAGGCCGTGCAGATGGATTGGTTCCGCACTGGACTTGTCCAGATATCGCTGCCAAAGTGATCGGCCTTGCCAGCGCCTCTTCCGGACCGGCTGCCGTTTATATGCCCCCCTTCCCGACGGCAAGGTCCTTTTGGGGGGCAGTCCACCTTTTACGACCGCCTTGCCTACTGCGTCCTGCTCGACGACCTCTCCATTCCCGTACAGTGTACAATAGATGTAGTTGTAAGGTGTCAACTCGTCGCTGCCATCGCCCAACGACAGTCTGCACAACCCACGACTGCGGTTTGCCCCCTCCTCCGTTTCCGTGACGATTCCCGTGCCACACATCCGCCATGGGCGAAGCCGATACGCTGGACCTGGTCGTCGTCGGTGCTGGTATGTGCGGCCTGCCGCCCGATTCATGTGAGCAAACGAGACGCTGACCCGCCAGGCTGGGCCGGCCTGTCGGCGGCCCGGACCTACCACGCCCTCCACCCCGACGCCTCCATGGCCATTCTCGACACGGCTGCCAGCGTGGGCGGTGTCTGGTCCGAGCAGCGCCTGTACCCGGGGCTGCGCAGCAACAACATGCTGGGCACGTACGAGTTCCCCGACTTTCCCATGGACCCGGCCACCTACCATATCCAGCCGGGACAGCACATCCCCGGACCCGTCATCCACCGCTATCTCGAAGACTTTGCCGCCCAGGCCGGCATCCTGCCCTTTTTCCGCGCCCGCACCCGCGTGCTGACGGCCGAGCTGCGCGAACCCGAGGGCTGGACTCTGGCTGTGGCCCCCGAGGACGAGCCGCCTGCAGCGACGCCAGCGGCCACCCGCACCCTCGTCGCCCGCAAGCTCGTCGTGGCCGCCGGCCTTACGTCGGAGCCGTTTCTGCCGCACTTTGCCGGCCAGGAGACCTTTGGCAAGCCCCTCTTCCACGTGCGCGACTTCAAGGCCAACGCAGACACGCTCAAGACGGCCAAAACCGTCGCCGTCTTTGGCGGCACCAAGTCGGCCTGGGACATGGTCTACTCCTTTGCCTCCCAGGGCACCCCGGTCGAGTGGGTGATTCGATGTGAGTGCTCTTCGTCAGTCTCTTTCTCTTTGGCTCCATCTCATCCGACCAGCCACCGGCCACGGGCCTATCTGGCAGGCCCCCCCCTACGTCATGTCGCTCAAAAAGTGGCTGGAGAAGCTCGTGAGTAAGTGTCGTCTGCTCGTCCTTTTGCCCTTGGCCTCGGCCGTTGACACTTGTGCCAGTGACGCGCATGCTCACTTGGTTCAGCCCCTGCATCTGGGGCTCGGCCGATGGCTACACCGGCATCCGGGGCTTTTACCACGGCACCGCGCTCGGCCGCCGCTTCGTCGACGCCTTTTGGTCCGTCCTGGGCGGCGACGTGCTGACCGCCAACCAGTACGACGCCCACCCGGAGACGGCCAAGCTCAAGCCCTGGGCCAGCAACGCCATGTTTGTCGGCTCGTCCTTTTCCATCCTCAACTACCCGACCGACTTTTTCGCCCTCGTCCGCAGCGGCACCGTGCGTATCCACATTGCCGAGATCGCCGCCCTGAGCCCGGGCAAGGTCCACCTGACCGACGGCACCCAGCTGCCGGCCGACGCCCTCTGCTGCGCCACCGGCTGGCGTCACGTGCCGCCCCTGACCTTTCTGCCGGCTGGCATCGACCGCGAGCTCGGCCTGCCCCATACTGAGGTCCAGCCGGAGCCGCTGCTGACGCCGGCCGCCGTCGAGGCCGCCGACGCCCAGATCCTGACCGACTACCCGCGCCTGCGCGACCAGCCCGTCGTCAACCCGCGCCTTACGCCCTTGCTCAGCTCGGGCGGCCTCTCGGCAGACGCGGCCGACCCGAACAAGACCACGCCCGACACCCCGCTGACGCCCTACACGCTCTACCACTTCATGGTGCCGCCCACGGAGCGCTTCCTCCGCCGCCGCGACATTGCCTTTGCCGGCGTCGCCATGAACTTTTCCATCCCCATCATGGCCCACGCCCAGTCACTCTGGATCACCGCCTACTTTGACCGCACCCTGCCCGCCACCACCGTGCCGCTGCTGCCGGCCAGCCCCGACCAGCCGCTCCGCCCCGAGGACGCCGCCGCGCTGCAGCGCCTGCGCGAGCAGACCGTCCTCTACAGCCGCTTCGGCAAGTGGCGGTACCCTGCCGCCCACGGCGCCCAGTTCCCCGACTTTGTCTTTGACGCCCTTCCGTACATTGACTTGCTGGTCGGGGACCTGGGCCTGCCCATCTACCGCAAGGGCGGTCTGCTGGCCGAGGCCATCTCTGCCTACGGGCCCGAGGACTACAAGGATCTTGTGGCCGAGTGGAAGCTCAAGATAAGCGAGGCAAAGTAGTACGGAGGACACTGAAAGCGGAGCCATGTGTAGATGGAGCACTCGAGGTGCTGGTACTATTATACCCTTTGCTTGTCGTTGGCTGTTGACGATAACCTTTGTATATCCCCAAAAAATAAGATTTTGAAAACGTCGATTATAACGATTTTTGCACCTCTTGGCGCGAAGCGTCTTTGGGAAGCTCAGCTATATTAGACGGCCCCTTCTTTAGAAACCAGCGCTTTTTTAGACCCCCATGTAATGCCGTATACGCCCATGCCTGCTCCCCGTGTTCCGGATCTGCTGGCCCTGTCCTTTGTGTGGTGATGTAGGTAAAGCAAGGCAGAAATGCAAGTGTAAAGTAAAGAAAACCAGAGGACAGCATGCTCATTCATGTCCATTCTTTCGTTTGTGAATGTACAGAATCGCAGCCTCCATTAACGTGAAAGGTTTCGTTTGTGAATGTACAGAATCGCAGCCTCCACTAACGTGAAAGGTTTCGTTAGTTGGCAAGAGACGTGATGAGCAAAAAAGGACAAACACGTACTTTTACTATTCATCTCGGACTCGCTGCTGCTCATCTCGTACTTCCCACACGGCGTCGTGATGGAGTCGGACAGCAATCCGGCCTTGTCACAGCAGCAGGCACAGAAAGCTCGCTCTGTCGGAATGGGGGACAACTCTGGCGTGGCTCTGTACGATATTCGGGGCGTCGGAGGCGGCATGGGCGTCGGAGGCCTGGACTGCGGAAATGAGGCCTTTTTCTCCGCCTCCCCATTCGGTTTTTGCTTCTTGTGCCTGGGCCCGACACGCTGCATGGCGTCTCTGTGCCGGTCCGTCTCGCTCATGCCAGGAGGCGTCGGTGCTCTGGGCGGTACAGGGGGCCGCATGGCAGAGTTCATTGCCTTTGCTGTTTCGGCCACATCTTTTGGGCTGTGCTTCGTGTTCAATAGCACGGACACCGGCACCGGGCGAGTGGGTATCGGCGACGGCCTGAATGGGCAGGACGAGCTGCCGGCAGGTAAGGGCATTCTCTGAGACGGGACGGCCTGGCGCGAATTCAGGTCCAGGGGATAAGGTGAGAAGAAGGTGAAGAAGGTGCGCAACGGCTGAAAGTGAATATGGCCACTATATGGCAAAATAAAAAAAGTAGAGAGACGATATTGTTGTTCCTGCTGAGCTATTGAATGTTGCTGAAGCGCAAAACTGATGGGACAAGTGAGCCGTGGATGTTGAATCTGCGGAACAGCTGGAAGAGTGTCCTGGTTGGGGAAGAACAAAGACGGCGGAAATGTCACTGGCGCTGTTTGCCGCTTTGTGTGGTGGGACAGAAGCTAACATGACAGCAGCCTTGTAGGAGAGTGAAGAAGCAAAAGTGGAAGCAGCAAGTAAAGCGCCAGAGATGCATGACTGGATGGGTAAAAGGTCGAAAATAGCAGCCATATCAGCAGATACCTGCGTGTATAGGACCACCTCTTCATTAAGCCTACTTACATGCATGGCAGGCCTCTTTTCTCACGCTGATGCTTGTCAGATAAGATTTGTCCAGCACGTGAGGCTCAGGCAGCAGCCAAGGAGGAAGGCGCCGACGATTGTGCCCCGTTTAGACGTCTTAGGAAAGAGGGCAAGGCCATAGAGAAGGCGGCCAAGCAGAAAGCCAGCCCATTTGCCGGTGTGTGTGCTGCCTTCTCTCCTAGGCTGTCACCATATCGCCACCCTCTTACAGCAGGCTGCGCTTTTTTGTGACCGACTGCTAGGCACTCTTTGTGTGTGTGCAACGGCCTTGTATTGCATCGTTATTTCCCTTATGGTCGCTCCGAGTCACTTTCCCAAGACAGATGGGGGCCCTTTTATTTACTTGGGTGTCCTATTCACCGATTCGTACACAGGCGATTCCATGGTCATTCCAGTAAATGAACAATCTGAAAGTGAAGCCATCCGAAAACAAAAAGTATTTCATGGAACAGGATAGTTGCTAAGCATGCCAGAGCAGTACAAGATTTTGATACTGCCAAGACTATCGTATGCCTATGAATATATTCACGATCGGCCCTAAAATGCTCAGTAAATTTCTGTGCCTTGTTAGCGTTTATGACTCAAATATAGTTTATAACTCGACAAGCGGCTGACTGTTGCCGAAATATGTCCTTTAAACGCCAATCAAGGGCCCAGTGCCAGATCCGTCCATTGTGCAGTAGTCAGAAACTACGCCAACAAAAAGAAACCAACCACTATGGTAGTTGTGTTACAGCGATGCAGAGAAAGGACGCCTAACAACGCAAAGCATAGTTTCAACTATTTGTATGAATGTACGGAAACACGGCTTAGCAGCCATGGAATGACGACGAAAGGAGCTTTTGTAGCTAGTTGGCAGATCTGTTTCTTGCCGCGCTGATGGGCAGCCATATTCTCTAAGAGCAACCCGATCTAATATCCTGTCCCAGCAGTGGGAGAGTGGCATTGGTATTGTGAAGACGCAAAAGGAAGCCGACAATGCACTTGTCGCACGTCTTAGTAAGAGCTTAATGTATCGAGACTTGTTTCGAAACGGACGGGTAAGGGAGAGCAGACGCACCATGGGATACACTCCCGGCCTTGTCCGAAATTGTTAGGCTTATTGCAGTCAAACTAAACTGTGGCGCCTATAGATAGCCCATTCAAACAGCCGGGTTTGGTCAAAGATCAGCACAACAAAGCTTGAGCTGGTCAGTATAAGAAAGCATGAGGCTTCAGCCTGGCCGCACTAGAGTTGGCCTCAAAGTTCCCATACTTGGAAACTGTAGAAGCGATTGTATGGATCGAGTATTCGTTAAATACTGTGACATTTCAGATATATTTCAATGAAAACATTTATCTGTAGATTCCACATCGCTTTTTTGCAACCTTTATTCCATTTCAAGCATAATACAAAGAATCCGGAAGATATCGTGGCTTTAACATATTTTGCCCATGATTATACGATATAAAGACACTGTCGGTTGTAGAATAGCTGGTATAAGCAGAGCCGTCACTTGGTCACGTGCCCCGGTACGAGGTATTGTTCGTTCGTTCGTTCGTTAATATAGATTGCGGACTAAATTCTAATTTTGGGGAAAAAAGAATGACCATAAGTGAGATACTCCGCGTGCGATTGCTATTAGCCGAGATTTCGCCATTGCGCTTCCGAATGTCACCAATTCTCGCGCAGCACAAAAAAAACGCCATCCTTTGCCCCTGGCGGCAAAGAGGCTCTCACTGACCCGGCGGAGATGGCTGCTCTTATTCCCTTTTCTGTTCCGTAGTCTGAATGTTTCCCATTCCCGTCCATCTTTTGCCCAAAGTGCCTCTTCGATACAAGGATTCGGCCTTTCCTTTGATCTGGATTTGCTCTTCTCTCTCGCATTTCAAACAGAATGCACTTGGCCCGCTCACCTCAGGCAGCCATTGCCGTCATGGCCTCCCAAGAAGGCGTGCCATTGTCTGTAGATGAAAAGGCTGTCTTGGTGGAGAGTGACTTCCAGGCAGAGCAGGCCATGCAAAAAGACCAGGACAAGGGAGCAGTCGGAGCGCCGACTTTGCCTCCCGACAGCGACCGCTTCCTGGTCGTTTCGCCTTATCCGGACCACCTGCTGGATCTGGACACGCTGGATGCCCAGACGCGGCTGCTGGCTCGGGCACTGACCGTTTTTGACAAGGTGCGCGGCGACTACGCCACGGCACGGTACGTCGACTCGTTCAACTGGCCGCTGGTCATGGCCGGCCTGCGCGAGCTGGTCCTTGACAAGGCGGGAGAGGGGAAGAAGCGCGCCTGGCGCAAACGAGACTATTTCGTCGTGGCCTTTCGCTCTCAGATCCCGCCAACCACCGACTACGGTGATCTGGGGCGCCTCGACAAGGCCGCACACCGCGAAGCCACCGACAGCGGCGGGCTGCTGCGGTACTGGTTCGACCGCCCCGACGGCGACGGCCGCAACCTAGCCACGTGTATCTGGCGCTCGCCCGAAGATGCGCACCGCGGCGGACGCGGCCCGGCACACCGCGAGGCCAGCTCGGCCACGCGGGCGCTGTACCGTGAGTGGCAGATTGAGCGGTACCGCCTGGTGATTGGTGACAATGTCGAGAGCTGGGCGGTCTCGGAGTGGGTGGACTGAAATGGCCAGCAAGCGGAGTCTGGTGCTTGCTTTTCTTTTATTTCTTTGTTAGGAAAATAAGCGCCGATTATGAAAAGACGACAGCAAAAGAAGAACGGAAAGAACAAGGCCTACATATAGGCAGAGATGGCCGCTGGCGTCATTTCATTGCGAATGGCAGCGTGGGGGTTTTGCGTGGGATCGAGAAGCATCGTGACGACTAAAGTGGAATTATCATCGTTGCGACTCCCGTCAAAGGAGGGCTATCATGGTATCCGTATTGCCTGCTTCGACACATTCCGCTCTGTTTGATGTTGGCTTATCCATGCTACAACGGGTGATTTGAATGCAAGAGGCCCTTGAAAGAGTGGTGATGCTAGGCCGTATTCCCTACAGTGCGTATATTGCCCGCAAACTGTGCAGTTTTCTGCCGACTCTGACCGCCCAAGCCCCTCGAAAACCCACAAACACCAGGCGCAAAAAAACGAAACGACAAAAATAGTCCCACCCAAGAAACCCCCCCCAGGACGGCCGACGACATTTCCCGAAGCGACCACCTCGCCCTTACCGCATCAGATCTTTGCTGTTCTCGCCTGCCGCCTCACGCCTCACGCCTACTTACACGCTGCTCTCTGCCCAGCATGGTTGCCCCCGATGTCTCCAAGGAGGCGCCCTTCCAGTCGGTCCAGGTCGAGGCGCTCGTGGTGATGAAAATCACCAAGCACTGCTCCTCGGCCTTCCCCACGACGGCCACGGGCGCGATTGTCGGCATGGAGAACAAGGGCGTGCTGGAGGTGACCAACACCTTTGCCTTTCCCACGGCCGACACGGCCAGCCTCGAGGGCAGCTCGGGTAACGACCGCAACAACCACCAAAACGACGCCTCTGCGTTGGCGGCAGCAGCGCCTCGGGCCAAGGCCAACGTGGCGTACCAGGCGGAGATGATCCGGCATCTGAAGGACGTCAACGTGGACGCCAACAGCGTGGGCTTCTACACGAGCTCCACCATGGGCAACTTTATCAACATGAGCTTCATCGAGAACCTCTACCACTACCAGCGGGATGCCTCGCACGGCGCCGCCACCGTTGCTCTAGTGTACGATGTCAGCCGCAGCTCGCAGGGCACGCTGAACCTGCGGGCGTTTCGTCTGTCGAGCACGTTTGTGGCGGCCTACAAGGAGGGGAAGTTTACGACGGAGAGGTACGTGGTTGGGAGTCTTTGATTTTTATTCTATTTTATTTTATTTCTTATTTTTCTTGTCTTCTTCCTCTCTTTCTTCTTTTCTTTTCTCTCCTTGTTCCCCTCTTCCTCTTTTCTCCCCCTCTAACCATCGCAGCCTTCAGAAATCCAAACTCACCTTCCACGACATCCTCGTCGAGTTCCCGGTGACCGTGCACAACTCGCACTTGCTCACCACCTTTGTGCACCAGCTGCCGCCGCCGCCCGACAAGGCCGAGGTCGAGCTGCCGACGTCGCTGTCGGAAATCCACCGCGCCGGCGTGCGCCTGCCGCCCTACCCCTCGACCGAGGTGCTGGATCTGTCCATCGACCCGTTTCTGGAGAAGTCGTGCGACCTGCTGCTCGACAGCATCGAGTTGCACCACACCGACCTCAACAACCACCAGTACTACCAGCGCCAGCTCGCACGCGAGCAGCAAAAGATTCAGGCCTGGCAAACCAAGCGCAAGGCCGAAAACGCCCAGCGCATCGCCGCCAAGCAGACGCCGCTGGCCGAGGACGAGTGGCAGCGCCTGTTCAAGCTGCCACAGGAGCCTAGCCGCCTCGAGGGCATGCTCAACGCCCGCCAGGTCGAGCAGTACGGCCGCCAGATCGACGGCTTCACCGCCAGTGTCAGCGCCAAGATGTTTGCCGTGCGGGGCGACCTGCTGCCGGAGTAGGCCGGCCGGGCGAGCGGAGCAGAGCCGGAGCGGGAACCGGAGCTGGAACCGGAGCAGGATTCATGGCGGGTGGGTGGCTTCACGGGTCTTTGGGTTTTTTTTTGTTTACTGTCACATGGGAAGACAAAAACGAAGACGTGAACAAGGTCATCGCTCAGGGACCTCGAATTGATTTGGGCATTCGGCACGGCGTTTAGGACTACGATTTGTCAATGTAACAGAAAAAATGGTGCGAAGAGTAATGAAAAAAAGTAAAAAAATGGTGCAAAGAGCAATGATAAAAGTTAGAAAAACGGTGCGAAGAGCAATCAAGGGACACGACGGCATTTGGAGGAAAACCCTTCACGCAGAAACTGGCCCGCTGCCGGCCGCAAAAGGAATCAGGCACTGACAGTAGTATAATCAGGCACCAACTCGGACTAGCGCCGCATGAATTTTCCTACTTTGTACACTAGCTAGCAACTTTTATTTCCCCCCCAACCCCTCTTGCCCCACCAAAAAAAACTACTATACTACCTTTCTTGTCCCTCTCTCTCTGCCGCCGTCTTGATAGTTCCCCTCTTCCTTTTGCATACTTTTCCACCTCACCGCATCTCTTTACCAATTCCACCCAAGTCACATTACAGTAAGTCTTGTTGCTTTTCTCATAGCTGCGTTCACGTCCCGGCTGGCCTCTGGTCTGCTGGTCTCGTTTTCGAGAGACTCTAGGAACTGTCTTGTCTCGATCTCACTCCCTCTCTCTCACTCCCCCTCTCTCTATCTCTCTCTCTCTCTCAATACCCCTCCCTCTCTCACCTCCCCCCTCCTCGCCTTCACCCTGCTGACCCCCAGATCATGTCTGCTCCCGCCTCCACCTTCAAGGTCGCCGACATCTCGCTGGCCGCTTTTGGCCGCCGCGAGATCGATCTGGCCGAGAATGAGATGCCCGGTCTGATGGCCACGCGCGCCAAGTACGCGGCCGACCAGCCGCTCAAGGGCGCCCGCATTGCCGGCTGCCTGCACATGACCATCCAGACGGCGGTGCTGATTGAGACGCTGGTGGCGCTCGGCGCCGAGGTCACCTGGTCGTCGTGCAACATCTTCTCGACGCAGGACCATGCCGCGGCAGCCATTGCTGCGGCTGGCGTGCCCGTCTTTGCCTGGAAGGGCGAGACCGAGGAGGAGTACACGTGGTGCCTGGAGCAGCAGCTGACGGCCTTCAAGGACGGCAAGAAGCTGAACCTGATCCTTGACGACGGCGGCGACCTGACGGCGCTGGTGCACGAAAAGTACCCGGAGCAGCTTGAGGGCTGCTACGGCCTGTCGGAGGAGACCACGACGGGCGTGCACCACCTGTACCAGATGCTGAAGAACGGCAAGCTGCTGGTGCCGGCCATTAACGTCAACGACTCGGTGACCAAGTCCAAGTTTGACAACCTGTACGGCTGCCGCGAGTCGCTGGTGGACGGCATCAAGCGCGCCACGGACGTTATGATTGCCGGCAAGATTGCCGTCGTGGCCGGCTACGGCGACGTCGGCAAGGGCTGCGCCATGGCGCTGCAGAGCATGGGCGCGCGCGTGCTGGTGACCGAGATTGACCCCATCAACGCGCTGCAGGCCGCCATGGCCGGCTACCAGGTGACCACCATGGACAAGGCGGCCAAGGTGGGCCAGATCTTTGTCACGACGACTGGCTGCCGCGACATTCTGGTCGGCCGCCACTTTGAGGCGATGCCCAACGACGCAATTGTTTGCAGTAAGTGGGGAGTGAAGTGGAAGAAAAGAAGAGGAGAAGAGGCGAAGAGGAGAAAAGAAGAAAGAGGAAAGAAGAAAGAGGAGAAGAAAGAGTCCCAAGACGAAACTAACATGTCAGACATTGGCCACTTTGACGTCGAGATTGACGTTGCCTGGCTCAAGAAGAACGCCGTCAGCCACGTCAACATCAAGCCCCAGGTCGACCGCTTCACCATGAAGAGCGGCCGCAACCTGATCCTGCTGGCCGAGGGCCGCCTGGTCAACCTGGGCTGTGCCACGGGCCACTCCTCGTTTGTCATGTCCTGCTCCTTCACCAACCAGGTGCTGGCCCAGATCATGCTGTACAAGAGCAACGACGCCGCCTTCTCCAAGAAGTACGTCGAGTTTGGCAAGTCCGGCAAGCTCGAGAACAAGGTCTACGTGCTGCCCAAGATCCTCGACGAGGAGGTCGCCAGACTGCACCTCGACCACGTCAACGCCGAGCTCAGCACCCTGACCGACGTCCAGGCCGAGTACCTTGGTCTGCCCCTGGAGGGCCCCTTCAAGAGCGACATGTACCGCTACTAATTCCGTGTCGCTCTTGTTACCATGTTCGCTTCTCTTCCCTTTTTGAACCCCGTCAACCGGGGGGTCTCTTCTTGACAGGGGCCACCGCGTCTCTTTCCAGTCTTTTGCTTTTGCGAGGCTTTCCAGAGTCCTGCCAAGCTGGTTTTTGTTTTTTTTCACAAAATGTTTTCAACAGCATAGGAAAAGGGAGCGCTATATTGTTTTTGTCTTTTGGCTTTACCACGGAATGGATGGATACACCGATAAGGGGGAAAAGACGAGGAATCCTTTTCTAGGACGAAAGGGTGCCGTCTTTTATTTTCAACAAAACGACGTGCAAGAGGGATATGACCTACTACCCATTTAACATATGGCGTCGGCGTTGCATTTAATGTCACTAGTTTATGGGCAACACAAGCACGGTTCGCGCGATATCTCCAAGTTGATCGAATGTGATATCAATCAGCCCGACGTATTTTCAACGTACATCCTTTGCCACCGATCCGTATCATAGGAAAGTCAAAACTCTACAAAAACAAACCCAAGACAACCCCGACCAGCCCATAAAAGATACAATACGTAAGACAGTCTCCGCCTAGATACGCTCGCCGATGCAGGCCAGCAGCATGCGTTCGTAGTCGCCGCTGGTCTCGCCCTTGATGCGCGCGGCCAGGCTGCGGCCAAAACGCTTTTCGTAGGCGGCCCGCACGTTGGCCAGATTGGCCGGGTCCCAGTGGACGCGCACGACGCGGTCGACGAGGAAGCGGTCCTTGGTGCCGGCGCCGGCCATGGCGTCCTCGAGCAGGGTGGCCTGGTGCATGTAGCGGTCGGTGGCGTGGCGCAGCTGGTAGAGCAGGGCAGACTCCATGTGGCCGGAGAACTCCTTGCGCAGCACAGTCTCGAGCGAGCGGGCGTAGCGCTGCTGGTAGGCGTGGGCAACGGCGCGCAGTTGGGCATCGCTGCGGTTGCTCAGCAGGCTGCAGACGCGCAGCTCGTCGGTGCCCATCTTGCCCTCGGTGGCGAGGTAGAGCGCCTGCACGTCGGCCTCGACGTCGGCGGCCACGACGGGCGCGGCCTCTTCCTGGCGCGTCGCCTGCAGCACCATGAGAAAGTGGCGCTCCGTCTTGAGGCTCAAGTCGCCGCGCACGGCGTCCTCGAGCGAGCGCCGAAATGTGCGCTGGTAGGCCGCCTTGATGGCCTGCAGGTCGGCGTTGCTGCGGCCCAGCAGCACGTCGTTGAGCACCACCTCCTTGGTGCCCGGGCCCGACAGCGCCTCGTGCAGCGCGTGCACGTCGTGCAGCAGCGGACCGCGGCTCAGCGCCACCAGGCCGTACTCGAGCCAGCCGCTCGTCTCCGACTGAATGTCCTGCACCAGATCGCGCCGGTGCAGCCGCTGAAACGCCGTGCGCAGCGCCTCGATCTGCAGCGCGTCCTTGTTGGCCAGCACGCGGATCAGCGTCTTCTCGTCCGTGCCAAAGCCTTTCATGGCCTGCCGCAGCGCGTGCGCGTCCGGCTCGGCGTTCCAGTTGATCAGCTGCGGTGCGCCGTAGCCCAGCGTCGGTGGCGTCGGCACGACCGCCATGGCGTAGCCGCTGGGGGGGTAGCCGTAGCCCGCAGGGGGTTGGCCGTAGCCGCCCGGAGCCTGGCCGTAACCTGCGGGGGGTTGGCCGTAGCCTGCGGGCGGCTGGCCATAGCCGGCCTGGGGCGCTGGAGGCTGACCGTATCCGCCCGGGGCCTGGCCGTAGCCGCCCGCAGCCGGCGGGGCGTGGCCACCGCCGTACGGGTTGTACTGGCCTGGCGGGGGGGCGCCATAGGGAGCCTGTTGGGGAGGTGCCGCCGCGCCATAGGGGGGGCCGTACGGAGACTGCTGGGGAGGATATTGACCGGGCTGTTGCGGATATTGACCGGGCTGTTGCGGATATTGGCTGGGCTGCTGCGGAGGATATTGGCCGTGTGGCGGCTGCTGGTAGCCGCCCTGGTGTGGTGGTTCTGGCAGATTAGCAGCGCGTCCGAAGCGGAGGAAGAGAAAAACTCACGACCGTAGGGGGGATAGTAGGACATAATGGCGGAAGAGGTGCGCGTCCGATGCCGATGGATGCAAAAGTGCGTAAAGGCAAGGGAACAAGGAGACAATGGGCAGCCTGCACGAACAAGGGCAAAGCGGCCGACAGACGTCAGCGAAAACCCCTCTTATGCATGGCAGCAGTTCCTGGCAAAGGCGGGGTCTCGTTCCGTGCAAGTGGTGAGCTCTCGTCTTGGCGGCAAATCAGGTGGCTGAGCGGGCGGCTGAGCAGCGCGGCTGAGCGACGGACAAGGCCATGGGCAGAATCCACTGTCCGGTGACGTATCGTTGCCGGCAGAGCGCTGGAAGCAGGGCAGCAGCGGCCGTTTAGCGGGGTGTAGAGGGGGCGTTTAGTGGAGAATACGCTACAAGTCGAATGGCAAGGCATGATTCAGCGCTCAAGTCAACTGTTTATTCAGAGCGCTATGCATTCAAGCTATGTTCGTATACGTGTGCTCCTTCCGTACCTCTTGCGAGCTCATTTCCCGCACACGGCTGTACAGTTCCCCCTGTATAGCTGGCGCTGGACCAGCGCCACGGCGGCGTCGCGGACCGAGTAGTCGATCAGCTGGCCGACGCCGGGCACGACGTGGGCGGCAAAGTCGAAGCCGGCCGGGACAGCCGCAAAGCCGCCATAGTCGTTGCGCACGGCAATATCGTTGAGCATGCCGGCCTGGTTGACGGAAAAGTCATTGTGCGGCGGCGACACTTCGCCCGTCGTTGCATTGGTGGCCGAAGTGTACTCGGCGGCAGCGACATCGAGCGTGAGACCGGCCTCGGCGGCAATGGCCTGGATGCTGCAGTGGCGGGCCGCGGCCGTCGCTCGGAGCAGCAGCTGGTTGGCCGCGTACATGGCCGCGAGGAAGCGTGTCAGCCGCGAGACCGCCGCCGCATCGCCGAGCGCGTCCTGGTGCACGGTAAAGGCGCTGGACGTGATGGGCACGACGACATCGGCGACGCGGGCCAGGACGGTGGGCGCCTGAGCGGCGGCGGCGGCTTCGGCCTCGACGGTGAAGGGGTAGTTGAGGATGGTGGCATACGCCGCCGAGCCGTTGGCCAGGGCGCCCGCCATGAGCGCCGCAAAGCGCGTGGCCGTGCCGCCGACCGTCATAAAGTAGTAGTCGCCGGCCGCGAGCGACAGGCCCTGCCTCGTCAGCACCTTGCGCAGCAGGTACGCATAGCCGCTCACGGGCGAGTCCACCATGATGGGCCGGCCGCGCAGCTGAGCGGCCGACGTGATGGACGGCACCGCGGCCAGCACCAGGTCTGGCCCCTGGTCCAGCTGCCCCAACACCGTCACGTTGGCGCCCTGGTTCCAACGGTAGTTGAGCGCGTTGTCGACCGTGGCCGTCAGAATGTCGTAGCTGCCGCCCAGCAGCGACGCAAAGGCCGCCGCACTGTTGGGCACCTGATGGTACACCACCTCGAGCCCGTACGCCTGAAAGAAGCCCAGCTGGTTGGCCACCGAGTACGTGGCCGTGGGCAAGCTGTGGTGTCTGGTCAGAAGGGGGTAGGGGAAGACAGGGAAGAAGACAAAAAACAGGAGACGGAAGGGACCGGACGACAAACTCACAATGCACCGTATTGGATCGTGTCGAGGGCGTAGCTGCCGCCCCAAAGACAGGCCGTGGTCAAGTAGGCGTTCTTTGCTGTTGAACGCATTGTCATGGATCGCTGTGTTTGTTGGGGCGCTTTCGATGCAAGAGGCAGTGATCTGATGGTTTATACGCAATCCCCCTCCCTGCATATTTCCTTCTGCACGGCACTTGCTCGGCATTTGCCTGTCAACAAATTAAACGGGCCGTCTAGACTCGCGGAAGCTCACTTGCGCAAACGCAGAGAAATGGTCTTTGTTCCGGCCATGGCGCTCTCACGGTCGAGATGTCGTGCAGAAGCAAATCGAGGTCCGTTAGTACAGGGCCATCCCTGCCAAGCATTGCACGTCTTTGTTGCTCTCAAGCACATGTCCCCCTTGCCTTGTCTCATCACGCGACAAGATTGGACAAAGAGCGTAGCATTCGATCTGTAGCTTCATTTCACTGCACCGTTAGCAACAGCCGAACCTAACCAAGTCCGGAAATTCGCCGTAGGTATACTCTGTCCATGAAAGAGAGACCGGTGTGCGGACCAAGCCAGTTATATTCCATCCCTGTCTCCCACGGACTACGCCAGGTATATTCATCCCTGTCTGACTTCAGGACAGCTCGTAGAAGCTGTCGTGCCTTTTGAACTCAATCGGAAGAGGCAATCAGACAACGTTGGACGAGATGGAGAACCGTACATCTCTTCTGTTGGTGTTTCCCGTAGTCGGCGTCTAAATTTGCTATGAGTTATGGCAAGACACGCCCCGGGCCTCTTTGGGTTCTATAGCTCTGCTTGATACTGCCCGTCTGCCATTATGGAGCACCTTGCACGACTTTACCGCATGGCCATCCGAGATGCCATTGACGACGGACTGCCGAACCCCCGTGGCGAGAGTCTTTCCAGACTGGCCATCATCTTCATCTGCATCTCGGGCACTTTTGTCCTTCTCAGGCTGCTCACGCGCTACTTTTACGGCCATCAAATCGGACTGGACGATATGTTCATTTCCGGCTCCCTCGTAAGCGCTTCTCTGCACCATATAGAGCAAGCAAGAACAGCACTGACAAAAGAGGCCCTGTCCATTGCCATGACGGTCACCTACCATGGAGGTAAGGCCCCCGTCCAACAGGCGCCGTTCCTTCTAACAATGCGGCTGGCAGAGGCTCAAAACGGTTTCGGCCTCCACCGGAATCAAGTATCTCGTCCGCACAAGGTGCTGGCTTTCAAGGTAGGACGAAGCCCTGGAAAAACCGGCTTACCTGAGCCGCAAAGACTCACCAGCGCACAGTGGTTCTTTGCTACACAGCTCCTCTACAAGATTGCCACCTGCTTCACCAAAATGTCGCTCTGCACCATGTACCTCCGCATCTTCCCGTCCAAGCGGTTCCGCGTCGCCGTCTTTGTCGTCATGGCCGTCACCGTGGCCTATACGCTCATCGCCGTCCTGCTGACCGTATTCTCCTGCCATCCGATCCGCAAGGCCTGGGACAAGGCCCTGGATGGCAAGTGCCTCGAGTCGAGAAAGATTTGGTATGGTGCGTATACCGTCCTGTTGAAGCGCGGATCAGCGCAGAGAGCTCATCTCATGCTCACGCCCGCCAGCCACGTCGATTCTCATCATTCTGACCGACGTCATGATCATCTTCTTGCCCGTCAATGAGATTCGCCGCCTACGCCTGCCGCTCTTCAAAAAACTCCTTCTTGTCGGCCTCTTTAGTCTCGGCATATTCGTCATTGCCTGCACCATTATCCGCATGATCACTGTGTCGCCCGAGACAACGGCAGAGGACCAGATTTGTGAGACTGAATGGAAGAACTTGCATTCATCTCGTATATGCTGACCCGTTGTCTTGCAGATTACCAGGCCACATCCAACAGCTGGACCTTTGTCGAGACGAATGTGGGAATCATTTGCGCCTGTACGTTTTCTCATCTATATCCTTGTGTCTGTTTATCCACTGACAACCCCCCCGGCCTGCCTATCCTGCGTCTGCCCCTCTCGCGGCAACTTTGCAAGATCCTTGGCCTCTCTGCTAAGCCGACGCAGCGGAAACGCCCAGAACGGAACGGCCTCTTTAGCTTCTCCACGGCTGCTCGGCCAAGATCGCCCGCCGGATCCTCGCGCATCTCCGTCGCCGAAGAGAGCGCCGAGAATCTCGCCCACGAAAAGCCGCGCGGTATATGTGTCTCGCACCATGTCAGCATGCAGGCTACCGACCGAAGCGAAAGCAACCACGACGAAACTAGGCCGGAGATTTGCCCTGTTTGAATTGGCATCGGTGCTGTCGTTTCAACCCAACGGGTTCCACATATGCTAGTCGTTTTATTTCTTACAATAAAAGCCATCTAAATCTAGAGGCTGAAGCGCGTCTGATGGCGTCGAAATGTCGTACGCGTAGCCTTATGACGAGATGGTGATATATTCAGTGGAGCCCTTGTTTTAGCGTCACTAGTGTGCAACGTGCCCATAATTCTGTGTGGCTGGTAAGGACCCGCATATTACAGCACAATGGCCAATGACAAGCCGCAAACGCTTTTCATGGTTGCCAGCCACCAGTCTTTTCAATCATTTGGCTGGGCGAGTGTTTGTGGGAAGAATTACAGGCCTTTTAGCGCATCGTGGCACGCAAATGGCCAATTGGGCTGTCTTAGCCGCTGTCCCAGCCTTTTGCATTTCTGGGGGCGGCCGAACCGCATCGCGCCGTTGCTGACGTCGACGGCCAACGCGGAATAAAAGGAAACAGGTTCGCCGTGATCTTCCATGGCTGCCGTGTCTGCCGCCCCATCTGTATTTATACCGAGATAGAAAACGCCTCTGTGACTTTCCATTTATCCCCTACCCGACTACTTTTCCAACCGCCTGCTCTTGTCACTCGGAAGCCTCTTGCCCACCATGCGGCTACCACGCCTGTCCTCCGCTCTCACGGCCGCTGTGGCCTTTTGCACGGTGGCAACATCCCGGCCCCTGGCAGAGGGACAGCCCGCCAGACGGGCCGTCTTGGCTCCGCGGGCAACCTATGCTGTCGTCAACGTCGACGGCGGCAGCGGCAGTGCCACCAGCACGGCCAGCCCGACAACTACCACAACCGTCCTCAAGACTACCGAAACAGTCACGCCCTCGACTGCGACCAACACCCACGTGGTGACGTCTACGCAAATCTCCATTGTCGACGTCGACGAGGTGACCACCACCACCACCACCTCTGTCACCATCACAACATCCACCACCACCAGCTCCACCGTGGTGGCCACGGCCGTGGCTGTGTCCACGACGACGGCGAAGCTGACAGTGGCAACGTCCACGACGACCACAAAGCTGACAGTGACAACGTCTACGGCGCTGCGGCCTGCGTCCACCACGGCCCAGACGGCGTCCACGACTACCGTTGCTGTTTCTACGCACACGTCCACCCCCCTTCCGGCCACGCTGTCCCCCAGCTTGCCTTCCACCATCACCTCCGGCTCCCTGACATCCCCGTCCAAGGCCTATGACAACGGGCAGTGGCATACGACATACCCGTCGTGGAACAGCACAGCCAGACGGGCTTCCCGCTACGTACGCTGAACAAAAAGTCCTTTGATCGGCCATCACCGCTAAACGCCAGCCATTTGGCTTTTCACATATTCTTCCTTGTCTTTATACTATTTTGTTTTGGTTTCTGACGGTTTCTTGTTTTTTTTCTTGTAAACATATCACATCATGACCGCAAAGGAGTTTGGGAGGGAAAAGGAGCATATCATTTCTGTAATTTTTGGCAATGGCCCGGGCGAGGAGGAGATGCAGGGAAGAGAAACGCTACCCAAGCGCTGGAAAGCGTGGGGGGTTATGATTTTGTCCAATATCAAGAGCAGGCAAAATCGAAAGAAGTATGTCTTTATGAAATGGCAGAATGATCTACATTGGCATTTATGAGTGCCAGTTATTACAGAGCTGTATAAGTATTTACAGGCATGAGTGAATATAAATCTGTATCTAGTACCTTCAACATGTTCAACCGCACTACCCGTTCACTCCCAGCCTTGCCATCCTGTGGCCAACATCTCCGTGGCCGCGAACGGTTATGACGTAATCACCCGCTTCCTATCGTAACTGCGCCACGCCATTCCAGCAGGCTGCCGACGTCTGTTGCCCTCGGCAGGCCGTTTACTTTCTTCTTGGCTAAATCTTGGCAGCAGAGCGATTTGCCGAATTGCGCTCCTTCAACATGGTTGGTGTGCCGGGTCGTTCCAAAGGCTGCAATACCTGCATCCAGCGCAAAGTCAAGGCATGTTTTTTCCCGCCCTCTTCTGCTTTTCCCCCAAATCTCGTCGGCTTTTCTGATATTCCCCCAGTGCGATCAAGCTCGGCCCTTTTGCGGCAATTGCCAGAAATCAAACCGACTATGCACCGGCTACAAGCGGGCTGTGGCCTTTGTCATGTCGTCCAATGTGGCCATGGCCACGTCTCTGCCGCAGGATGAGGACCCAGACAGCGGCGGAATCATGACGCAAGGGCGCTGGAGCAAGCGCTCCCGGTCTCTTCCCAAAGCCCTGCCCGCGGCGCCTACGTCTCTCGGCTCGGCGGCAAGGACCCCGGGGCATCAAAAGGGTCGCACAGCCATGCTATCGGGGCCATTATCATCCCTGTCCAAGGACGACATCAAACGGTTCCGCAAAGAGTACGCGACTTCGTGGCAGCAAAACGGGTGCGCAACTCGCCGAGAGCCCTCCATGATTGACAGTGGACCGCCTTTGTCGCTGGAGGCGCTGGCCATGGCGGTGGCTGATCCCCAAGTCCTGGGCCTCGATACGGCCGAGTTCGTGCTTCAAGACAATGACGCAGCGTCTCTGGGCGCGAAATCAGGTCTGGAATTGGCCTTGGCTCGTCCCGTACATTCGGAAGCGATTTGGTGTGAGCAGCTGTTCCCCGTCTTCCTCAACTTCCATCTTCCCCAAGAGGTGCTGCTAGGCTGCCGGCAACCAGGGCCAGGGGGCCTGAAACCGCGGAATTGGCTGCTCAATCTGCAGGGCGCTGCTGTGGCCGAGATGCCTGCGCTAGAAACGGCCATGGGGGCATTGTGCATGGCACGAATTGGCCGCCGCGAAAACAACACGGCTCTGATCCAGCACAGCTTGGGCTTGTACATCAAAGGACTGCGACAGCTGCAGCGTGCCATTGACAACCCAAACACGCAGTTGCTCGACCAGACACTGGCAGCATGCATGGCTTTCACGCTGTATGAGGTGTGCGAGTGCCCATCACGCCGCGTCGCTGGCTATACCTCGCACGAGGCCGGTGGTCTGGCGCTACTGCAGAAACGCGGTCCCGCTGCTCACACTTCGGCCTTGGGGCACTCCCTGTTCGTCTTTATGCGAATGCTATATGTAAGCACAGAAGGAGAAGCGGAAGAACGAAAGCATGCTGACGTCTAGTTTCTGCGAGCTATTGAACTGCGCAAGAGCAATTTCCTCTCGACAGATGCCTGGCTCGACCGGCCATGGCAGACGGCCGCCAAGATCCCCCAGGACAAAATCATGGACCGCATGTATGCCGTGCCGGTGCTACTGGAGCAGAGAGACATATTGGGGGCGTCCGGGGCAGAGCGCGTAGAGAAGCTGCATGGCTTCCGATCCCTCCTGTCCCAGCACCGGGCGCTTGACGAATGCGTCCAGGGCTGGCTCGCGGACCTGCAGGCCATTGTAGCCGGGCCACTATACCGGCCCGAGCTGTCCCAGATCCGCGTGCCGGTGCTGGAAATGCAGGGTCGGAGCAATCCGTTTCCAGTGGCCTTCCACTTTCCGGCCTTTTCGATTGGCCAGTCCCTGATTCTGTTCTGGCTCGTTACCATGGTGGTGCACAATGAAATGGCTGGTCTGTATGCGTGCATTTCTGCCTTGGAAGGCGAGGCGGACATGCAAAACGAGGCTGCTAGCCGTTCGGAGTCGCAGGCTACTGGTGCCGCTGCCGGTCCTGTTCCACCGGCACCATCGTCCGCGTCTTCTTGCGTCGAATGCCGGGCGATCGTGCATACCATGGTCAGCAACATTTGCCAATCAATTGAGTTCTTCTTGCAGGACGAGATGGGTGATATCGGCGCAACGTCGACCCTGCTGCCCTTGATCGCGGTGCACCAGACTATTTCCCGCCACCCGATAAGCACGCCGCCATACCCAGGGCAGCCGGATTGGCCGGGCGAGGTTTCTGATGAAATCGCGTGGGTTGACAATGCTATCCAACTAGTTGGCTTCAAGGGCCAGCGAATGGCGTTTTATCTGTCAAACTAGTCTGACCGGAAGCCATACTGTTGTGGTTTGAGTGGCCGGAGCTGGTGATATTTTAGCGATACATAGCCAGAGACTACTTTTATGATGACATTGAAGGCGATTAGGATGATGTGGAAATTCTTTTTTTGAATATGTGCTCCATTTATCCTCCCCGGGTAAAGAGCCGCTGTCTGACATAGAAGGCACGCTTGGCTTTCCGACCCAGCACTTTCCGCTTTGGTATCCAACTCAAAGTAAACAAATACTCCTGGCGAGTTTGCCACATTCGCCGAAAACCAGTCTCGGCTGCCACGCATCAATTCCGGTTGGCCTCATTAGCAAGACAAAGATTGCAGTTTAAATTTGAAAAGACATTCAGAAACGGGCTTTTGATTATCAGCACTCATGGCAAAGGAATCGAAGAGAGCCGTGTTGGCACCTGATGATGCACAGAACGCCAGCAGTGCAAACCAGAAAAAAGCTATCCGTTTGCCAGTGCGGGAAACCGAAAGCAGTGGAAGCAAGTCAAAAACTTCTACAGGGCAGACAAAGACGGAAGAGGCGGCCAAAAAGCCCGACGAGTCCGGCCCACGCCTAGAGAAGCCTTCCGCCCCAATTGCAAAAGACGGCGTTCCACGAGACAGGTTAGCATATGTTTCTGTTTCTTTCTTTCCGATATTATGACACTGACAAAGTTGGTCTAGGCACCTTCGCCAATACTTTTTATACCGCGGAAAATGGTTCATGTATCTAACTGAGGCGCTGGAGGCGGTGGCTTGCATCAACCTCGCCCAGCCGCGGCCACGACCCATAGATCCGGCACTGCTTTTTGACCTCGTCAAGATCTGCATACTCTTTGAAGAGGCCGGTCAATATACGACGCGGGCTGCCTCAGGCACAATGGCCACCCCGGGGCGCACGCTTCGACTGTCGTCAGAACGAAAGAACCGCATCCTCATCGACGCCGTAAAGCGCATGTCCATGGCCTATGCCCTCAATGACTTGGCTGCCACATTGTGTGGGACTATAGTTCTTTCATCGGTCAGAACGGCAGCAGAGGCTGTGTTGAAGAGAAACCCAGACGACGTGGACGCCCAGTACGTCTACTTTTTCCATGAGTTTCTACCAGACGACGACCCAGAAGCGCACACGTCGCCGCAAGTGCTGGATCGAATCATCCGGCAACGGCCCCATGTCAGCCAGCTGTTGCGGACGCGTGCCTTGGCCCACTACTTGATTGGCGATTATGCCGCTGCCGCCGCTGATCTGGACAAGGCCCTTCAAGAGCTCAGCCTACCGAGTGGCACAGATGCCGGCCCCCATGGCTTGGGAAGCACCTGGCCGATTATAACCGGAAGCGCGACGAACAATATCAAGGACCTGTCGACGCAAGGTACCCTCACGGTCAGCGGCAGCAAAGATGCGCGGGAACGAACGATTAGGCTGCAGATGCACTTCCAACGTGGCGTGGCCAATCTTGATAGGGCCTGCGAGCTCATATATACGGCACTGGGTCCGGAATGGGAGGCTCAGGAATCACGCCGGTGGCGGGAATTGGAGAAGAGCAAGGACAAGGACAATGATCGGAAGAAGAAGAAGAAGAAGAACGCGACGGGTAAAGGCACAAAACAACAGGAAGGAGTGGATACGGCAAAACTAGACCGAGAAGAGCAGAAAAGGAAGAGCAAGGCCGAAGCCATGTCGTCACTTTTAAAGATGGCATACAAAGACTTTATGGCCTTTCTGTCTCTCCTAGACTACTCGCCCAATTACCCACGCTCGACAAAGGAGGATTATGTTCAAAGGGTTTTTCGTGCCGTTGAGCCCACAATCGGGAAGAGAGAAAGCAGCGGGAGTTTTGACGCCACTGGCACCAGTCGACCATCCTCCGCCGAATTGGCCAACATCAAAGTCTACAGTATGGAGAAGCTGTTTGAGTTGCCGCCCCTGGCCGATCTACCTGTACGAGTTCGGGCTTCCGACGACTTCCCGTCGCCGCCGGAAAAGCTGCATTCTCCGGGGGCGCAAAAGGAGACAGTTGAGATGGCTACCTACCACCCCCTTCTGTGGGAAGCGGTGCACTCGCTGATGTTGGTTCACGTCATGGTCGGTTCGTCGGTGACAGAAAGACTCCACTACTTGAGCGTGATTCAGCATCTGAGAGAGATTGTATGTCAAGCTCCCATGTTCGAGGTTTAGAGCATCCCGGCGGAGATTGACTATTTTAATGTCGAACTACAATCACGAGTGGAAATAGCGTTGCCTGACAAAGACGGCAATGAAGGAAATGACAAAAAAGGCAGCGAGAACAGGCCCGACGGCGGCACGCAGACATCACCGGCCGGGCACATGGAGGCCAGGTCCGACAAAAGTAAGATAAGACGGGAATTTCTCGAAATTGCAACCGGAAAAAGACCTTGGTTCCGGTTTCTCTCGCCTATGCTACAGGACCTGAACGGAAAATGCTTCGAAGACGAATATTTGGAAGATACTCTGCTGCCATCCGACGGCCCTTTTGCGTGTCCGTTTGATACCCCGATCCGGTATCCAACGTATCCCAACGTATCCAATCGTGCCATTGCTATCACCTGCTGGGCAAAGATGCTGATTCGACGGAAAATGGAGAAAGACAAGGCGAAGGCTCAGATGGGCAGGCAGGGTGAAGGAGCGGTGAGTGCAAAAGAGGGAAATGAGAAAGCCAGTGCAGCATGAGCTTCCGTGGAAAAGGCCAAAGTCGAGAGCGAGGATGAGAGTGCGGAGAAGTGACGGGTAACAGGAAGAGCCAGTATGAAGTCACAGTCAGGTTGCTTGCCACGGCTTCGGGGTTTGGCAAGGTGGTGTCCATTGCAGCGTTACAAAGAGAAAACCACTACAGTTCTAGTTCTAGCCTTTGTCTCTCGCTTCATCAAATAGAGCAAAACTAAAATGACTGCATAATTTGAAACTCGTAGCTGTCATGATCATTGCTTCAATATGGCTCCACTGGACCCTTAAATACAAGTCGTGCTACAAAAGAATGCTAGCCAAAAAACAAGCAGAAAGCAAAAAAAGAGGAGAGGAAGAAGAGAAGAAAAAGAAAGGAGCTGTTAATCGTGTCGTCAAAGATACACGGCCTCACTGCGGCCCCGTCGGCGGAGGTCCGCGGACAGACGTTGTCGGCATCGTGTTGACATAGCGCAAAGGTGCAGGCATCGAGTGGCGCTGCTGTTGCTGTGGGAGCGGCGGCATGTGGTACTGTTGCGGCAGGTGGTGCTGCAAATGTGGCGGCTGCATGTGCTGCGGAGGGTGTTGCGGCTGCGGTTGATGCCGCTGTGGCTGCTGGTATGGTTGCGGGTAGAGCATCATTTGCGGGGGTGTCTGGCGCGGCGCTGTGGGCAGAAACGATGACAGCGGCGGTGGCTGGTGGTGGTAGGTTTGCAGGTGGTGCTGAGGGTAGGTTGGGGCGTGGGTGAAGTGCGGGTGTTGTTGTTGGTGCTGCTGTTGTTGTTGTTGTTGCACAAACGGCTGCATAGCCGCCGTGTGAGCAGCCTGGGCCTGCTGCTGCTGCTGCTGCTGTTTCCGCCTCTGCAGCATGGCGGCCGCCTGGTGGTTCGCTTGCCGTCTCCGCAGGTCGTCCATGACGGTGCCGCTAATGGCCTGGAACCCGCCCGCCAGCTGCTTGGCGTCCTCCCAGCGGGCGCCGTAGGCACCCAGGATCCAGCTGACCCGCTCAAGGCAGGCAACGGCGCGGTCGACATTGGTCTCGGGAGCCGACGCGGCAGAGGCGGTCGTGCCATCACTTTTTCGGGGACCGGGGCCGGAGCCGGGTCGGATTCCAGAGTCCGACCCTGGCCCGAGGCCCATGGGCAGCCCCGTCCGCGCTACGGGTAAGGGTGGTGGCGGCGTCTCGCCCGGCAGCGTCAGCGGCAAGGGTACCGGGATGGCCGTGTTCGCGCGGGCGAGGCCGTCCGCACCGCCACCGCTCTCGGCCGCACCGGAGCCACCCGATGCAGCACCACCGCCGCCGCCGCCACCGCCGCCACCGCCGCCAGCCGCACCCCCGGACAGAATGGCGTCGGCCACGGACGCGTCCCGCAGCACAACGACCAGCTGGCTGCCCATGAAAAAGACGCGCAGGGCGTCGTGGTATGTCAACCAGGTGTAGTGGCTGAGGGGGCTCTGGACCAGGGCGGCCAGACGATCCACGTAGGCCAGCACGTGCTCAAAGATGAGCAGGCGGCCGTAGGCCGTCGTGTGTGGCGCGCGCGCGCTCGGGGCTATGCAGTAGACGTAGCTGTACTGCAGCTCGAGATCAAACATGTCGCGGATGCTGGCGGGCAGCGACAGTGGGAGGGCGTCGTACCACTCGCGCATGTCGGCACACATGCGCCAGACATAGGACGCAGGATCGGGAAACTGCTCAGAAGGGTCGGCTTGGTAGAGGGCTTGGTACCAGTGGGACTGGGCACGGCGGAGCTGGAAGAGGAGGAGGGCCGGGTTGGCGGACGGCGGCGCGGAGGCGGCGGCGGGGGCGGTGGGGGAGACGGCGGTCGAGGGGGACGGGGGGAGAGACGGAGGCGGCGCAGAGGACGACGATGAGTCCGGCCCTGGCTGGCTCGAGGGCGAAAGCGATGTCTGCAGGCAGCGGCTGTAATTGACGCCGATCATGGACGGAAAGGCGACGTTGACGGCGTCGTCGGTGAAGGAAAAGGCGCGGGCATGGACCATGCTGATGGCTCTGGTTCGTTAGCGAGGGGGCCAAACACACGGGGAGACGAGTAGCAGATGCGCGTACCGGTCAATGGAGTAGGCACAGTAAAAAATGCGGCGCCGGGCGTCCAGCGCAGCCGCATCCATGTGCTGAGACTGGGGCGGGTCCTGGTGGAAGCCCAAGTCGACGACGGCGCGGCAGGTGAAGCCGATGAGGTGCCAGCTGTCGAAATGCAGCGGGTCGAGCATAGAGTAGAGCGTCAGCAGCAGCAGCGAGTTGATCTGGGTGACATGGCCGGGGGTGAGGGCGTAGTCGGCATAGGGCATGGCGAGGGCGGCAAACTCGACGCCGTTGCTGTAAAAGGAGTCCTGGTGAGTGCGGCTCTGGGCCGACGAGCTGATGGCGAGCACCATGTAGAACATCCAGTAGTCGCAATAGCGCAAGTTGGGGCGCGGGGGGGGCTGTCCCGGCCCAGAGCCGGAGCCGGAGCCGGCATGGAAGCCCGACTGTCCCGGATGGCCCGGCTGGTAGTGGTAAAACTCCTCGAGCAGCGCCAGCAGCGATGTGTCGACAAAGAAGGGAAACAAGGTGTGGACGTGGGCCAGATAGTACTGCACGAGAGCATGAGCGGCTTGTTTGGAAGGCAGCTTGGCCGGCGAGTGCACCGGCTCCGGCAGGGGGTCGTTTCCGGCGGCGGCCAGGACGAGTCGGGCAAAGGTCATGTTGCTTCCGTCAGGCTCAAAGTCGCGCGTGGTCGCGTTGACGGAACTGGCAGGTTAGACCGAAAACAAGGGCCAGGCTTCATCTCATCCACTCACAGATAACCGAAATCAGACACGAGCGAGTTCACGTCGGAATTTTCGCGCGTTCGCACTGCCTTGCGAAGAATGGCATCGCCGATCAGCGCCAGGGATCCTTTGCGCTCGCCTTCGTCGGCCGAGTCCGCCGGTTGCGGCGCCGCTTCGGTGTCGTGGCGGAAGACTGACGCCTTGCGGGAGCGTGCATAGGCCAGACGGCGCTCGAGCTTTTCCACGCGCAACTCCAGGGCCGCAACGTAGCTGAAAAGTCAGTGCATGGGTTCATTCGTCTGGACGTCGGAGACTGCGACTTGCCTCCGTTCTTTGCCGCGAGCAAACTGGTCGTTGGCCGCCGAGCATTCGTTGTCACGGCCGGCCTTTTCACACGCTGTACACGCCGGCAGTTTTCCATCACACTGGTATGTTAGGGAGGATAGAAATCGGAGTGAGGGGGGAACATGAAAACAGTCTGAAAAGACTGAAACGGCGAGAGAAAAAATTTCGGATTCTTCCTACTTTGACCTTGGCAGCGCGACCTGTACTGTTAGCATGGCCCAACAAGCCGAGATCCCCGTATCCATGCAACACGTACATCTCGAACAAGCCGACACGGGACGCGATACTCGCAGGAGCGGGTTATCGGAGAAGCTGGACCGAGCCATGGCGATGGCAGACGCCGAGAAACGGCGTCAGCAAGCGTTGCAGGGACGCCAGCTCCGGAACAGGGCGCAACGAGCCAAGCAAAGACGGATGAAAAGACACGAGAGTACTGCAACGGATCGGGAATGAAAAACCGTGGGAAAGACGATGCTTCATACAAGGTGGTAGTGTCCAGAGTAAGGCTGTCGTCGAGGGAAATCAAGCCGATAAATGGCAAAGGTAGCGATGGCAACGTTCCAGATGCCCTAAAAGCAGCCACAACAGACGCCAGAGTTGAACACCGACCAAATGTAGAGCCTGCGAGAAGAAAAAGAACAGGAAGAGGAGGCTGAATGGTTGAAACCAAGAACTGGACGGCGATCAAAGTGGCGTCTTTATCGCTGCGAAGAAACGGTAAGCGCTTACAATCCGAACACAAAACTGTCCCGGTGCCGTTATCGCTCTTGCGCCGTTGTCGCCGGTGCTTTACTTTTATTGCAACGTCGTGGCGGGCGGCAGAACAAAAGCACGGGTTTGACGTCGTAGTTTCGTGATGATAGCTTGCGTTGCTCCGGCCAGCAGCGGGGCAAATCCGTCTTTTGGGTGGGCTGATACGGATGGGCTTCAGCAAACAGAGCTAGCGGCCTTTACAGCCTGTACCGGTGCGTTTTACAGGGATTCCAGCGGATGCCGGCCCCATTGGCCGCCGTGTCTTGGTGGTGCCTATCATTATCCTCGGTCTGCTATTGGCCACGCCGCCGTGCCGCACAATTTGGGAGTGCTTGTTTTTCTACGCCCCCTCTCCCCCACCCCACCCGGACCCGCCAGCCGGCCCCATATACGTACCGTACTTTCTCGCCCACCGCGCCTGCTCCCCTCGCAGCCAGTCAAGGCCCATCGTCAAAGGTTTGGCTCATTTGTTCGGTCGTGATTGCCTCCACTGTACCTCGCGCCCCGTTGCACTTGCCAGACTTTTTCCTGTTGGCCCTCTGCCTTTTCGGTACTTTCAAGTTACCCAACCCAAGTTTTTCGACATTGTCGGCAAAGACGACGTCGGCTCTACTTTGTACAAACCACTCCCTGCCCGGCTGCACGATTTCTACACTCCGAACAAAGGCCGGCACATTCCAGTCAGCATCGCCATCGCCGACGGTGCGTGCGTGTGAGACGGAAGCAAAGACAGGCCGCGGACGACTGAAAAAACGGCATCATCAGCAGCAACAACAACAGCAGCAGCAGGGTGAGGGTAGCGACTTGTTCTCATTCCGCCTCGACCATGACGTTGGGAGGATTGTCTTTCTGACGGTACAGCAAGACTTTCCGACAGCACGTCTATCTGACAGACGCCGCGGCGCCGAGACCTGGCGTGCCGAAGACGCCGCTCTGGTGTGCGACGACCAGCGTTTGAGCCGTTTGGAAGCGGAGACATTACTGTGAAGACGGATGAGCAGCCGAGAGCCGAAGCAACAGAGCATCAACCCTCGGCGGGCTGCCACGCATGGACACATCGGGCCTCTTCCGGACGGGCTTTGCCCCGCCGGCAAATGCGCCGGCTCAGCCGTTCTTCCTGCAGGCACAGCAACGTCTGCGCCAGCAGCAGCAGCAGCCACACCCATTCCTACAACAACAGCAACAACCACAACAGCAGCAGCGACAACAGCGACGGCAGCCAGCCATGCTGCCCCATGGCGACACCGACAACGAAACGGCGCCAAGTCGCATTGCCCATACTTTGACGGCGTGCAGCCGCTGTCGACAGGTGTGTTTGTCTCGTTTTTTTTGTACTTGTCTGTCTCGTTTTTTTTTTTGTTGGTTGTCTGTCTCGCTTTCTTTCTTGTTTTCCCCTTGGCTAACCTGCCCAGCGCAAGACGAGATGCGATCCCACGCTCCCCCGATGCTTGCCCTGCGAGCGCGCCAACTCCGTCTGCGAGTACTACGATAGCACCAAGGGCCGCAAGATTAGCCGCTTTTACGTCATCAAGCTGCAGGACAAGGTGCGCCAGCTCGAGGGCGAGCTGGCTCAGTTCACCGAGGAGGATCTGCCCCAGAACACGGAAGACATGATCCGCCCGGGCGGCCTGGTGCGTCTCAGCGAGTCGGACGAGACCCCGCGCTATCTCGGGCCCAGCAGCGGCATCGCCATGACTCGGCTGCTGATGGAGGAAGCCAAGCGCTACACCGACTCACAGAGCATCTCCGAGCTGATCCCGCATCTGCGCGCCCGCCGCCTCGAGCGCCTCCAGCGCCTCAACCGCATGCAGAGCATTGCCGGTCCGGGCGGAGGCAACGGCACAAACGCCGGCGCGAGCTTCTCCGGTGCCAGCAGTCTGCGGAAAAAGAGCTACCCCATGATCAGTGCCCATCCGGCCCAGACACTGCCTACGCGCAGCATTGTCGACCGTCTGTTGGATGTGTATTTATCGAGAGGTATGTTATTGATTTGCTGTCACTCCTTTCCACTGATATTTTATGTTTGTTTTATGTTTTATGTTTTGGGGTTTTTCAACATTTTATCCTTTGTGTTGTTTATTCCCTTCGTCTTTCGTCTCTAACTTTCGTCTCTAACTTCCTCAAAGCCCAGGTCTTAACGCCTACTCTCCACGAGACTCACCTAATCGACCATGTCAACGACGTCATCGACGGTAGCAATGACCCCTACAAGAGATTTGTCGTCAATATGGTTATGGCCATCAGCCTGCAGAGAATTACCCCCAACTGGGCTGGCCTCGCCGATAGCTACTACTTGGCCGCCATGGCGTACTTCGAGGACGTTATCCGCCCCAAAGACCTGCGCACCCTGCAGTGCCTCGCCCTCATCGGCCAGTACTCGATGCTAACGCCCACTCGCACCAATGTCTACCATATTGTCGGCCTAGCGACGCGCATCTGCCAGCAGCTGGGCATTGCCGATGAAAAGAGCATTGCCAGCGGCTTCCCTGTTGATCCCTTGACTCTCGATATGCGCCGCCGTCTCGTCTGGATCATCACCAGCATGGAGCTTGGCCTCGCCCTGACCATGGGACGTCCCAACGGCTTTGCCAAGGGCAATGACCTTATCGATGTCAACTTTTTTTCCGACGTCGACGACAAGTACATTGACGAATCCGGAATCCACTCGACCGAGCCCTCGCCGAAGAAGCGTGCGGCTATCCATTTTTGCAAGATGCGTCTCTGCCAGGCCGAAATCTGCCGCATGCTCTACGAGAAGAAGCGTCCGGAGCCGCGCAGCGAGGAACACCCCTGGTTCTCCAGTATGGAAAAGAAACTCCAGGACTGGCGGGACTCGGCGCCCGACGATTTGCCGTGGTGTGTGCCGTGGTGAGCTTTTTTCTTTTTTCTTTTTTCTTTTTTCTTTTTTCTTTTTTCTTTTTTCTTTTTTCTTTTTTCTTTTTTCTTTTTTCTTTTTTCTTTTTTCTTTTTTCTTTTTTCTTTTTTCTTCTTCTTCTCTGTCCTTTTCCCTTCTACTTCCCTTCCCGTCTAATGACCAGGTTTGCCGGTCGTTATCACACCATGATCCTTCTTCTCTTCCGTCCCTCGCCCCAGGTGCCGACGCCTTCTGCCTCGGCCGCTGTCAAGTGCTTCGAATCGTCTGCGAATGTCATCAACATCAGCAGCCAGCATGTCCAGGGAACCGCCATGGACATCACCTGGGTCTTTCTGCTCGCTATCTACATGTCGCTAAACACCCTACTCTGGGCCGTGTCCTATGCAGAGGTTCGTGCCGAGCACTCACGAGAAGAGGTTGAGGAGCTTGTCAACGTCTCCCTGGACATTGTCGAGCAGTGCTCCCAGCGCTGGCCCGGCGCCTCTGCCGCGTCTCAACTCTACTCGGTCTTTGCCAAGGCCTGCTTGCAAATCTACAATGCCAAGGAAGAGCCATTGTCATCGGCCTCCTCGTCCTCAGCGCCTCCTTCGGCCTCGACGCTACAAAGCCTCCCCTCGGACGCCACCTACCAAGATTCGCCGCCCTTTGCGGATCCCAACTCGCCTTCCGCGTCGGACGCTTCCTCCATGCCGACCTCCGCTTCGGCAAACTCCTCGGCCCAGCATCTTCAGCAGTCTCAGATGCAACCGCCACCGCCGCCGCCTCCGCAACAACAGCAGCAGCCGCAACACCAACCGCAGATGCCGCCGCCACCGCCAAAGCAACAACAACAGCAACAACAACATCAAGCACCCGTTTTTAACAATCCCCAGTTCGGCTATTTTGGCACCCAAGAATCGCTCAACACTAACCCGTTTGGCTTTGAAGACTCTGGGCCCGGCCCGATTCCCAATCAGCCTCAGTTTCGGTCCGGCTCCATCTTTCTCAACCCGACGTCGACTGAACCCGTCGGCCGCCGCTTCTCGTACTTCCCGCCCGAGGCTCCACTGACGGTCAACACATCGGAGCAGCAGTCTTCTCTAGACGGAGACGAAGACACACCTCCGTCGAGCTCCATGTCGGCAGGACAGCCTTCAAGTCTGTTGGCCATTTCACCAATGGTGTCGGTATCTCCCGAGACAACTTTCATGTCGCCCGCAAGCTCATCGACTCTGAACATGCTGTCTCCGGCATTGACGTTGACGACTGCGTCGCCCACGCCAACCCCTACCATGAGCCGTGTCAGCCCCATGCCAATGGCCATGGGCCTGAACAATATGAACAACTCGGCTGCCACCATGTCGCCCCCGCAAAACATCAAGTTTGAGACCATGGACACGCCTTTGATGCCTCCTATGCAAGTGGCACAGGCACAAGGGCAGTCTGGACAGATGACGTCTGGTGTATTGCAAGCAGCGTCGACGTTTCATATGAACTCGGGGCCTCCACAGCAGCAGCACCAGCACCAGCACCAGCACCAGCACCAGCACCAGCACCAGCATCAGCATCATCAGCAGCAGGCATCGCTACCGTCGGCATCACCCTCTCGTGGAGGACAACAAAATGAAGGTGCAGGCGGGGCCCCGCCGGCGATGCATCAACAGCAACAGCACCACCAGCATCAACCGTTACCGCAGATGGCGCCGTCGTCCATACCTAGCTGGTACTCGATGCCCCCGTCGTATATGCCCCCGTACAGTTTTGGCAATGTTGGCAGCGACATGCCGTACCTATCGGACCCCACGGTGGCGTTTACCGGTTATGGCCTAGGTGGATTTGGGGTGAACGGAGCCAGCCACTTGAACGGCAGCATCTCGATGAACCATCATGATCAGCATGGGATAGGTGGCGGTGCGGGAGGGCCGACAGATTTGGAAAGCCTCGGATTGGCCGATACCACGATGCACGATCCGTTTTCGTTTGCCGTGTCTGGACACCCGAACTCGCAGAGGCAGGGCAGCCTGTCGCAGGAGCAGCAGATGGAGCTGATGGACGTACTGGAGACAGAGGGCATGGGGGAGATTGACCAGTTCCTCAGCATGGGCATTGAGCTTGGCGGGCCCGTTTCGTCGGGGCCGGCGGGGTCGACCGGGCCGACGGGAGGCACACTGGAAGGAAACACGGGCTGGGCGTGATGGGGTTTATTCTGTATATGTGTAGATGCTGGGATTATTTTGCGGGTTTTACCTAACGATCTATTCATGACTGTCTGGTATTTTGACATTGCGGTTGTTTTTGTACTTCCTTTTGCGTCACCACGGTATTTTGAAAAGCTTACGTTTGGGTTTTACGTGAGGAATGCTTCTGTGTTCGTAACCACTCCCACCGGCTCATTGATGCAATTACGTGATTGCTATAGCGAATGGCCATTCGCCATGCTCGATACCAGTCATACAAGAATAAGCCCCGTCGATAGCACCGGCCAAATGTGACATTGTACAAAACCGCCCAACAATCGATAGACGAGACCAAAAGAAAAAAACAAATGGAAGGACAAAAGACAAGAAAAAAGGCTGCAACAAAACGGTGCCCCTGACTCTGGTATCATGTAGATGGGAAAAAGAAACAAAACAAGGCCCAGAAAAAAACAAGGAAAAGAAAACACTACGACCCTCAGCCGGTGACGCGCCGCACCCACAGCGTCGTCGGCTCGTACTCGGCGTCCCGGTCCAGCCGCTTGTACGCCCGGTGCAGCTTCAGGCCGATCTCGTACTCCTCCCGCTGGATCTCGGACAGTTCTTGGCGCAGGCCCTCGACGTTGCGCTTCTCGCGCTCGCGCCGGGCCAGCACGTCCGCGCTGGCCAGCAGGTTGTCCGTCGGCATCAGCTCCGTCATCTGCTTGATGCTGCGCCCAATGTTGGCGCGGCGCTGCGCCAGGTTGGCCAGCTGCGCGTTTAGGCGGGCCACGCGGTCCTTGGCCAGCGTCTCGGGCGGCGCGGGCGGCAGACGCTTGTGCAGCGACGCGGCCAGGGAGGCGGTGTCGGCGTCGGCCGTCTTCTTGTCCTTTTGTGGCGCTGTGGCCGGCTCCTCGTCGGCCCAGCCCATGTTGATCACAATCGGCTCCGTCTCGCGCATCATGCGTGGGCTCATGTGGCCCATGCGCGTGGGCCGGCGGCGCTCCATGACGCTGTCGGACGAGGGCTGCGGGCGCAGGGTTCGCGCAGGGCGATCCTCGAGGTCAAGCGACTCGTCGTCCGGCTGGTCCGACGGAGGATGCAGCAACCCGTCGCCGTCTCGGTCGGGGCTGATGGGCGACGCGGGCGCGTGGATGGACGGCGGCAGCTGATGGCTGTTGGGCTGTGGCTGCTTCTCTGTATCGGCTTCGAGGCTGTATTCCACGGGGTAGGTCCTGTTGTAGTTGTAGTTGAACGGGTCGTCGTCGTCGTAGCCGGCCTGGCGTTGCGAGATAGCAGGCGAGGCCGTCGATGACGGGGCCGGGGCAGGCTTTCGTTTGATCTTGGACAGGGGCGCTGGTGTGGGCGTCGGAGCGGCCTGTGGCGACGACGCTCGCTGCGAGGGGGGAGGGCTGGGTATGGCGGCGGCAGCGGCCGCGACGTAGGCTGAGGAGGGGGGGGAGTGCGAGGGAGAGGGCGGCGCAGCGTGCTTTGGGCGGCGAGCTAGCGTTTCATCCCCTGCGGACGGGCTGACAGGGGAAGGGGACGCAGGGTGTGCCATGGACACGCGCAGCCGCGGCATGGACGACACGCGCTTGCTGCTCTTGCGCGGGATGGTGCGGAGCGGCGCCACGTCCGTGGTGTCGCGCACGGGCGGCACCAGCGTGGTGCGGCCGCTGGCGCCCTGCCAAGCCGGCCGGTCCGACATAAAGGCGCCGGCGGCCGGGTCGGTGTCGGACGGAGAGGGCGTGGAAGAGGGCGTGGACACGTTGCGCAGGCGGGCTGATGCCGATGCAAACATGGCTGCTGGGCCGGGCCGAGGGGTTTTCGGCGAGGCCAACGGGGAGACGGTCGCTGTCGCGGACGGGGCCGGAGACAATAACGGAGATTTTGCCGCCGCCGCTGCCGCCGCTGCCTTTTCTCCCCGTTCGCCGCCATGCATGGTCCGGCGCAGGCGACTGGCAAAATTGGTCTTGCCAGGGGCCGCCGGGGACGGCGCGGCCGGACTGGGGGCGGTGGCCGTAATGGTGGCCTCGTACTGCGGGCCGGACACGGCGAGGCCGCGGGCGTATTCAATGGGCTTCACCTGGCCTGGCCGGCCCTTTTCCGAGTCGGTCAGCTCGCCCGTGCGCGGGTCCCAGCGGACCTCGCCGCCTTTGTAGCCGCGCGTGGACGACGCCATGGAGTTGCTGCGCGACTCTGGCCGCGGCTCACCCGGATGTAGTTGCTCTGGCGAAGAAACGGGTTGCTGGTGCATGCGCTCGCGCGACTTTGTTTCCCGCAGCGTACGCGCCGCCAGGTCCTGGGTCTGGCGCCGCTCTCGCCGCATCGTGGGGATCTGACTCCTGGTCGAGGCGGAAGGCGATTGCGTCATCTCAGAGCCGGAGCCGGCAGCCGCCCGGGTTGACGCCGGCGGTGGCGTAAACGGCCCGGTGGAATGCATAGGACTAATGCTGGGGGGAGCAAAGGGGCTGAGGTGAGTTTCATGTCAGCAAACCAGGCATCCCAAGCAGACAATGTCGCCTCTCTCCCAAGGGAGGCCTCATCTTCTTTGCTTACCCTGATCGGCCGGCGGGGATATCCGGCGAGCTCTCGGGCGACACGCCGTCCGTATTGAGGGGGCCAGCCGTCTTGCGGAACATGATTTGGCGGTCGTAGTCGCGGTGATGCCAATGTGGCGGATCTGGCTGGTCGTCTTGTTCCGGCTGCTCGGCGTATAGCGCTCGATGCTGTGGGATCGGGAAGCTGTCCTTGACAGGGTTCGGCTGTGAGTAAATGGACCAAGGCGGTCGTGCCGACGGGCGGTTGGGGTTGCGTGGCGGCAGTGGACGGGGCGTGTCGAGGTGCCCGGCGCTGGTTATATGGTCAGAGAGGACAAAGCTGGCCGTTGCAGAGAAAATGCCACAAAGGCCAAATAGGCCATCGACCGAGAACGGAAAAGAGAGCGTGGATGACAAGGGACCGCGGTGAAAGCACAATGGACAGATGCGTCAGGCACAGCCTCTGGGCAGATAGGGAATGGACAAGGGAAAACCGGCGGCAAACACGAGCGAAAGAGAGAACCGATTCGACGGGAGATTTGCGCCGCCCAAAACGGGAGCAGAAGCAGCCACCGTGAGATTGCACCAGGGGAGGTCTAGCGTATGCTCTAGTGGAGACAGCGGATGCAGTGGGGGGGCCCTGAATCCCCTAAAGGAACGCTAGGAAGCGGCGCTGAACCGCCAAGACATCTGTAAAAGGCAGAGCGCAAAAACACCACTTACGAGTCGTATTTATGCGAGGACGTCCAGACTTGCTGGTAATCTTTTTGTCGTCGTCGCTGTTGGCCGCTGTTGTAATCCGGCACAAAGGCGCGAGATGGGCCGTTTTGTACGGCGTGTGCGTAAGAGTGCCCCAGAAACATTTTCGTGACGGCAGCCATGAAGAGCGAGCAAAGCCTTGAGCGTGGCAGTATCCTTTCTGGCCTGTGCAAGTCCGTGAGGGATCGCTCTTCTTTGAATTGACAATGGAAGTTGGTATCGTATTCGTGTCGTTTTGAACTGTGTTGACTCGAGGAGAAAGAAAGCAGGAGGATCAGCAGGCAAAGGTCGGAGAATGAATAAAAATAGCTGCAATAACAGAATCACACACATCAACAACAAGAAGAACAATCAGGCACACAATGGACAACAACCGCAAGGCTGGCTGTGTCTGAAATGTCTGTTCGCTGTCGACGTGGCCCTGAACTGTCGTCGTCGAGCAGGCGGATGTGGTTTCATTCATTGGTTGTCCGTCTATCTTTCTTGCGGCTGGTCGGCCTGGATGTGTCCTCTTTTACGGCCGTGCATCCACTGGCCAGCAGTTGTTCTCGTCGTTTTGACCGGCTATCTGCGAGGTCGATTCATTGGCTCTGGACCTTGGCCGCAAAGTTGGAAGCCTTGTCGGAGATCAATGGATGCCATGCTCGCCAAACAGAAAGAAAACAAGGACACATGCTCTGCAGCTGTTGCTCCATCTACACTATATATGAAAAGTACATTGCACAGGCGAAAGTGGCTGCCGTTCCCTTTTCTCATAAGTGCATCATCGCCAATCATCCTTCACACTTTATATTGGAGTTTCCCACGTCGAATCAGATCTTTCACACTTTATATTGGCAGTTTCTCGCGTCGAATCAGACCATCGCTTTGCCGCTCTGCTGTCCCCGACTCCGCCCGTTTTTACAACAAAAGCCACCAGCATGACGCCCCTCGCACATCATCCCATCTAATGTATTGGCGCGTTTCATCAGCACTGGGGACTCGTTGAAAGCCTGTTTAGCGGAGCTACTATGAGGCCGCAAATGATCGGCCGCCAAATGCGGATTAGCGCCGCTCATGGTTTCATGTGATACCATCGCGAAAATGGCACGTGACTATGCACAAGGCCAGCGATTTGCCTGCCGCTGATTTTGCTTTTCCTTTTGCGGCGCAGCACCGCAAGAGTTTCCCGTCTGCAGCGTCTTGAAATGACGGGAAAGAAAAGGGCCATACCACGGGCCATTTGGCAGAGCTGCGTTCGGTCCAGACAGCTCGCCCCAGCCAATGGTGGCCGGCCGGTGAGTCTGCCCCGCCCAAAAGCGCGTCGTAGTCACTGGGCCAAACGGCACTAACGCTGTAGATTTCCCCCCGTCACAGCCGCCACCTATTGCTCCGGACTTTGCGGCTCGGGGCGGCACAAGATGAAGACGGGCGACGACGCTTCTCGGCGCAACCTGGCAAGCAGCAGAAGCGGCGACGGCGGCCTCTTGCCCGGGGTGCTACCCGTGGTACCGCCCGGCACGTCGCCGCCGGTCATCCCGGACAAGGACCACCGAAGCAATGCGGCGACGGCCGCGTCTGCCGCCGGTGTGCGCGCCGTGTCGGCCCAGGCCCTGCAGTTTTATTTCCGCGCGCCCGTCAAGGCGTTTTTCCGCACCCGCGTCGACTACCTGGCGTATGCGCGGGGCCCCGAGGCGGGCGTGCCCGGCCTGGCCAGCCTCTCTTCCCGGCTCTCCGGCCTGTCGGGCCTGTCGAGCGGCAGCCTGGCCTCGTCGCTGGGCCAGAGCCGTCTGCCCTGGGTGCGCTCCGTGCTGGCCCGCTCGACGCCCGGCGTGCTGGCCGCCGCCATTCGCCGCGAGGGCTGGTCCGTGGTGCCGAACCAGGTCCTGCCGCCGCTGCTGGCCAACGTCAGCGTCGCCGCCGTGCTCTACACCAGCTACCTGCACATCCTGGGACACTTCCACCCCGAGAGCGCCCAGGCCCGCCGCCGCGTCTACCCGCCGCCGGCTCCCGTGGAGACCTTTGCCGCCGGTTTCCTGGCCGGCAGTCTGCAGAGCCTCGTCGCCGCACCGCTCGACGCCATCCAGGCGCGCTACGACCACGGCGCCGCTGCGGCCGTGTCGCCGGGATCTGCTCCGTCTCGCCCTCCCAGCATGTGGACTTTTAGCGCCGCCAAGTTGCGCGAGATTGGCCTGCGCGGCATCTTTGCCGGCTGGGGCCTCTCCTTTCTCAAGGACAGCTTCGGCAACGCCATCTTCTTTTCCGTCTTTGAGTACGTCAAGGCCCAGGCCTACTACGGCTTTGTCACCCGCTACTACGGCGCCATGGACGACGCCATCATCCTGGCCCGGCAGAGCACAACGGCCGCCGACAAGAAAAAGGGCAGCTCGCCCGACTCGCCCTCCCTCCCCTCGGTCATCCGCCCCCATTACGCGCTCGAGCCACTCTTCTTGTTGTTGGCCGGTGTCAGCGCCTCCTTTGCCCAGCAGCTGCTGCTGCACCCACTCACCCATATCCAGGTCGTGCACTGGGACCTGCTCGAGGACATTGATGCCGCCGCCAAAAAAAGTCCGGCCCATGCAGTGACACCGGCACCGGCACCGGCTACGGCCGCGCCACACCACCGCCGCTTCCACGGCATCATGCGCATCTACTACCGCGCCTACCAGGAGGCCTGGTCCCGCTGCCAGGCCAGCGCTGCCGCCGAGGGCCGCTCGAGCTTGGCCTGGCTGTACCGCGGCTTCTGGTGGAATGCGATCCGCCAGGTGCCGAGCACGAGCGCCGGCCTCATCATTTTTGAGCTGGCCCGGCGCAAGTACGGCCTGGCCGGCGACGAGGTGCGCATCAGCAGCGAGGGCTACGACATTCTGCTGGCATAGAGCCGGGGTGTCGGTCTTGTGGGCACGGCGTTTGGCGTCATTGGGATGCTCGACTGTACAATAATAGACTTGAATTCGCAGCAGGAAAGGCAACACCGACGACAAGTGTAGTTGCCTCATTTGTTGCTTTTTGCCTGCTCTGTGACAGAGAACGATGCGAGAGAGTTGTGGTTGTATCAAGCCATGTGATGGTGCAAACCATAAAGACAGCTAATGGTTGTACACATTCCAAGACCGAGGGAAGCCATTGATTTACAGGTACATGTCTAACCACGTGTCTCGCATCAAGCTCACGTTTTTTGAACAACTTTCCACGTGGTCCCCATTGGAATTTATCTAAATTGTTTCATTAAATGGTGACTATTGTATGTGAAAGAGCGATACTATAAAGTGATGTATGTCTATGTACTGCAACACGCAGTCGATACAATGTCCGAGTGGGCCGAACCCTAAATTTGGCGTCTTGACCTAAGTGACGACTGCCAAAAGACGACCCGGTTGGTAAAGAGGTGAAGTACACGGACAAGGAGGGCATTGTGTGATGCCGTTGTGAGACCCATTCCTGTCCTTGGCTTCCCCTGCCGGCCACCGTGAGGTGGCAAGCGGCAAACAGGTACTATTCGCACCCTCATCAAGTTCTTTGCATGTGATATGCGGAGGTGGCTTCCTTGCAATAAGAAGGAAAGAAAACATGAGGGAAGACGGTCGAAGAGGGGCGACATTAGAAAATGGAGAGAGGAGAAAAGGATAAGGCAGGCAACAATCGTTCCTGCATGTAAGAATTTCACAACCCGACACTGATGTATGCCGATGAAGTGCTTGGTCTTGCGGAGAGTGAAGAGGCAAAGGTAAAAGACGAGAAGATGGACGGTCGAGATCCAGCCACATATCACTTGCAAAGAACATGATGAGGATGGGAGCGGCAGATTACCTGAAGTCGGCGAGGGGTCCCCTTCCTGTACTCAACTCGGAGAACTGGCTAGCGGCTCCGGCCCAAGTCAACATGCGATTGTGCAGCACCGCGACAGACTGACGGACAACTCCAGTCGTCCATCTTGATGCCTTTCTCCTTGAGACTCTCCGAAAGGAATCCGAGCTGGCCAGCGTCTACCGGCCCCAGCAGGGGCCATGTGGATGCGTCCTGGGCGACGGTATCGCTCTCCGAGATACCATCGCCCGCGATAATGCTTATCGAGGGAGACAGCAGCGAGCTGTATGATGTGAGAGAGGCCCCGGAGGTAAGAGCGAAGCTGCAACTGTCGCCGGCCCCCACCGGACCAAGATGGTATGCGGTGTGAAAAGGGCTATCATCACCGCCATCGAGGTGCTTTCAAGAGGATTCAGACCGGCCTCTTCCTTGTCCTCATCGTTGTCTCTGCCGTCTTCATGTACTGCAGCGTCCCTAGTGTTTCGGACCCGAGACCCTCTGTGGTGTCGGGCCCGATGACGAGCTCCAGCCTCACCGCTGCCGAATGCAAATACATCAACAAAGCCTTTTGGCTGAGTGTGTATGTAGAAACCGACGAATGTGTATGATAAAACAACCTTTTTGATGTCAAAGTTAGCATTCATGACGAGGACACTGGGTATGCATAGGTCGAGAAAAATCCCATTCCTTTTTCAAAAACAAAAGCTGTGAGTACATACCCCCCCGGTAGACGCGAAGTCTGGTGCAGAGACTCAGCAAAGCCAAGCACCAGACTTTGGTAGACGCAAAGTCTGGTGCAGATTTCACAAAGCCATGCACCAGACCCTGGTAGACGCCAAGTCTGGTGCAGAAATGTCGCAAACCAAGCACCAGACCTTGGTAGACGCAAAGTCTGGTGCTGACTTTGTGTCTACCGCAGTCTGGTGACTTGTGATAATATCTACAGTGGCAGAAGCATAACCACCAGGAAACAATAAGCAATAAATAATAAATATAGAATGAACCAGCTATAGTATGCTGGACTGGAGTAGGGAAATGGGAAAGGTATATCTCTGGTTGATTGATTTTGGCTGTAAAGTAGAAGAAGAAGGAAATGAAAGAAAGAAGAGAAGAACAAACGGAAGCAAATGCGGAAAACAGGGGGGAAAGCCCACATATATATAAGCACAAGCGAGACAGAGGACACAGTCTCCCAATGAGCCACTCTTGACTGCCTTGTCATTTTATTCTTGGCTTATAGAGGCCTCTTTACTGAGATTCAGAAGGTACGAAAGGCTGGGACTGTAGTACGGCCAGCACAATACCCCCGTAGGCTGACTATACAGCACACAGATGCTCCTACAGTACATGACCATGCCTCCTCTGGTCAACGAGGCCTCCCAACAGACACAGAGGAATCACTCTTCCCTCAGATCCGGTGCCTGAACCGATATACCTTCCTCAACAACTTCTTTCGAGGAAAGAGCAACCGGGACAGCTCATGTTTGTGCCCCCTTGTGCGCGTCAGGATGTTTTGGCGAGGCTGTAAGTACCCCCAGGTACCCTCTATGGACGCGTTCCGCTGTCAAAGCAGACAGCTCCCACCAAGCAGATCAATGCAGAGCCACCAGGAGGCTCTGCCAGAGGCTCCTTCTGGCAAAACGATACCCAGCAGTACTTGCAAAAAAACACGACTGGAAAACAGACTGTCCTCCTGACCTCTTCGTGATCGTCTCTATGAGCTGCCTGATGGGCCCATATGGACGTTCTGTGTATGCCACAGTGTAGAAATTATGACTCTGCTGTCCGGGGCAGACTGGACGCGAAGGCTTTGTTTTTGTTTTCTCCGTTTTTCATTGGACCCTGAGATGTTCTGATTAAAGTCTGAGAGTAGTTGTCCTCTGCCGATCTTCCTTCTCTCTCTTTATTCTTCTTTCCCTTCTCTTTGATTCTTTTCTCAGTGTGCTTTTTTCCCACGCTCCATCCAGTCTCTGCTCACATCTCAGTCCCATTGGCATTATATGACTACTCAACTCATTCGATACATCCTCGCTCTCATTTACGGCTATTGTAAACGCTATTACAAGCGGCAGGTCGAGATGAGCACCATCTACGGCACTGAGCCTACTTCCTTTAGGCCGAAGAAGTTCTATTTGGAATTCGACATTGTCGTCAGGGTGAGTCTGCCAGCTTCCAGAAAAGCGAAGAAAAACGAGAAAGCTAACCGCCGCAATAGATTCACGACAAGCTCATGGATGGCAGTTACTACAAAAACGAGCCCTGGCAGGCCACCACGGACAACGTTGCCAATTTCAAGTACGCTTTTGAAAAGGTGTTGCATAAAAACTTTGTGCTGGCTCGTGATGGCATTCTCCGGCTGCTGGAGAGCGTTGGCATTGCCGTATTGGACAGCGACCGTCTCGTTGGCGAGGCGCAGCACGCATACCTCATGAACAAGCGACGCAGCCATCCTGATGCCGTCGACAATCTTTCCATTGGAGAGCAGATTGCAAGCCGTTTCTGGACCGTGCTTCCGGGCATCCCGTGCCAGGTCTGTCCGAAGCCGGACGGACTGAGGCTGGACCCCGTCGATCCCACCAAGTACAGCACACAGAGCCTGCACTACAAGTATGCGGCTGTGATTCTGCGCTCGCCCGTCATGAGCGCAGACACTTTGGAAGCCGATTTTGATCTCACGTTCCGCGACCAAGTGGCCGGGGGCCTCTTGTGGCCTGGCCGGGGCGAAAACGGCCTGTGTAGCTGGTCGGAGATCAAGTATGTGCTCAACTATTTGAACTCGGCATGCTTTTGCAACGATTCCGACCGGCCTTGGAACATTGTGGCCCCCATGTGCGACGATCCGCGCATCGATCTTGGCACCAACACGAGCCTGCGCGTCATCTTCCTCCGCAACAATCACTTTTATCCCGATTATCAGGCCAGCCAGGAGAACGAGATGTCACTGTTGCAGATGAAGAAGCTCGCCATGTTCATGTGGTTCTTTGAAGCGCATCTGCGGAAGCTGTGCCACCCGGTGCAGTCAGTGGTCCGCCCCATCTCGGATTTGCCTTCGTCCTTCCCGGTTTAGTCGACCTGTGGTCCGATGAGTCAAATGATGCATTTTCATTCCGTCGCCGCCTGCACCAACTTGGACCCTCGCCCGCCCATTGACGGCAATCTGCAGCAGGCCATGATGAAGTACGCGCCGCGGACCATGTTTGGCTTCATGATGGAGTACCGCAAGCTTGCCAAGATCTTTGGCGCACAGCAGCATGGCGAGCTTCTCATGCTGCTCCAGATGTACAGTGCCTCCATCACGAGCCCGCGGTACATGCTGCCCAGCCACAGCTGGCCCGTCTGTGGTCTGTACCGAACGATTGGCATGGACGTGCGTCGCGAGCTCACGGCCGCGCCTGTCATTGCCATTGGCGGCTTTCAGTGTGCGCCTTTTGATGTCTATCTGTTCCGCTCGGCCGCGCAGCTGGCGCAGACCTGCATGCGCACCTCGGAGCTGAGGCCTTTCCATTTCCAGGCGCTCCTCAACCGGACCCATATGACACCTACTTCTCATGTCTTCCAGCTCTTGGATTTCCTCGGTGCCGACACGCTGTCCTGGCAGTACATTACCACCCATTACTTCAACAGCCACACTTCGGGCTGCTTCGGGCCTCCCTTTGGGGGCGTCAAGGTCAGAAACTATGTCATGGCCCCCCCGCCAGAGGTCTTTCCCATCAACAGACGCATGATCTGGCGTCACAGACGCAAACTGCCCCGGCCAACCCAGCCTCCCATCCCAGAGCGACCAGAAACAAGCTAACGTGAGAACAATGCAGATTGTGGGCGGCTACCCTCTCAACCAGCCGACGCCACAGCATGAGGAGATGACCTTGGTCCATCCGGCACCTATGGAGGAGGAGGAGGATGATCCTGTTGATCCCAGCTTAATTGTGGATCTGTATGGCGTGTACTAACTGACCATGTCCGCCACATTGCTTCGTTTCCCACTTCCCACAATCTTGTTTGTTTTTGCTTTTTACAGAGCCTCTCCCCCTTCCCTGTCAAGCACCAAGGGGGTTTATGATAGGGGCATATTTGACAAGACTGGATTTAAAGTCTCTGAAAGGTCCACAGTTTGTTTTTTTTACCGCTTAGTAGGACCGGCGGTCGAGAAGCAGTTGTCGCCATGGGCTCAGCATCTACATGTGTCTGAATGTGTTTGCTCTTATACTCAAGACTTCTAGCTTTCTTTATATGCACACTTGTCTGTGCCAGTAGTTAGTTTGATTTACAAGGGAACAAAATACGGGAACGAAAAAAATACAATGTATCTAGTTTAGTGATTTATTTGATTTTAATGGACCGAAATTTGCAAAACTGCTAGCCGTTATGACAGCTAAAAAACCAGCAGTTTTTGACGACAATGAGAGAAAAGGTTGACAGAAGGGGTAGCCGGGGAAAGGACAGCTTTTCCAAAGGTACACGCTTGGGGCGCTTTGGTGCCCACACAATAATAGGGCCCTGACAGAATATAGTCCTGGGGAGGATGGCAGGGTCCGCCAGCACGACCACGTCTGCTAGGAAAGACACGGTCGCTCTGCTTCTTTATTTTTTGTGACATATTGGTTGGGGATCCCAAAACAGACAGCGAGGATCTGCGTCTTCGTCTTTACCTGTCATCAGCCCAACAAGCAGGTTGCAGGCGTTGGGGTAAGACCAATACTGTATAAACTCCAAGAAGACACAAGACTCGTAGGATTGAGGAATGGCTCAGACTGAATTCTCTTTTGTAGTGGCGCCGGAAAAGCTGTGAAAATGACACCTGTCGATCCTAAAACCACAGTAGTATCGGAGCAGCTTTCATGATTGAGAAGTCTATTATGATCCGTTGGGCTCAATTCTCCAGAATCAATGTCTACTATTCTTATTTGACTATAGGCTGTACTCCAGCCAGAACAAATTGGCCCAGCCACTTTGCAAGTCGGCTTTTCCAAAGCAGTGAAAAGCAAGCATAGAAACTAGTGAATATCTCCCTCCTTTAATACGGCGACCAATAGCTCTTTGTTCTTCTCGGTGGCCCACTATACTGTTTGCCAGGTAAGAGGAAGTACACGGAACAGACAAATAAAGATGGCCACTATAGTAAAATTTGTTCGGGCGAAATGAGAAGAATCACAGTCTTATTTCACCGTATTAGCTTCTTAGAAACGTTGTTTGATTTTTGCAGCTTTCAAAAGAGCAGATAAAACTCGACCCCAGGCTACATGTCTATACTTGTGCCAGTATCGTCTACCAGACAGCAGACCAGAGCAACTCTCGACTCCGAAATAGGACTGCCATGACAACAGAGACTTCGTTTCACGGCTGCTGATCCCATCATGTACAGGGTTGCTCTTTCCAAAAAAGGTCGAGGCCAGCACCCGCACGCGTCAAGCTGCAGCCTCGCGAGGAGAGCAAGAAATAAACAACACGTCTCCCAGACCACGAAAGAGGACACGAAAATGGCACCATGGAGTACAATACAGGTCGCGTGAGCTCGCTGTGAATAGAAAATGACAAGAAATGACAGCAGCACCATTTCTGTTGGGGTTGGGCCCTGCCTCTTGGGGCCTATCGTAGCCCTGTTTCTTGTGCGCCCACGCCGACATTTTTGTTTTTCTGTCAATCAGGTTTTCCGGTCTATTTCACATTTGTGTGCGTATTTCTCTTATTTCAAGTCTCTCTGGAAGCTTCTCTCCTTCCCCTCACCTTGTTCTGCACAACATTTTTTCCCAACCTCGCCCGACTTGAAAAGAAGCTTTTATTCTCTAAAACTCCATCATAATCATTGGCTTTTCCTGCCAGACATTGTTCTCAATAACACTAGTATGTGACGATCCTTCCTTCTCAGTACTACTGTCAAGAAAGAAAATAAAGCAAGCTTGTCCTTTTGGGAAAAGGATCTCCGTTCCCTTGATACTAACGCCTTTCCTTACAGAGACTCTCTAATTCCAATAATCAAAAGGACAATCAAATATCAACAATGTGTACGTCTTACCGGTTCCTCTAGCTTCTTCATTTCTGTACTTTTATTGATTTATTATTGTCCTCTATTCACAAACCATCTTACACGTTTTGGGGAACATTCTAGACCGTTACTTGAAACGCGGCTTGGACCGCTTCCGGTCCTGGATTTGCATTACATTTAGGAAGCGCTCTCACGAGGATGAAGATGCGTCGTCGTACGGATCAGTGCCTCCGCCGGCTGGCCCTCCTGGTGTGCCCACGCTGCCCATCTTGGCTCCTCTGACAGACACGGAGTTTCCTATGACGGCCAAGAAGCCTGAACCCAAGTCTGCAGGCGGCCCAGGACCAATTTCCGGCTCCCTTGCCGGTGGACGTAGTGTGATGGCCTGGGAATGGGGTGCCGGAAGAGTCGATATTGGCGTCGCGACAGCCAATAGCACCTCTGCAGCCGTTGCGGCTGCAAGCAAGCCAAAGCTGACTGCAATGGAAGCCCTCCAGAAAACAACTGAGGAGGCTTTTTAGAACCGGACACCGGTCCAGCCCATGTTCCCCAAGGCTGAAGACAGTCCTCTGAATAAGTAGGCGAAAAGGACGGGTGGGAATAGTTTCAGAAAGATTTGACAATTGGGGGGTGGCAGAAGCTGGGATCTTTGTTTTTCTGTCCAAGTCTCTGCCCAATTTGGGCTTCTGATTTTCATTGTTTACGAGGTTTACTCTCTTTCTTTTCCATCACCTGCTTAGACGGTGGTCAGTCACTCAAGCACAGGTCAGATATTTGCTAAGTTGATATGTTGTCTTCTTCGAAAAGAAGCTTGTTGCGCTGAATTCAAAAATTATAATATTTTTACACTACCATTCTTTGACCTCACTTCCAGATAGCCCAGAGCTCAGCCATGATAGACTGCAGACGGGCAGGAAGATTCCAGAAAGCTTTCAGCAGCTGTCAGACAGCCGCTCAAGTAATAATATTGCCCAGCCTGCTCCCCAACAATTCCGTTTTGTGTGCAAAGCCATCATAAAATGTACCCTACTGTACCCTAGGGCTGTGTTTCTGAGGAAGGAGACACCTTGATCGGCAAGAGGATGTCTGATTATGGTTGTTGCACGCACAAAACAATTTTGTCTACTTTGTCCTTCTCGTCTGTCCGCCTATAAAAGACCTTCCTTTCTTCCTCCTTTCCCATTTCCTCTCTTCCTCTTTCATACTCTTTTTCATTCCTTCCGAAACATCTTTCTATCTTTTCCCTTCCCACCCCTCTCTTCTCCTCTCTTCTCCCCTCTTCTCTCTTCTTTTCTTTATTCTCTCTCCTTTCCTCACCTTTCTCTACTCCACCACACTCTTTGGTGACTTTACTTGAGTCTTTTCCTCCCTGCTTCTTCAGAGTCTTTCCCTCTTATACATATCTTTGTCGGTTGGGAAGAGCCCAACCCAACAACAATGCCGGCACCGGGGAGAGACCGGACTCGCCGGTCCGGCCACGTCAGTTGCGGCCAGGACACTTTGGGGCATGAAACAGCCTCTGAAGAAGTCTCTTTTCAGACTTGAGCGGCTTGTTTCCGCCTACAAAAGTGTCCTGGTCGCAACACTGCCGGCCACGCTCCTTTGTGGCCGCTTTAGCACAACGCCGCGGACGAACAGTCCGCGGCGTTGTAGAGGCTATCTGACTGGGGGGGTGACCGGCAGCGCTCTATCATTGTTCAAGCGTCACCCCCCCTCAAAAGACATCCGTGGCTGGTTTTTCTTATGGCTGGTGGCTTGTCTGAGCCGGCCGAGGATGTCGGGAGAAGTGCATCATGGACTACGACGGAAAATTGTTCCGTCTCCGTGGTTGCATTGATGTGCCGTCTGGTAAGTAGTTTTATCATTTCCTTGTTTTGACCGGATACTGACAATGACAGTCGTCACCGGTCGTTTATCCCGAGGGGGCTTATCTAAAATGGCCCCCAGAGTCAACACCGAAGATTTCGAATCTGCTTCTCCTGTCAACGGCCATGCCGTTGGTCTGGAGAGGCGGCCAGGCATGGTAAGTTGCATCTTTGACTTCTCCTCTTGTCGCAGTGTCGAGATCCACGCTGACAACATCTTGATAGGGAGGCGGTGGCCTACTTTGGCTGCCGCGAGACAAATGGTCACGCCTCTTGTACAATCCAATGTCACAGTGAGGGGCGATGTTCTTGGGGTGCTTTGTCTCTCAGAAACATGTCACTCATTTTGCCATTAGATTGTACGAGAGGCCCGCCACTCCGACCTCCCTGTCTCGCCACGGGCTGCCCGCACAGGCGTATTGGTCAGGCGGAAGATGTTTCCGCCATCTTGAAGGTGGTTGTGAGATCACGCACAACAGCACCGAGCATGGTGGCTGTTGGGACAGTTGAGACAACAGCTGCGGTAGGAGGAAACGGACGCGGACCAGATTAGATGGTCGGGGGTTTCAAAGATCTCGTACAATTTCTCGACGAGAACGGGGAGTGTGTACTATTATTACTAGAAGACAGCTAGGAGCACTGTTTAGCTGTAGCTGTGGCAGCATACTTATCAATCTTTGCATTATTGCAACCATGTATTTTTATAGGGCACTCAAGTGACGCTTTCCATGTGCCAGTTTTGGTTCCGGTGATCTGATTTGTCTCAAAGAACTCAACAAGAGCGACGACTGAGCAGTGGAAAGTACTTTTTCTGCGTAATTTACTCAACCTAAGGGGCATTATAGTACATAATTGCGTGGCCTTACTGCCATTTCCAAGGTACCGCTCCCTCAGATACAAATTGTGCGGTTTTATAAAGTCGGCCGAAAATTACTGTTGTTGAGAAGAGAAATACACCAAAATCCAAGGCCATGACAGGAACCTCTGGAAGAACATTGTAAATTGAACAGGCATTAGAATCCAGCTTGTGAATAGTAGAGTTCAAAGAAAGATACGCTTGTGAATAATAGACTAGAAAGAAAGATACATGCAAGTTCGCAGTGTTACGTAGCGAAGTCATGTACACTGCCCGATTAAGTTTATTTACTCTTTTCCTGTGAGATCATCTCCGGTTGGTGTCTGTTAATTTTAATGGTAATTTCCTTGGCATTTCTTACAGATATGTCTGGCCGCTGCAAAAAAGCGCCCTTTACAGATCTTGGCGAGCTTTTCAAACTCTATCCCCCCAAAGCGGAATAGTATGTCGTGCTCTGGACCAAATAGTCAGAGGCCGTTCCCCCAGAGCTGTCCCAAACAGTCTGTTGGCGCGGTTGGCTGTGTTGGGATTGACAGGTGGATAAATCGAACATGGCAATGATGACTGTTTGCGACAACCACGTGCCAGTCTGCTTTGAGAAAAGCATCGTCTGGGGTTCAGCTGCAGATCAACGGCTGTGATTGGTGGAATCTGGCAACGCCTTTTCATTGCTGGAAGATCACTGCCCCTGACGAGAGCTTACTATAACCAGGGAATACTACTATTGTTGTTTTTACGCCATTATGGAAAATACGATGTGATGCGGATCTGTCTACCATAATGCTGGAGATGGACGGCGATGTAGAGCAAGAGAAGAAGCCAAAAAGAGCAGTTCTCTGACATAACCGAGGTTATTGACTCTGAAATTGGATCAGCTCTGTTTGCGGACCCAGAGAGAGGGAGCTCAGAGTACGTACCTCCTCATACGAGGCCTTGGCGAGTGGATAAATTCTGATTGGTGGAATTACTCCTAGCTCACCCCTGTCAAATAAACTGGCCCAAGACGACCAGACGGCGGTGGCGCCGACCCAGGCGGCATCTGGCAAGATGACGGCCGGGACTATGCTTTAGACTACTGGTGCTACTTCTCCTCTTTCTCCAGTTGGACCCTCCATGTTCCCCATATTCCCCAGTTTCGATTCCCCAGATTCCCAAAAAGGGAGAGTTAGCCGGAGAAATAGGAACAAGACGAGGAAACGACGAAATGAAGGACGCGGCAACGAAAGCAGCACAGGAGCAAGGAGACGACGGAAACCACAGACAGCCTGGACGATGCCGGGAAAGACAGCGGCATAATCTCCAACAGACCGGTGTGCCGCTTCTGGCCCGACTCCTTTGCTTGCTCCAAACATCAGCATCTGCCAGGAAGCGACAGCGGCTGCATGACGGGGCCATTCCTAGTCGAGTTAGAGGCCTGGGCCGCCTCTCCCCCGTCCTGACTGTTTATGAGTGGCATTATCGTACGAAAGTCTCTGATTCTTCCCTCTTTGTTCCCCACCTCCGCCCCTCCTCTCTCTCCTCCGCACACTAGGCCATACTGGTGCATGAATCCAACACTGCCGCCACGACGGCTTGCGAATCGTCCGTCCAGACAGTCTAGACAAGGGCGCCCAGGCCACAAGGACTGGCAGTTCCTCCAGACAGGGTCCCGTGCACGCTGGCAGTCTTTGCTCTGCAAGTGGAGCAAACAAGGCCGGGGTTGTCTACCATTCTTTGGATTCCCGGGCTTTTGTTTGCTTTTGGGGTTGGCTTTGACAAGCCTGGAATCGTTTAGGGCCTTGGCACTGCCTGCAGACAGGCCTTGTTCCCCAGAGAGAGGGGAAGACGTGTGGGCGTCAACGTGGTTGGCGATAGCACAAGCCGACGGTATAAGAACATAGGCTCCTTCCACCACTGCTCCCCGTCTTTTCTCTTCTGACTCTTCTTTCCCCTCCCTCCCTTTCCGGCTCTCTGTCGCCTCTGTTCTGCCCGCCCCCTACTCCTCCCCTTCTCTCTTCTCCTTCATCGTCTTCCGATTCTCCTGTCGGTTGTCTTTCCATCCTCTGCAATCTCTCGAGTCCCCCCCCGACGGCAAGATGGTGGCCTCTACGCGCGTGTACAACTGGTGAGTCTCTGGCCACTCTCGGCAGCCTCGTCCTTTGGCCACGCTGACTTCTCCCCAGGTTTATCTCCATGGTGGCGGCAGGATGTATGGTCCTGTACGGCTACGATGCGTCCGTGTTCAACTCGGTGCAGGGCTCGCAAAACTGGCTCGACTATTTTGATCTCGATGCGGTAGGTGGAGGGAGCTTAGAGAGAATACGAGGCGTTCGAGGCGATGGAGCTGACTCTTTGCAGAAAAAAGACTCGTACCTGATCGGTCTGATCAACACGGCCTACACCATCGGAGCCATTGTGGCCGGTTTCTTCCTGGGCGGCCCGACGGCCGACTACTTTGGCCGGCGCGTCGGCATGGGCATCGGCTGTTTCCTGACCATTATCGCGACCTTTATGCAGGCCTTTGCGCCGCGCCACAACCTGGGCTGCTTCATTGGCGGCCGGGTCATTATCGGTCTCGGCCAGGGCATGGCTCTGACGGCCGGCCCCGTGTACATTGGCGAGATGGCGCCGCCCGAGATCCGTGGCCTGATCATGGCCTTTTGGCAGCTCTTTTACTCGGTCGGCTCCTTTATTGCCTACTGGATCAACTATGCCTGCTCGCTGCACCGCGAGAAGCTCGGCGACTGGGACTGGCGCATGGTGGTCATCTTCCAGATCATGGTGCCGCTCATCATTTGCCTCCTGCTGCCGTGGCAGCCAGAGTCGCCGCGCTGGCACATCCAAAAGAACAACAACATTGAGGCCGCCCGCAAGGCTCTGCGCCGCATCCGCGAGACCGAGGCACAGGTGGAGGAGGAGATTTTGGTGATCCGCGAGGCCATTGAGTACGAGCGCGAGGCCATTGCGCGCACGCCCTACACGGCGCTGTTTCGCGACCCGTCGGTGCGCCGGCGCCTGTATCTGGCCTTTGTGCTCAACGTTGGCCAGCAGCTCACGGGCCAGGGCACGCTCAACTCGTACAGCACGGCCATTTACAAAAAGGTCTGGACGAACACGCGCACCATCAACCTCATCAACGCGCTCAACGCCACCTTTGGCATCCTCTTCACCCTCAACGCGACCTGGACAGCCGACCGCTTTGGCCGTCGCTGGCTCTTCATTGTCGGCGCCATCGGCATGGCCCTCTGCATGCTGCTGGTGCCCGTCGTCAGCATGGCCACGCCGACGCTGCCGAACGGCGCCAAGGAGAAGCCGGTGGGCATCTCGATTGTCTTTTTGCTCTTCCTCTTTATCTTTTTCTACAAGCCGTCCTGGGGCGCCACCACCTGGATCTGGACGTCCGAGGTCTTTTCCGTCAACGTGCGCGCCCAGGCCGTCGGCATGTGCTCGCAGATGCAGAACGTGGCCAATACCATTTTCCAACAGTTTTTTCCCATTTTCCTGAGAAGTAAGTTTTTCTCTGCCAACTCTCCTCTGTCCTTCTCCTTCCTCTTTCAACTCTCTCCTTCTCTCGCTAACTCTCCAGACTCTGGCCTCAAGTGCCTCTTCTTCTTCATGTCTGTCAACGTCTGCCTCGCCGTCTTTGTCTACTTCCTCATCCCCGAGACCAAGCAGGTGCCGCTCGAGGAGATTGACGTGCTCTTTGGCGGCGCCAACCACGTCGACAAGGGCGCCAACATGCTGGGCGTGACCGAGTCCAAGAGCGGCGCCACCCATGTGGCCGAGAAGCGGTCGATCGAGCTGGCCCCGTCTGCCCAGGAGCACGAGAAGCGCGAGGATGTGGCTTAACAAGGGACCGAGAGTGTGACCGCTTCTTTTCTGGCAGGCGATTTAATATTTTTTACTTTTACTTTCTGTGACGTCGTTTCTTTCTGTCCGTCTGTGCCTTGGCTAGCATAGTGATGTTTTAAACGATAATCAAGGGAATATGCACAGTTTAGCTGCTTGGAGCTCATCGTGTCCACTCGGCGCAAATAGTGATGCTGTATTAGCCAAAGGGAGACCGTTGGCCAGACCGAATGGTTTCCTCTGAGCTGTCTAGCGGCTCGTCGAATCGTCCTTATAAAGCAGATCTACAGCAAACAAGACATAAGGCGAAAACACGGGATGCCGTGCTCTCCTGTATAGACCAGTAGTTCGCGCCGCTGCTGAGGAGGGCGAATGGCATGTGTCGTGGCCGCCGCAGATGCAAGCAACTGGCAGTTCCGTGCGATGTAGCCTTCTTTTTTGTAAATAACCCTTTTTGCATAATGGTCATTAACAGTGAGGTCATGATCCTGGACATCAATACAAGCATAAAACATCATCTCGCGGACGACTGCGGCGCAGCGGGTGACTGTTTGCATTTCAAGGTGCCGTCCCTATCAAGTTATAGATATCGGAAGAAGGCGACACCGGCCATGGCCTTTGATCTAGGCAGTGTACAGATTTTTAAAGATTGCAACGCAAATAAAAAGGCTACTCCATGACCCCCTCTGGGATGGGCAACGGATATTCGTTTAGTCTTTCCATGCCTCCAACAACGCCAAGACCTCCTTTTGATACGTTCCAATGGGTTTCTCGCGCGCCAAATCCAGCGGCGTCCGTCCCTGTTCGTCCTTGGCGTTCACGTCGGCCCCATGCGCCAGCAGATACGGAATGGCCTGCGCAGACCCCCACCAGAACCGACCGCGTGCCAGCTCGTGCAAGGCCGTCGCAAAAGGCAGCGGGTCCTCGTCCAACCCCCATTCCGATGGCGGCGACTCACGCGCAGCTTCAAACTGCTCGGTCGTCATGCTGCGGGCGTTGACGTCGACGGCGCAGGTTTCGACCAGCAGGCGGACGACGCGCATGTTGGGCAGCTCGCGAGAACAAGCGAGAAAGAGCAGGGGTTGGGCAGAGTCGGAGCCAGAGAGTTGCGGTGGTCCAAACATGGGCCGCAGAGGGGGGTGGTCGCGATCCAGGACCCACAAAGCGGCCAAGGTGTCGGCCTGGCCGAGCTCGGCGAGGCGGCACAGGGCTTTGGGCACCCATTCGATCTCGGGCAGGTAGGGAGGATAGCCGGTGGCGAGGAGCTGGGTGGATGGCGGCGTGGACGCCCAGCGATGCAGGAGGGGGGGGATGGCGGCGTGGTGGTTTTTGCGGAGCAGTCGCTCGACGACGCCAAGGCCGCTAACACATCTTTTGGCGACTTGGACAGAGGCGTCGGAGGCGTCGACGAGGGCAGCGAGCTGGGCCGCGTCTGGCTGCCGAGGACTGCAGCCAAAAGACGGGAGAGCTTGGCGGAGAGTCTCCAGGATAGGCTCTATTTGCGTCGTGTCCTGCTCGGAGCGAATGCCGCCATTAGCGTTGTTGTAGGTCTCGTCCGAATGGCGGCGAAACTGCTCGGGGTCCTCGTCCTCGGCCAGGTCCTCGGAAGCCAGGTCCTCGAGGATCCTGGCGCGAATCTGCGGCCCGGCCGCCACCCAGGGTCTGCCCGTGTCATGGAGACCGGTGCAGTTGACGAGCACGTCATGGAACCATTCTTCGGGAACGCCAACCATGTAGAAAAGGTCCACGTCGTCCTGCTCGGGCCGGCGGTAAGTGTCCCACAGCGGCTGTTCCTCTGCAAACTCGGCACACGCCGCCTCGAGCGACAAGGCATCGGGGGCCTCCTCAAGGCTCATGACAGCCGGCATAAGCACGTCGACAGACTCGGGACGGCCAGAGCGGCAGGCGAGGTGCAGCGGCTGGCGGCCGGCGGCATCGCGTGCTGCAACGGCCGTCGTTTGTCCACGTGCTGCTAGGGCGCTGACGAGCAGCCCCAAAATGTTGCTCTGGCGCGCACGGGCGGCCAAATGCAGAGGCGACATGCCCTGGGCCGTCGTCGCCGTGGCATCCGCACCCGCGGCCAGCAATGTGTGTACGGCCGTCTCCGACAGCATGGCCGCCAGGTGGAGCGGGCGCACGCCCGACGGATCCGCCGCTTCCAGGTTGCCGGCGGCCACGGATAGCAGCGCCGTGATTTCAGTGCGGATCTCTTGGGCTTTCCAGGGCGACCGGTGCTCCTTCGGGCCACGGCTGCAAATCACATGCAACGGCGTGCGGCCCGCGAGGTTGGCCTGGCCGGGATCGACGTGCAGAGCAGCGCCACGCTTGATCAGGGCAGCCATCTGGTTGTCGGTGAAGCCAGTGAGGGCGGCGCGGTGGAAGAGGGTGTTGCCAGACGCGTCTGTCTCGTCTGATTCCGGCATGCTGGGCGAATTTTGGCAGAAACAACAAAGCAAAAAAGAAGCAAACCTTTTTCTTTTTTTTCTGTTTTTCTTGCAACGCTTCGCCGGCCACAGCGAAGCCAGTTGACGCGACTGGGACAAGGTGTTGACGAGGCGGGGTGATCTCAGTGAGACTCACGTCAGCAAAAAACTGGGGCCTGATGGTGCTAGTCAAGAGCAGTCTTATGTGGGTCTCAATCATGAGGATATGGAGGGGTTTCGGCTATTCTGCCTGATCAGAACAAGAATAGTACACAAATAAGTCTGACAGCTTGTAATCTGCTGCCAATACAATCACGTTGCTTGCGGGAGGCCCCGACCGGTAGGCGTGGAAGTGGGGACGAGATTGTGCTAGACAGTTTTAAAAATGGCGCAGGGGTAATATAGTTAGCCTTTCACTAGTACATACACCGCCCTTTTAAAAATAGAGCCTCGGCGAACACTACTTTACACTATCTATGCTTAAAGTAAACAGGTTTCTCGCTCGAATCACTCATGTTTTATCTCCTTAAGCCCTGAAATATGTACTTCTAGCTCGCTCGGTTTTGACATATTCTATTGAATAAACCTCTGCCGCCGCTCACATGTACGAAAATCTTCATACAAGGCCCTATTAAACCAAAGTACCTCTCTAGCTACCTTGGCCATTTTTGGCCAGCCCGGCTGGGCCAGAAGTGAAAGGTCGCTTTCTTTCAGTCATACTGTATGGATAATAATTCCACAAAGGAGAATGAATAAGATGTCAGGACAGATTTGTACTATTTTATGTGGAAACGTGTCGCGCGTGCTTTTTTCTCACCTTGTGCTAGTAAACAATGTCGGTTAAAAAATACACTACACTACATTATTCAGGGCCCAAGGAGATAAGACGGGCGTTGAATGCTGCGCATGACTGGCTAGTCGTGGAAAAGAAGGCTGGACGGTGAAAGTAGATTTGCTGCAATGGTACCGTATGAAGGCGGCAGAAAGCCAGTGGGCCAATCAGGTTCTTTTCTTCATTATATGGGGCGAGGGCGATATACACTACCGTAAGTGCTTATTTTTCAAGGACGTAGCGTTGACCCCACTTGTAGGACAACGGCGGCCCGGAGATTGCGTTACGCAAGACAGGGGTCATTCTACATATTTTTGAATGAAATTCGGCCCGGAAGTAAGCTTAAGCTCTATTTTCTTTTCCGTTTTACGTAACAATGACCATTATCAAAAAGCCGCATATGCCATCTAGGTGCTGGAAATGAGGTCCCCACCTGAAAATCTTTACTGTATGTTGTGCCCCTTTTTTCTTGTTCTGCCTTACGCGCGGCGTGTTGTTCTATCCTAATTTTTACAGTACAGGCTACCGTAAAGGAATGGATCACCGACATATGGGCGGAATACTTTGGGAGAGTGCTACTGCAGACAGTGTTATTCAGGACGTATTCTACTGCCAACTATTTTGGTCTAAATGGTGATGGTGCAGCCCAATTTGAGGGCAGAGTTTCGGATATTGAGAAAAGCCGCCCAATGACCCTCAGCTTTTTGGTTATTTGTAAAGTATGATCTCTCCGCGTTTTTGATTTGATCTAATGTAGAGCCTGTTGCTTGGGTTGCGGCGGTGTCGAGCATGTTAAAGGTCTTGTCAAAGCCGAAACCAATGGTATAGGTCTTGGTGACGAGATTGGGCAACTTCCTGCGCAGCACACGTATCCGAATTTTTTCAAAATCCATGAATCGTAGCTCGGCCGCCGCCTGCACGGCATCTTTGCCCATGGACAGAATCTTTTTCTGGTAATCCGTGCCGGTGGTGCCGACGGCGTCACTGAGCGCCAAGACGCGACTGCCCATATTCTTGACCATTTGGGTGTACGACTTCAAGCTGGGCTTAAAGGTATGGGGCGCGAAGGAACTAAGGATTCTGATATTGTCATTGAGCACTTTGACCTTGGCGGCATTGAGAGCGTTGCTGAGTTCGCCAATGCTGTGATCTAGGGGCGAATTGAGGATGGGGTTCCAGGGGGCGGCGTTGGTCGGCCTGGGCGCGCTGCCTTCGATGCCAAAAACGTAGAGAGAGAACTCTTTAAAGGTACAGCGGCCTGATGCGCCGACACAGCCGGGGGCGATTTGATAGTCCGAGCCGGTCAGCACGTGGAGCTCTTCGTCGGCCAGGTACTCCATGTAGGCAATAACGCTGGCTTGTTAGCAAAGATGAAGAAGATGGAGACTGTCGACAGGAAGCCTTACAGTTCGGCGCCATGAGAGGGGCCATAGGCGACGACGAGGGCCGCTCGCAGCAAGAGCAGGACCAAGGCCTGGAGGGGAGCGACTTTCATGGTGGGAGAGGGCAAGCCAAAGAGGCAATGAATGACAAGACGGAAGAAGAGCAACGTGCGGAAAAGAAGGAGAAGAGGACAAGAAAAGGACGGCAGGCGAGACGACGAAAGGAATCGAGATAACGAGGGACAACAATGAGAGACAAGAGAGGGTCAGAAGACGACGTGATGAGTCAAGTCCGAGACGAGATAGTCGACCTACGTTGAGACTAAAAACGGGCCGTCAAACCTTGCTAGACCTGGCGTTACTTGGTAGATGCAGGAGACTGGGCGCCGGATATTAATCCTTCTCAAGCGTGTCTCGGAGAATCCTTTGGCGTGCCTTGCATCGGCAACACGGCACAGAAAAGGCTGATAAGCCGGGGTGGTGGTGTTGAATGGGCCGATGTTTTGTCATTGTCGTTTTTCATTGCGCTTGATGCTTGTTGTGGTTCCTGTTTTAACTCGGCCTGTTCCCTTTATTGTGGCCGTTTGTTTCCTTGCTTTCCTTATCCCTTCTTGGGCCATTGCCGTTGTCACACTCCTTTTGTGCTTTTTCTTCCTTTTACTTCACCATGAGACCTGCAATGCCGGCGCTGGCGGCGCTGGCTACGTCGAGCCTCGCCCCGCAGCCGCCAGAGGCCACGCTGCACAAGCCCCATGACGCCTGTTCTGTGGTGGCCTGCGGCGGCGCGGCGGCTTGGACGGTGGTGGACAGCCTCAACCACGTTGACAGCCTCGGCGGCTGCGGTCCTATACAGATCCGCTCGGTCAGCAACAGCCATTTTCTGGCCTGTCGACTCGAGGAGCCGGCTTTGGCGGACGAGCTGCGTCGGCGAGAGACGGGTCTCTGCTTTAGCAATGCCACGTCGACGTCGGTGCAGCTCAGCGTCGGCATGGCCGGCGACGGGTCCAACATGACGTGGACAACGGCCGATGCGCTCGCCGCCACCGGCCGCTACCTGACAACGAGTGCCGCTTGTGACCTGCAGCGGTCCTACTACTACGGCCTGGGCGCCATTGTGGGCGTGTTTTCGGGTGCTGCCGTTGACAATATGGGGTCGGCCGGCGACCTTTTGGCCGAGGCCGTGACGCTGGCCAACAACTCGGAGACGGGCGCGTCAGAGGCGTTTTACATGCAGCGATGTGCGCAAAAGAACACGTCGTCTTCCTCTTCGTCGTCGATCAACACGTTTGGCGTGGCCTTTCACAACGGCGGCAACATGACGTGGGTGCGCAGCGCGGTGGCGGTGTGGGCCGCGGGCGGATGCTTAAACGAGTCGTCGTTTGCGGCGCTTTCGCTGTCCGACGTCAACAGCAGCTCGGTCGACGGCGTGGTGTGGGAGTACTCGCATCCGGCCGTCATTCTGCGCAACGTGTCAGACAATGCGACGACGTCGCACACATCGTCTACCGCGCAGTCTTTTCTCCCGTCTTCCGTGTCTCAGTCCTCGGCCATGACCTCTGTTCCCTCCTCCTCGGCCTTGACCTCTGCTCCCTCCACGGCCGTGAGCACGACCACCACCTCGACCACCGGCCCGGCCACCGGCTCGTATTCCACCCCCCCGGGGCCGACGCAGACGGGCATCGTGTCCAACTGCAATGGCTACTCGGAGCCGGCCAACGGCCAGGGCTGCTACGATTTCTCGGCCGCCCACGGCATCACGCTCGACGAGTTTTGTACGTAAGATCCCGTGACCTCTTGTCGTCTTACTAACGCCCGACCAGACGCGTGGAACCCCGCCGTGGGGGAGTGTGTCAACTTTTGGGCCGGCGAGGCCTACTGCATCAGCGTGTCGGCGTCGACGCGGTCCGTCAAGGACGCGCTCGACCGCCGCAGCGACTGCACCACGGCCACGGTGGCGTCGGGCGACTCGTGTGCGTCGCTGGCGACCAAGTGCGGCATCAGCGGTGCTGATTTCACAAAGTACAACAGCGAGGACGGCTTGTGTGCCAACCTGGCCGTGGGCCAGCGCGTCTGCTGCTCGTCGGGCACGCTGCCCGACATTACGCCCAAGGAAAACGCCGATGGCTCGTGTGCCACGTACGTGGTGCAGTCGGGCGACACGTGCTCGGCCATTGCGGCGGCCAACGGCCTGAACACGACCATGGTGGAAAAGTACAACAACGGCACCACCTGGGGCTGGAGCGGCTGCGCGGAACTGCAGGCCAACATGACCATTTGCCTGAGCAAGGGCACGCCGCCGCTGCCGAGTGCGCTCGAGGGGGCCGAGTGCGGTCCGCAAGTCCCAGGCACGGAAATGCCGACCAATGGCACGGCGCTGGCCGACCTCAACCCGTGCCCGTTGAACGCCTGCTGTGACAAATGGGGTCAATGTGGCATCACCCCGGCCTACTGCACGAACCACACGGGGCCGTCGGGCAATCCGGGCACGTCGCCGGCGGGCGAGAACGGGTGCATCAGCAACTGCGGCACGGACATTGTCAACAACGACAAGGGCCCCGACTCGGTGATCCGCGTGGGCTACTACGAATCGTGGAACTACAACCGGCCGTGCCTCAACATGCGAGCGTCGGAAATCGACACGGGCAAGTTCACCCACATCCACTGGGCCTTTGCCACCATTGGCAGCGACCTGACCGTGGTGATCAACGACACGTACAACCAGTGGGACGCCTTCAAGGCGCTGCCCATCAAACGCATTGTCTCGATTGGCGGCTGGGGCTATTCGACGGACGCGGCAACGTACGACAAGCTGCGGCAGGCCATGGACATTGACAGCGGCAACGCCGTCAAGTTTGCCGAGAACATTATAAAGTTTCTCGAGGACGAGGGCCTCGACGGCATCGACTTTGACTGGGAGTACCCGGGGGCCCCCGACATCCCCGGCATTCCGGCCGGCCTGGCGACCGACGGCACCAATTACTGGAAGTTTTTGGCGGCTGTGCGCGGCAACCTTGGACTGGAAACGACAAAGACCATTTCGTTTGCGGCTCCGGCGTCCTACTGGTACCTCAAAAACTTTCCCGTGACCAAGATGGCGCCGTACGTGGACTACATTGTCTACATGACCTATGACCTGCACGGCCAGTGGGACTATGGCAACACGTGGTCGCAGGACGGCTGCGACAATGGCAACTGTCTGCGCAGCCACGTCAACCTGACGGAAACCATGTACGCGTTGGCCATGATCACCAAGGCCGGCGTCAATTCCAACATTATCACCGTCGGTGTCTCGAGCTACGGCCGCGCTTTCGGCATGTCGGACGAGTCCTGCACCGGTCCGCAGTGCACCTACACCGGCTCCTACGACGTGTCGACGGCCCAGCCGGGCGAGTGCACCCAGACCGGCGGCTACATGGGCAATGCCGAGATTCTCGACTACGTTTACGGCAACCAGTCGACGACGACCGCCTGGTACGACGAGGAAACGGACAGCAGCTACGCCGTCTTTGCCAACACCAACAGCTCCGGCAGCACCTGGGTGGCCTACATGTCCGACGACGTCAAGGAGTCACGTGTGTCGCGCTACACGGGACTCAACTTTGCCGGCACCGTCGACTGGGCCGTCGACTTGGCCGCCTATGGCGACTACGAGGGCGTGGCCGGCGACGGTGACGAAGACGACTCGGACACGTGCGTCGACACGGCCGACTACAGCACCTATGAGATTTGCAGCGACGAGATCGACGGCGTTTCCGTTTCCGATTGCAGCGACGGCCCCAGCGACCAGACGATTGACGACCTGACCGACGACGAGATCAACGGCTGGCCGGCCGAGTGCAGCGCCCAGTACATGCTGACGGCGCTGGGCAACACGATGGCGGTGGCGCACCAAAACTATACCGACCTGATGGCCGACCACTACGACCACCACTTTTCCGTCTACGCCAAGGCCGTGGCCAAGAGCGCGGGCGCCCAGGTGCACGATTTTCTGACGAACCACGGCAACGACTACTTCACCTGCACTGTTACCGAGGTCTCCATTTGCTGCAAGGAGTGCAAGTCCAACGCCCAATCGGACAGCTACTGCAACTACTGTTTCGAGGCCGATAAGAAGAACCCGTGCTACGTGACGCGAAGCTCACTGCGCCGCCGCGGCGACTACCAGCCGTTGAACAACCGCGTGGAAAACATGCGCTACGTCAATGCCACCGAGCCCTGCCCCCCCGACTACAGCGCGCGCGGCTACGGGCCCGACGACCCGTACGAGCAGAGCATCTACTGGTCGCTCAACGACGACAAGGCCGACTCGTTTTACGCCGACCTGCTCGACGCCACCGGCATCCCCAAGGACAAGATTGGCTTTGGCCTCTACACTGACATTGACAATTGCGGCGGCACGGGCCACAAGGTCGGCGACGGCGACGACTGCTGGAACATTGGCTACGAGTTTGGCGCGCCCTACCCCAACGGCTACGGCGCCGACGACGTGTCCAATCCCAAGGACGTGGCCGAAAAAGGCCTCAACAACGCCGCCGACTTGCCCGACCAAATCACCTCTCTCATCGCCGACATGTCAAGCGGCAGCTTCCTCGGCAACAGCTACGACGTCATTGACGCCATTAGCCTGCCCATCTTTATGATCGCCCAGGGCGTCGACAGCATGAGCACCGTCATCCAGACAGCCGAGAAGATTGAAGAGGCCGAGCGCAAGGCCATTATCCTGGCGTTTTTGTCGGCCATTTTCTTCTTTATTCCCATTGCCGGCGAGGTCGCCGGTGCCGTTGCCGACATTGCCAGCCTCGTCGCCATCCTCGACATTGTCGGCACCGCCGGCAGCGCCGCGCTCGACGTCTACACCGTCATTGACGACCCGGAAAACGCGCCGCTGGCCATTGTCAGCCTCATCATGGCGCCGCTGGCCCTGGCCGACGTGGCCACGGTGGCGCGTGCCGCCAATCTGCAGCGCGCCATGAAGGCCTCGGACCTGGCCAAGCTGGGCGACCGCGTCGGCGCACGCATGAGCAAGGTGAAGCGTGTGACGTCGTCCTGCTCGGCGTAGGCGGCGGTCAAGGACTTTTGTGGAGTGGTGAATAGCACAGATGGTAAAAACGGCGTTGATATACAGAGTTTGATAGACGCACAAGAATAGTCTGGTGAATATAGTGGAATACAACGGCGTTGACATGTCAGTTTGATAATTATGGCAAAGATGAAGCACGAAACGACATCGTTGCGGCATTCTCACAAGTTGAAAAAAGAGAAGCATACAAAGTCCCGCTGTAACCACGTTTTCTGGACGATCAACCCGCCCAAAATAGATGCGTCTATTCGATGACATTTGACAGAGTAAAGCTATTTGCACTATAATACATTGGAAATCTCACCGCTTTCCATCTTTGTACCATTTTTATAGGCGACCGACAAAAAGTCACACTGCGATTTACGCATTAGAATTAACAACACACATGCGACCTACACAAGCAGCCATACTTTACCGAGAATAGGAGCCTTTACGCAGTTATTTAAAGTTGTCAAACTTCAGATTGTGGTGTTTTCCTGCTGTTATTGTTAAGGAAAGGCCATGCTTGTCGAGACTATTACTTACAAGTAAAGTACCGGCAGAAATATCACCTTGACCAATAACAAGCGAATATTTGATTTTATGGGGCACCTTGATGTAATAGTGCAAATATTAGCACCCATTCGCTGGCATATGCTCTTTTGCTGCCATGTCCTGACCGGATGAAACGAAACTCATATTGGCCAAGTTCAGCTCAGAGACCTATCTCAGTTAAAAGATAATATCAGATTCACGGGCTTCATTTCAGGTGTGGGGATTCAGCCAGCCTTTTAGTTTGAAAATGGTTGTGATACGATGACTCAAATCCCGAAAAATGAGGGCATACTTGTCACAATCACGTACGTGTATGTTTAATTCAGATTTGATGAGGCAAACGAACAACAAATGAAAAGAAAAACGCAGAGAGTTCCATGGCCTTGTGTACTGTTGAATCCATATCCAAACAATACACTTCTTCTCGGCCAGACTCGTTCACATTCACTCCATTTCCCAGAGACGCCAAAAGGAAGCATCTCTTTCGTCGTCTTAGCACTGAAAGAAGTCAAAAAGGCCTGTCCCTCCCCGGACTGGTGCTACACGTGGCAATTTGCCAAACCAGGGGGCTGGCAGGGTACGGGAGGTCAAGGCGCCCTGTTCCTACGGCATGTCCTTTTAGAAACCGGCTGGCACAAGAGCGTTTTGATACTTTTCTGGAGCAGAACCACCCCATCTCCGTCGATATGTGACTGCCCACGCCGAAGCACAATGGTAGTGAGATAATCCATCCTTGTCTGACACGAGGTAGGGGAACGATGCTCGTTTTCTAGAAGCTGGTCGGATCGGCAATCCCGGGGATCTATCAAAGGGAAGCCGATGGGAGACGCATCGAGGTGTATAAAACCCGTCTTGGTTCCCGTTGAATGGTGTACGTGTTATCGGCAGGTCCTCACTTTTACTTTTACATCTGTACTTTTATTCCGCTCAAAATTCATCGTCATCTCTTTAGCATTTTTGTTCGGTTCCTGATTATAATTTCAGCTCCTTCGACCGCTTTTTCACCCCGTCTTTGCTATACTCAACTACTCCAAGTCTAACGCGGAAATGTGTGATACAACCACCTCGACAATGCTTGCCAACTTTGGCCGTTCTGGATACGAGATTGTCAAGGAGCAGGGTAAGATTTTTGCTTCATTCTACTACAGCCGTTATACTAACATCTTCTCTAGGAGACAAGGGCACAAAGCCCCGGCCCAAGCCGCAGCCGCACACGCGATCGGCTTAAAAGGCCAAGTGTGCCAGTATCTCGAGCAAGTGCTGCCGAGCAGCGATATCAGTCGTTTCCCCGTGTGTGCTGCTGGTCAGCACAACAGAGCGTCGTTGGCATTTGGATAGATGGACGGATAGAGTGGTTTATTATCTGTCTCTGGCCAGGAACGTCGTGGAAAGCGAGGCTGGCCATACTGGCGCCGGGTTATTATAATTTTCTGTGGCCACGCCGCTTATAGAAGGCTATATAGACCATTCGTTTGGAATGCCACAAATCATACTGTTCAACGCCGACGAGAACAGATAAGGAGCCTTTAAATGATTGCCTTTGCGATACCGCCACACAGCAGCAGCCACACCTCGTATTGTGAGGCAGGAGCCCCCGCGTGCGTTCCTCTGCACCGCAGCTTGGCTGGCGGCCCCCTACGAACGGCAACCGAAGCAGGAAAGAGCAAAGAAACAACAGCAGGCTATAAAAGGCAGAATAAGAGCCGTGTTTCCCAACAAAGTAGCAGACGCCATGGCCGAGTGGTTTCCTGACCAGGGCCGCTCGCCAGTGATTCCTGAGATGCACCTGTTCGAGGATGGGCTGTACTGACTCTTGTCTAGCAATCTGCCGGGCGCACGCATGAGTGAAGTTGTTTAGTCGTTGTCTTCTGCACCATGTCGCCCAATCGAGCTATCTCTGCATATCATCGGCCACGTTTGCCTGTATTTCAGATGGGTGAGGGCCCCATCCATTTGGCCTACAGCTGCCCGTATATAGTGCTTCATTCGACCAGAAGTCATACTGGAAGTGGAAGACGATGCAGCGAAACACTCTGGAGAGCAAGCACCAACCCAAAGACGGAGACTGTGCGCCACCGCTTGCCAGAAGAACGAAACAATAAGAGCGAACCCTCAAAAACCAATGGTCGACCCAATTTCGGAAAAAAATGCTGTAAAATCGACAAAACAATCACCAAAAAACATAGTAAAACAACTAAACTAATAATGTGTGTTGCTCTGTCTTTACTGTTACTTTGGCGTCGCAGGTTACTAGACTTTGACCGCCCTATTATAATTCGAATCTCCCTCCAAGCCCCCTAAATTATCACTTCTGGGCCGATGGGATCGATTCAAGGACCGACGTTTCTCGGCACCTGTTCTTCAAAGCGACCAACATATGCCTGGTTATCTTGGATATGTCTGCACGGACTTGGCGGCGGGCTTGAAAGTAATATCGAGGTAGTAGCGGTAAAGCTTATGTACTTGGTGAGTTTGAGATCCGTTTCCTTCCCCATTCGGCTTGGCGTCTATTTTTTTTGCGCGGCATGATGTAAGCCTCGCTGCTTAGTACACTGCTGCAGCGATAGCGGGTCCCATAAAATAGTTCTTATCGGGCATTTTTTGGCATTTTTTTCTTACACTGTCCATTACCCTTTTACCAGACTTTTGCAGAGTCCATCAACGCTCGAAATGGCTGCTACGGGGGCTTCGATGCCCTTTATCAAGAACCTGGCTTCCAGCGGTAAGTGGGCAGAGCCTGCCGAGGACAGGAGTGCGCGGCAGCCGGCTAATTGGGGCGCGAATGGCCGGGGATATTAGACCGAAAGATCCGAACGAATGCGCTAGACAGCCTCAAGGGCTTCCTGTCGGCCAAGTACGGCGGCGAGGCGCCATCGACGGCGCTGAGCTTTGACGATGCGCGCAAGGTGTGGGCGGGCCTGTTCTACGCGCTGTGGATGGCGGATCGGGCGCCGGTGCAGCAGCGGTTGTGCGACGAGCTGGCGGGTCTGCCGCGGGCGACAGGACTGAACGACGCGGCCACGGCGGCGTGGCTGCGCGGGTTCTGGGCGACAATGGCGAGCCAGTGGACGACGGGAATTGACGTGCTGCGGATGAACAAGTTTATGCTGCTGGTGCGGCGGGTGTTGGGGGCGCAGATTTCCTGGATGGCGGGGGGCTTGGCCAGCAGCGGCAGCGACAAGGAGACGGCCGAGAGGTTGGGCCTACAGGTGCTGGAGCAGTGGCCGCTGAATCCGGAAGCCGAGGCGGCCCTGGAAGAGGCAGACGAGACCGAGGCCCAGACAGGGGCGAAAAAGAGCAAGATCATCCCGACGATGCGCGTCCCCGTCGGCTTGACTCTGCACGTGACGGACATTTGGGTCGACGAGGTCGAGCGGCTCGAGATGCTGAGTGACGCGCCGGTGCCGCCGGCGCCGGCCGCCGAGGTCGAGACCAACATGGCGCTGGTGAACAAGATCAACCGGTTGGTGGAGCGGCTGGCGAAGCAGACGACGGCGCCGGCAGTGCGGAAACGGGCGCGGGAGTCGTTGGAGGACGAGCGGTTGCCGTGGAACGCAGCGGCAGCGGCAGCGGCAGCCGAGGCGGCAGAGGCGGCGGAGGCGGCGGAGGCGGCAAGCCAATCGAAAAAGACGGCCGCCGCCACGGGCAGCTCTGCGGCCGCCGTGGCTGCGGCGGCGGCGGCGGCAACGACGGGTATGGAGCTGCAAGGCGACGAAGACCAGGACATGGCCGATGACGGCAGCTGGGACGGGTTCAATGAATAGCGGAGGGGGACGGGACACAGGACAGCACTCTTTTGTATTAATTTATTTGTATTCCATATACGCGAGCAGTATCTATACCACCATGGTGCAGGGAAAATGGAAAGGGGGAATCTCTAGACAGGCCAAAACAGTGCGTACATGGGTGGCTATTCAACTATAATTGGGGTCTCCAAGAAAGAGGAACAAGCAAGAGATATGAAACAAATGTGAATAGGAAAACCTCGCCGGTATGGCAATGTGCTTTGGTTGGGTATTTACATGGCGCAAAAGAAATGTCTCACCTTCTCCTTTCAACGTCTTCATTCTTCGTCCGCGGCTACGCCATGAAGCGCTCCGTCGGCGTCACCTTTTCCCAGTTCATCGGCCCCGGCGCCTCATAGACGCCGCGCTTGCAAATGACCCGGCCGAGGCCCTGGTGGATCTCGGCCTGAAAGGGCCCAAAGGGGATGCGCTCGCCGTCGATGCTAATATAGCCGTCCTTTTGCTGCTTCGGCACGATGCGGTAGGCGACAATCTTGCGGTAGTCGACGTGCGGGTTGTCGAAAAAGTGCCCGTTCTCGACCGACAGCATCATGGAAAGCGACTTGGTGGGCGGAATGTCGCCGCGAATGGTCACCAGGTCCATCAGGCCGTCGTCCATGAGAGCGGCCGAGAAAAAGTTGGCGTCGGGAGCCATGTAGGCCATCTGGGGGGGGGGGGGGTCAGCAGAGTCGGGCAGACAGAGCGGCCGCACACGTTGGCCAACTTACCGTCCCGCAGTACAGATTGCCCAGCTTCTCGCCCGGCACGCGGGTCCAGTCGTCGGGCAGGCTGTCGGCGACGGTGCCGTACTGAAGAGCGGGCAGGCCTACAGCGCCAGCGGCCGAGCCTGAAGAGCCAGAAGCTTCAGAGTCGTCGGGGCCGCTCCTGTCGCCGTCGGACGAGGCCGTCGACGTGGACCCGAGCTTGGCGCGTTCGTGCTCGGCCCGCAAACCGGCGTCCTGCTGGCGACGGCTGTGGGCCGAGTAGTGGGCCTTGACGGCGTGCTTGTCGTCAATGGCGATCTTGACGGCCAACTCGCAGGGGTAGACACGGCGCGACAACAGACGCTCCAAAAAGCCCCAGGTGAAACGGGCGCCGCCCATCCAGCGCAGATGCTCCGTGGCCAAATCGGCCTCGGCGATGACACCGACAGCCTGGCTGAGGAAGCTGAGAATGCGCTGGGGGGAGCCACTGTCGCCGCCGCCGCCGCTCTGGTGGGTGATGCTGACGAGGTCGAGTGGTGCCACGACGCCCTTGACAATGGCCAGCGCGGCCAGACTGGGCCGATGCGTGCCGTACAAATTGCAGGCCATGGCATTGCCGCTGCCGCAAGGGATGTGGGCGACGGCGACGGTGGCGAGAGCGCGGCGGGCGTCGGGGCGGCGGCCGAGGCCGTTGAAGACCTCGTGGGGCAAGCCATCGCCCGAGCAGGCGACGACGGTGTCGAATCTGTCAATGTCGAGGTCGCGCACGAGATCGACGGCCTGGCCCGAGTGGCGCGTGGTCTCGACTGTCAGCTGCAGGCGGGCGGCCTCGAAAAGGGGGCGGACATCGGCTTCCCAGGCGCGGACGGCGCCACCGGGGCCAGCGTGCGGGTTGACCAGAACGTAGGCGCGGCGACGCTGTGGCGCGGGTCCGTAGGCCTGGGAGCGCAGCAGATCGGCCCAAAGAGCGACGTCGTCGGCGGTCGGGCGGTCGGCGGCGGCCGGGTCAAAGGGGATGATGACGGAGGCGGCACGCAGGCGGGTCTTGGAGACCGACGCGGCATAGTCGACAATGAGGCGGCGGCCGTCGGCGGCCACTTCGGCCCAGAGCACGTTGTAGAGGGGGATGACGGTGGTGTAGTTATTGGGAGCTGGCACGTTAGACTTGCAGTCAAGGAAAAGAGGCGAGCAAAACGTACACTTGGCGCCAAACTCACAGGAGCGGCGGTTCTTTTTGCGGCGGTCCTTGTCTGCGACAGGTTAGCCAAAATGCCGGGGAAACGGCAGACAGCGGCCAAGAGAGAAGCACGCACCGATGACGAGGAGCAGGTCGTCACGGATCTCGAGATCGTGGGTGTCGAGCTTGAGCAGGTTGAGGACATTCTTGTCAAAGGACACGGCGTGCGACTTGGGCGTGGACGAGCGTGGCCCGCCAGAAGACAAAAAGTCCGAATCGGAAGCCGCAGAAGTGCGAGCCACGGCCGATTTCAGAGCCGATGCTGCCGTGGCTGTCGTGGTCGCTGTCGAAGCTGCCAAGGTCAGGGGTGCCGCCGGAACGGCCGGACCAACAGTATTTTCGGACATGGTCGGGGCCTCTGCAGCTCCCGCCGCAGACAGACAAGCTGCTGGGGTCGTGGCCAGGATTGCCCGGGGGTGGAGGAGGACAGGCTGGGTGCTGTCGATCGAGGCGAAGCCGAGACAAACGATGGATTCGATGAAGAAACACAGAAATGACGCTCGCAAGGCTGCAGCAGAGTAGCCTATACGAGGCGCATGCCTTTTCGAAGAATCGGAGAAAAAACGCAGTCGAGTCTGGTGCAAAGCCAAGAGAAAAAACAGCGGGAAAAAAAAGGGTTGAGAGAGGAGAATGTCAACAAAAGAGTCATGACGAAGTAGTGGACAAAAAGGCAAACTTAGCTTGTACGACACGCTATGCCACGAAGAATCGCGCTTGAGCTTTCCTTTGTCAGCGAGTCAGGGCCAGTGGGGTGGCGCTGCAGGTGGATCCGGCACAGTGGTATTACGCCGTAGTGGTCCTACCGTGCCAAGACCGACGTAATTCTGCGTTTTGCCTTGCTTCCCAGCCGACCTTTCCTTTGACCCCCCTAAACGCCATTTCCATCCCCGCCATGATCACACACATTGTCCTGTTCCAGTTTCGGGACGATGTCGGTACGGCACAGGTCGACGACGTATGTCTTTGCATCCTCCCATGGGGGCGGCAACGGCAACATTATCATGGCAGCAAACTGACAGTTTTTGACTTTCCCAACAGGTCTGCCAACGCTTCCTGGCCCTGAAGGAGGCCTGCCTTCATCCGACGACGGCGGCACCGTACATGGTGTCGATGAAAGGAGGCAAGGACAACTCGCCCGAGGGACTGCAGGTAAGCAATGGCGCTGAACGTGATTATGTAGAAAGACGCCCAGTGGCTGCGCTTTTGCCTTGGCGTTTCCCGCTGACAAGCAGCACGGCGCCACGCACGGCTTCGTGGCCGAGTTTGCCTCGGCCGCCGACCGGGACTACTATGTAGCGTCGGACCCGGCGCATCGGGCGTTTGTGGACTCGCTAAAGGGCGTGATGCAGCAGGTGACCGTCTTGGATTTTTAGACGACGGAACAGTAAACCGAGTTACATTATGCCGACACCTTTGGTAGTCAAAGCACGCGGCGGCTCGTGAGAAAGAGACGGAGAATGCGAGGGGAGGACGAGAAAGTAGAAAAAGGCAAGAGTAAATTCAAAAGAAATGAGCATATAAAGGGACGAGGATCCGTCGGCTGCTACGGGAGACCAGGCTTTATCAAAGAATTGTACTTTTGATTCTTTTTGATTTGTTCTTGGTTTACATTCGCCGTTTTTTTACCTGGAGTTGGTGCCGTCTCTGCACATCTCCTGTTGTTCGCCGGCCTCCTCTTCCATCGCTTCCTCAGGCAAAGACAGTCGCCTCTGGCCATCGACTGTGCGCCACCGCCTGGAGCGGCGCCACGTCCGCGCCCCAGCCGACCAGTGTCTCCCGGGCCGCCTCAGCCTCGGCCAGCGTGGTCGACTCGGCAGCCGCCTGCGATAGGGCCTCGGCCACGGCGGCGCCGGCTTCGCCCGCGCTCAGCGTGCCCAACAGCTTGTCCACGCGCAGCGCCGCCATGCGCGCTGCAAAGCCGGCCGCTGCCGCCTTGGCCTTGTACGCCTCGTTGAGCGCCAACAGATCGGCGCCGGCCGGCACGGCAGTGAACTCGGCGGCAATCGCCTCGGCCACCTTGGGCGGCAGCGGGGCCGTCTTCTCAGCCTCGGCGAGCGCCTGGCGCAGCATTATCGACTGCTCGTGCACCCGCGGGTGTGCAGCGTCTAGGGCGCGCGCGGCCTCGAGGCAGCCAAGGGCCAAAATGTATTTTCCTGGCATGTGAGAAACGGCGGCCGGAGGAAATCAAAAAAAAGAAAAAAAGAAAAAAAAAGAAAAAAAAAGAAAAAAAAGAAAAAAAAAGAAAAAAAAAAGAAAAAAAAAGAAAAAAAAAAGAAAAAAAACTCACCTCTCCGCAGGTACACCTCAAACCCGAGCAGCTGTCCGTCCAGGCTCTTGGGGCTAAACTGCAGCACTGGCGCAATAAACTTGGTGGCCTCGCCCAGCGGATCCTCGGTCGCCGCCAACTTCAGACCCAGCGGGTCCTCGTCCTTCTTCTTGACCACGCCGTCCGCGTCCGCTTCCGCGCCGGCTGCCGTCGCCTTGTTGGGGTCCTGCTTGGCCGCCTTTTCGGCCGCCTCCTTCTCGGCCCGCAGCGCTTCCTTCTTGGCCTTTTTGGCCGCTCGCTTCTGCTCGGCCAGCGTGGCTGCATCGACGGGCTTGGCTGCGGCCCCGCCGGCTTCGGCGCCGTTGGACCCGGCCGTGGTCGCTGCCGCCGCCGCTGTTGCTGCCGCCGCCCGGCGGTCAAACATGGCCACGTACAGCCGCGCGGCGTCCAGGGCCGCCCGCGTGTAAAAGGGGTGCTCCCGCAGCCGGTCCTCCCACCGCACCATGTCAATGTAGGCGCACACCATGCCCTTGCGCAGCGAAAAGGTGTGGAAGTCGAACTGGTCCTCCTGCCAGGTGTCAAAGATGGCGGCAATGGTGTGGAAGCGCTTCAGGGCCAGGCCCACGTTGCCGCGGCGCGCATAGGCCTCGCCGTCCTCGGTCAGGTACCAGATGCACTGCATGTCGGCCAGGCCGCTCAGCGCGTCAGTGGCCGGGTCTGGCCGCGTAAAGAGGCTAATGGTGGCCAGAGCCTCTTCGTTCTCATTGTTTCGCAGCCGGTACTTGGTCGCTTTGCTGTTAATGTAGCGGTCGCGCGTGTCCAGCTGGCGTGCCCGGTCCATGGCCGCTGCCGCCTGCTGTACACCGCCCTTGTGCTTCCATATCCGCGCCTTGGTCATGTGCAGGTCCACCACGTCCGGCATCAGCGCCAGCGCCCGGTCGCAGTACGCGTCAGCCTTGGCCAGGTCCCGGCTCATGTAGTAGTTGTAGTGCTGCGCCAGGTAGTACAGCGCCGCCACGTGTCCACCCGTCAGGTCCGTATTGCTTGCTGTTTCTGCTGTGGCTTCCGGAGCCGCTGCCGCCGGCGCCGGCGCCGGCATCTCCTTGAGGTATGCCTCCACCAGCTCGCGCAGGGTTTCGCGCTTCGCCGCGTCCGCGTAGAGGTGCTTCAGATTGGCAAACAGGGACGGCACGCCCCGGTCCAGGATGGCCTTGACGTATTTGCGCGCCCGTTCGGTGAAGAGGTCGCCTAATGGTCAGTTTTCTGATGGCCCCTCGTCCGTTCTGGTCCACTCACCCGTCAAGAAATCAAGCGGCAGTCGCTTCGCCGCATCGCCTCGCGGGTACTTGGCCGCGTACTCGTCAAAGACGGCCAGGCGGGCCGCGACTGTGGCCTCGTCTTTGGCGTCGCCAGCCAGCCCCATGGCCTCGACCAGCTTCTCGTAGTACTCGGACAGGTCCGAGTTGCGCTCAATGAGGGCGCGCCAGGCGGCCACGGCCTCGGGACGGCGCTCGGGGCCCAGAGCCGACAGGTAGCGCGCGCGGCGTTCCATCAGGGCCAGGCGGTCGAGGCAGCGGTCCTGCACGGCGGGGCTTTCGAGGTGGGCGAGGGCGCGGGCCAGGTCGCCGGCCTCGGCTATGATGCTGTTCTTGTAGAGCAGAGCCTCGGAGTGCTCCAGGTCGGCGGCGCTGCGCAGGGCGGGTGCCGGCGTCGAGTTCTGTAGCGTCTCCTCGTACATGGTCAAGATGTGCTCGGCCTCGGCCAGGTTACCGTCGAGATGGTGGGCAATGGCGAGCGCGGTCCAGTTCTGTCGCAGCTGCGGGCGTGCCTGCAGCATGGCCAAGCGGCTCTGCACGTAGCCGGCGTAGTCGCGCATCTGCACCTGCAGCGTGGCCAGGTCGCGCTGGATCTGCGGCGAGTCGGGCTCGAGGCGCAGCGCAAACTTGTAGGCCTTGCTGGCCTCTTCAAAGTTTTTTTGGCTGCGGTAGAGGATGCCGTAGACGTGCCAGCAAATGTGCGACTTCATGTCCAGCCGCAGCGCCTCCTTGCCCAGTGCAAAGGCCTCGTCGGCCTTGCCCTGGCCGTTGAGAATGAGCGCCTTCATGGCAACGGTGTCGCCGTGGTTCGGGTTCTTCTTGAGGATCTGCTCGGCCGCCTTGAGGCCGCGCTTGTACTGCTTGTCCTCATAGTTGCGGATGACCTGGCGGAACAGATTGGCGTCTCGTGTGCTCAAGGGCTGCGGCATGGTGGAGTGTGGGGGGGTGAGAGCGAGAGAAAAGAAGAGAAGACGAAGAAGAGACAGAGAGGGGCAGGCTCTAATCGCTGAATAGACTGATAAAATAAAAGTAAATACCCCTTGACCAGAAAGAGCGGGAACGGTGAGGTCGGAGAAGAAGGCGGAGGAGAAACCGGGGGAGAAGGGGGTGGCGGAGAGAGGGGAAGGGGGAAGACCGGGCGATGGTGGATAAGGTGGTCGTCGTACTTTGCTCGATGCGATGCCACGAATGTGCATTTTGGATTTTTTCTACCGTTTGGGCAGCTCCTTTCGGCGCTGGTGTTGTTCCAGGCCAGGAAAAGTGGGGCGGGCCGGCGATAGGGTATCAGCTGTTTCGTGGTGAAGAAAAGAGGCAGAAGCCCGGGGAACGGAGAGAATGTCTTTGTACCGCTAGACTTGATATTATGAAAAGAATAATGTGAAATGAGAGCGTCTATACAAGTAGATATCGTACATGAAAAGGAAACGTCGGTGCAAGCCCATGTCCTGCTTTTATGCTGTAGCCCGGATCTCGTCATGAAAGCTGGTCATGGCACGACTCGGGAGAGCTTCGGCCCCTGTCTTGGCTGGCACCGCCCTGCCTGCCGCCACTGGTCCAGTGCCGCTTCCCAGCTGTCGCTGCTGCTGGCGCCGCCTCCGCTGCATCGTTGCTGCAGCACCTTCCACGACTGCGCGCGCACAATCGTCTCCACGCCGCGTTCTTGCCGCATCAGCGCTACCAGCTGGTCTACTGCCGAGTCGGGCTGCGCGTACTGCTGCCGCCGGATGTACGGGTCGTAGCGCTCGGTGATGGGAGGGGGCTTGTCGCCGTTGTAGTCGTCCGCCTCTGAGCTCACAGACGGCAGCGGCTCTGTCGCCGCCGCCTTGGCCTCTTCCGCCACGCTCGTGCAGTAGTGGATGATATCGTCACGCGCCTGCCAGGCGGGGAAGAGCACGTTGTTGCAAAAGGCGCTGCACCCCGCGGCCGAGGGTGCCGCCGACGCCGCCGACAAGGCCGGCATCGCCCTCGAAGACACGGCGCGCCGGGCCGTCGAGGCGGGGTCGAAGCCGGTGCGGGCCGGCGCCATCAGGGCGTTGATATGCTGCGAGATGGTGTCGTCGACGTCACGGCTAGCGCGCAGAAAGTCTGCCTGTCAGCACACACAGAGACGGACAAAGGGCGCAGAGGGGGGCCTACCACGCAACACAACCGTCGAGAAACACAGCTGCGGCGTCAGCGCCGGGTGGCTCGGCTGTGACGCCATGGCCGCCTCAGCCGCGGGGAGCAGCTGCACAGGCACTCGCGTAGACGAATCCGGCCGGGGCGGTTGCCTTGTCGGATCAGCACCGGCGTCCGGCTTCGACACAGCCGGCGTCGACCATAAAAGATTCGCCAGAGCGAAGACGGTCAAGCAGATCTGGTGGAACGGACGGGAATGGCTCTCGACGGGTACGGATGGCAAAGTCAATGCAAATCGAAACTTGCATCGGGTGGCGTTCTGTCAAGGTTGCTAGACAAACTCCATCCGGGCTGGAGTGCACCTGAAGTGGGTTTTGGCTGTTGGTGGGGTTAATCACAGCTACGTAGTGCGCCTGCTTTAGGCCATTGCACTACGGTTAAATAACTAAGATAGTGAATCTATTTATCTATCTGGCAATATCCATCTCTTCCAGCTTTAAATTCAAGCGAATTTTCTGGGCTTTCCCTTAATAGTTTCTTTTTATCCGTATTGTACTTCAATTCTACGCCAACGTCGTATCTCACGTCCGCCTGTCTCTACAGCTGCTGAAACGGGCGATTTTTCCAGTCTTTTAAGCGCTCTTCCCGTGCAAGACAAGAGGACCATAACGTCAGACGAATGGGCTCCCATAAGGCTATGAATCTTTCCGCCTATCCGCAGCACCAAGGAGCTAAAAGTATGGAATGAATGTACAGGTGAAGCTGAAAATCTACTTACTTGCTCGGAGTTGTAGATGGTGTTGATTCCCATCCTTGAATCGGCCGTCCAGTCTGTAAGTATGGGAACAGATTTTTCCCCCAGCGACACAAGCTGTCTCTTTTGTGAAACTGCACTTTTATAACGAAAGATCTCGCCTCGAGTTTGCTCTTTCATTCATTAAAAGTCGAACAGTTGTTTCCAAATACGATTGCATCTTTCTCAAGAGTGTCTGCAGCGAGACGGTAAAGTCTTGCTTATTTTCAAGCATATTATGGAAAATGAAAGAACAAGTCAAAATTATACAACAGCTCTATAGTACCGAGAGTGTGTATGAAGACGCATAATGTGTATTCTCCTAGTCTCTGCACAAAGGCCACGCACATATCCAGGGCGGGGCACGTGCCCAGTCTGACAAGTTCTACAAAGCTATCCTTGCGTATGGCGTAGTAGACCTTGGCTGCGAGGCTGAAGTGGAGTATCCCTAGTCAAGAAAGAGGCAACACTTTATAGCGACTGCATTCGACAAGTGTTTTCTTTCTTGCCCCTCAATATACAACCAGGCTCTGACGTGCACAGTTGCAGACTAATGTCTAGGAAAATAACTCGCCAGGTAGGGAAAAAGTGATGCTGCTGCTTAAAGGGCCTCATTCCAAAACTATGCTTGGCGACGTTTTCTTGGCATGTAATGCTGGGGAGCAGATCACCCTGTGTCACGTGTAGTACCGGTCACGTGTAGTACAGACGTCACACAGGGTGATGTGTACTCTCATCTTCTTCCTCTCTATCCTCTTCATCCTCTCCATCTTTTTTATTCTCTCCACCTTTTCCATGCCCTTCATCCTCTTCACTCTTCAAATTTCATGATGCAGGAATAGGCTATTGAAAGTTAACAGGGTCGTAACGAGGTGAGAGAAGGTACAAGTTTATATTCATTTAATACAATCTCATACGGCTGCCGTTCGTTTAAACAACATGACCTTTAAAAAATGGTTGCGCTGCCTCGTTGTCTAGACCCAATATTCGAGTGGTTGCCTGGTGGGGGATTTTTAACGCAAATTAACTGTTGCAACATAAAAATTAAATCGCATCAACCTTGTCGTTGGGAGACAAATAGGAGAGCACCATCATTTCAAGTCATAGTAAGAATCCATACGATTCCCCTCTATAATCACAGAAAAAATCCTTCGTTTTGTACGATCCATCTTTTCCGACTTTGCACTGCGCATTCTTGAATACTACGTCGTCTCGGACTCCGACTCAATGCTCGTCCACAACCGTGGGCCGCAGTCCGCCTAGTACCAGCGACCAAACTATAGCCGCGCCCGCTGCCTCGTCACTCCTAAGCTCTGCCACAGCTTCGGGTGGTGCCACTAGCAGCACCACGGCCAGTGGCGGTACTGACGTTTCCGTCAGCCATTGGAGCTACAGTACTTCTGGCGGCGACAGTGCCACTGGGGCGACGTCTGCTGGAAGTCGTCTGAGCGAGGGCACCTTTGGTGATCCAGTCCAGACAGCTACAACTATCGCTGCCCAGGCAGTAACGGCACCGCCTTTGGAAACTTTTGTGTCGAGCTGGACTCTTGACAACCTGGAGACAGACATCAAGCCGTATTTGACGTCTACCGTTCATGTACGGCAAGAGCTTCATCGGCTACTTTTGCATGATCTGCTGCCTTATCTCATCCAAACAGCGCGGTTACCTGGGCCAAATACTTCTCGTTGTCGGCCATGTTTTTTTCCAGCACAGCCTCTGCGTCCATCCGCCAAATACGAAACAAGGAAGATGCCTTTGGAAACCCTTTGGAGCCGCCAAAGAGGGGCTCAAAACGGTTTTCCATAATTTGCGTAGCACCATTGAGACCGAGCAAGGTTGCAAAAACCCAAAACCAGTCTGACCGCCAACTCACATCCATGATATCACTCGGTTGTGCGCCAAAGGGCGCTTTTGTTCCGATAATGCGCCGCTCTTCCTTTCGAAACTCATCCATAAACTCGTTGCGCTCCGCGTCGTATGCAGAATACCTGGTAGACGCATTTTCGTCAAGAGAGGCCTAATTTAACCAATTTGGGGTGTCCATACTTTCAACGGGAGCCGAAATAATAAACTCCAGGTCGTACATGGCCGTCACATTCGAGTCGTTGTCCACGATAAAGTTGCAATGATTTTTGTCGCTCAACTGCAGCACAAAAGGGCCCGTATCTCGGTCTTTATTGACAAAGTGTCGTAACAAGGAGCGAAAAAAGACCCAGGTGGCCATTTGAAGTTGGCCATCAAACTCGGACAAAACTGCATGTGGCGCGGCCAAGAACCGCTGTTCGTGAAACGTAATCATGCTTTCAATAAGTTGTTCACTCGGTTGAATGTTTGATTTGGATGTATCGTTCGTGGTGCACCCTCGCTTTCGAGAATGGTCATCGTGCTAACAAGCGGTCGATTGTCGAGTGTAATCGTACCATTGTCATTGAAGCGAAAAGCACCAATACGCGGTTGAGGAACGGTAGAGGTTTCTTTTTTTCACCGAGTCGATATTGCCTGGTGGCCGGATTTGAGGATCTGCCACCAAGTTTAAACGCGTGCCCATAAGAACTCGAGTAAGAGGTAGCCGGTATTGGGCGACAACTCGATCGATGAGGGGAGCGTGACCGGAAGGTAGTTGGAAGGTACGGGACGGTTACAAAGTGCAGCAAAAGTTTGTCAAATATAGAGCCAAGCTCTACGAAAGAAAGGAACACTGCTGACATGAATAAACTTGTTAGCATGATAAAAAATAAAAATAAAGTAAACTTGCTTGTCTCCGTCGGAACCCCCCCCTTAAATAACTTACATGTCTCCCGTCGGGAAACCCAAACATATAGAGAAACGGAATCCGAATGTCCGGGCAGTGCCGTTGCATCCACACATACATGGCCACCTCACAGCGCATCTTCTCCAAGATGGACCCCGCGTACACGGTCTCTCCACATTTTGCTGGTGTAGGAAGCCTTAGAATCACATTGTGGATCCGGACCGCAAGTGCCGTGTTGAATCCGCCTTGAATGGAGCTGAACACGTTAAACTCAATGTTTGCGGATTCAATTTTAAGTAAAAGGCGACAAGGTTCTCCAGCGACCTGGCTCGAACAGTTCACTGAGAAAAGTGATGCTCTTGTCGTACTTTTCCTTTTTTTTGAGGAAATCGTCTTCCCAATCAATGGCCTCTTCATACGTAACGTTCTTCCCGTCTACGTTAAATGTTATTCCCGTCATAGTGAACAATAGTTAAAGTAAATAAAGCCACTTTATTTAACGCGGCACAGCATCCCCTTTTTTATAGACAAGAGCTCGCTTTTACCCCTTAATAAGGCCTGATAGAAAATCGTGCTTAGTCAGCAGCTACCTAAGAAAATGACTGGTACATTATTCTCTCATTAATCTGTATTCAACGATGAGGCTTTCTTGCCAACGTGTTCCAGTCAAAACGTGTTCCAGTTAAACACTAGCCATGAATTTTAGAACACTAAAATCGTATAAATAGATATTGGAATATTTTGAGAGCATTTAAGTCTGTAGTTGAGGGGAAGTGCAGTAAAATGCATTTTCTGCATTTTCTCATGCATGGCACTGTCCCTTCAAACTACTTCACTATTCATTTAAAAGGTAAGGAACGCACCCAACGATAAATGGTAACTTGCACTCCTTTTTTCGACAGTTTCTTAATTAGTGAAACGTTGAGTGCGAGGACTTTTTCCAAGGCTTTGATGCTCGACATCTTTCGTGTTGGCTACATGGACATCTTGGACAGTTCTTTTTCGATCTCGGGAGAACAAACATAGCAGTCCAAGGCAAGTCATAATCATGTCAGACTGGACCAGTTCACGGCTTTACACAGCCTCATAAAGTATGTTCAATTAAGTACCAATCCTGCAATAGCAAGTCTTCAGCCAGAAGCTTCCGTCTTGTTCGGTTTTCCTTGAATGACACTGACATCACCGTCAGACTCAATGTCATGCGTTGAAGCCTCGAGAGAAGCAGCCCGGTTCGCATCACGCCTCTCAAAGTAAACAACGCTCATGACACTAAAGGCCATGGCAATGGCTGTGACAATCATGGCAATGCTACCCCGGTACCAGTCGGGTGCTTGAGTAGCATTGTAGAAGAGCAGCGACCAGAAAATGTAAAACGCAATGGCTATTTAGTCAGCATACGCCATTTTCGGTCCGGCGATAGGGAAAACTAACTCATGGCGTTCATCATGCCAATCACAATGCCTCTCTTGGCGTCATCCTTGCGCATCAGGTCGTTGGCCCACGAGAACAGGACACCGCGGTATCCCAGCTGGGCACCGTTGATGAAGAGGGCGAACATTTTGGCGCCGATATTGGGCGGGTTGAGCATAATGGCGCCGGAAATGAGCGCAGTGGCCGAGAGAAAGAGGCCGACATGCCACCGGCCACCGGCCTTGACAAAGTAGTCAGCATACCAACTGCAGACCAGAATGGAGACCATGCCGATGGCGTAGATGGACGTTGGGATGTAGTTGACCTGCTCGACACTGTAGGTGCCGAGCTTCTTGAGCAGCAGGTTGAGAATGCTGTTGTCGGCCCACATCTCAGTGTCGCCGGCGAGAGCGGCGAGGATGGAGAGCGCGTAGATTTCCCAGCTTAGAAGCACACGTCGGAGCAGCGTCCAGCCGAGTTTTCCCCGCTTGAGTTCAGGTTCGGGGAGGCGCTCAATGGCAATCTTTTTCTCGGCAGCCGTCAGGAACTTGCTCTTGGTCGTTTCGGGGTGGCCCGGGAAGATGACGAAGCTAGCACAGCGTTAGCATCGCCTCGCGCTCTGCTGTGGGAGATGCGGCCGTGAAACTCACCCAATCACGGCAACGGGAATGGTGATCAAAAAGTCAATGATAAACATCCAGCGCCAGCCCGCTCTTCCATGGAGCCCGTCTGTGACGAGTCAGAAAAGCACAAAAAAACCCCCCAAAAACGATAGCTGCTTACTCAAGTTGCGGTGGATGGCGCCCTGCAGCACGCCCGAAAACATGTTTCCGGCAACGCCAGAGGCAGCAAAGACGGCCGTGCGCTTGCCGATTTCAGCCTCGCTGTACCAGCTGCCCATGATGTAGTGGGAGCCGACAAAGGTGGCGGACTCAAACATGCCTTCGAAGAAGCGGATGATCATGACCTGGTGCCAGGTCTGGACAAAAGCCAGGCCGAGCGTCAGGAAGCCCCAAATGACAATGGCAATGGTGAGATAGAGGTGCGGCGGGATCTTTTGCAGCGCAATATTGTTGGGGATCTGTCCGACAGTGTATCCGACGTAAAAGACCGAGTTGATCTGGTTAAACTCGGTGCCGTGCATCTTGAGGTCCTCCTTGAGGCCGGACACGTAGGCGTTGGAGTAGTTGGACCGGTCCAGGTAGTTGACCCAGTACATTAGGCAGACAAACGTCATGATGCAGGCGTCGAGCTTGACGACCAGCCGTCTCTCCTCCTTTGTATCGGCCGGCTTGCCCCATACTACCTCCCGGAGTTTGCTGAAGAAGAACATCTTCGCTGCTGTGAATGCACAAAGGTGGTGGAAGAGAGGAATGCCAAGGAACGACTGGCAGGACGCCTCAAATACATTTTATTCTCACGTCTGCCCGGTGAGGCTGGCGATACCACAGACGCCCAGAATTGCGATAGCGCCCATTTGCAGACGCTAGATAAAACGGCATTCATATACCCGACGCGCAGATAATGGGGTGTCTCTCGGCCGTATCTACCATGGGCCTTGGCCGTAAATAAGATGGGTCTTGCCCGTGCTAACGGGGACTTGGCCGTCAAATGGCGTATCTACGGGGCTCACGCCACAGCCAATCTGCCGTATGCTGCCCTATGCGGTGTGCCACGGTAGAATCGCGAGGCAACCTGTGTGCCCCGTTGCAGATTCTGCCCCCGTTGCAGATTTTTCCCCCGTTTGCCGTCTGGATAAGGAGGCCGTTTCGAGCTTTACCTGGCGAGGCGCCGCGAACGGGTGCATCCTTTCTGGGAAACAAACGAATGATTTTATTCTAGCTGCAAACGGCTAATGCTAATTACACGTCGTCCACCAGGACGCCGTTGATCTTGGTCATGCCCGGCGGAAGCTTTGGCGACACTTTCTTGACAGCATCGGGGTGTTTGTGGTGTGCGCGCTGCAGCCGCAGGTTGTAGTGCTCGTAGCCGGTAATGCCACGCTGGTAGTTTTCCTGGAGCGGCGTCGCCTCCGTCACAAACTGTGGCAGCGTAGTCGTCAACTCGTCATTGTTGAGGCCAAAGAAAAAGGGGATCGAGTACCGTCCCGTGGCCGGCTTTCCTTCCGGCGCCCGGTTGCAGACCCGGTGAACTGTGCTCTGGAACACGTCGTTTGTGAGCCTGCCCGTCATATCGCCCAGGTTGACCACAAAGGTCTCTGGCTCCAGCTTGGGCTTGATCCACTGCCCGTGAGCATTCAGCACCTCGAGCGATTGGCAATCGTACGGTTTCTGGGCAATCATGGTCATCACTGTAAGCCGTCAGTAAAGCCAGCTGGGATCAAGAGGGCCCGACTATGTCACGGGAGCCTTACTTTGAATGTCGGTGTGGGCACCGAGGCCGATCTCTTCTTCCAAGGAGCCTTGTTGTGGAGGATAAAAGAGTGCCCGGAGACTTGCAATCGGGTAGGTAGTTTTCAAGTCAAAAAAGGTTTCCTGCTCGCCCATTGCCAAGGCCAGCACGCGGATAAACTTTCTGACAAAGCCCAGACAGGCCGCGCGGTAAGCCTCCATGGCAGGCCGGAACTTGGGCGCGTGCTCCGGACTGGGCCAGAGGTTGTCACGTTTGAGGAGCTTGGGCATGGCATCGCCCACGCCGAGCGGATCTACATACGGATCGTAGCTGATGGATATAGACTCTTTGAGATCTGAAACCTGTTAACGTCGGCCCATGTCGCTACAAGTGTGTAAAACGGCATACCTCCCTTTGACAGCCGGTCGACGTTGGTGTAGTAAGGCTGCTCGTAGCCCATGTAGGACGGCGATGCAGATTGGTGGACTTGCATTTTCTGTTCCATGGGCAGGCTGAAAAACTCTTCGAGGGCGTCAAACGCATCCTCGACAATCTTCCAGTCGATTCCATGGTTCTTGATCACAAAGAAGCCGACCTTGGAACAGGCATCCTGAAGCTCGCTGACCAGGCGGTCTCGGTCGCTCTGGGTCGCAGTCGGGCAGCTCAAGGGCGAGACGTCAATGGTGGGTATACTCGTAAACTGGCCGCCGTCCGATGTAGAGACACTGCGGGTGATGCCTTGGGAGAGCACAATCTTTCCGCCAACGAGGCCGGCAAGACCGTCCACACCCTCGCAAGCTGTGCTAGCCATGTCGAGTTTCGTAAATGATCCGCAGAATTCAATGGGTATTGCCGTGGTGTTGTCCGGAAGTTGTATAGGAAAGGTATAAAGCTCAAACGGGCAATAAACTATAATTGTTCTACGCAGTAGTGGATGCTACCCTGTTCCTCCCCGTGGCGGCAAACTGCGATTGCAGCTTGCCCGCGTCCATTGATAAGACCAAACGGACTAACAGTCTGCAGAAGTCCTCCCAACAAGAACACAGGGCCATTCAAGGTGACGTTTTGTTAAAAATGCTATTACGTGTAAACAGTAGTTTTAAATAGACAAATATAGCTGTTGTCACCAGCGTTTAGATGCTACCGTTTATACATAAGTCCAGTTCATCTTGGCTGGTTGCGCCATGACGCCTGTCCGCTTCCGAAGACTCGCAATGGCCACTCGAGCATCGCTTTTCACCTTTTCTTCGTCAATGTCCACCAGACGGCCGCCCTTTACGACTTGGCGGCCATCGAGAACCACCATGTCCACATCCTGTCCCGTACAGGAGTGGACTACAATCGTGGCCGGATGAATGCCGCCTTGTCCGACGGCAGCCTCGTCAAAGGGTGCCGCGTAGAGGCCGTCGGTGTTGACGACGACAAAGTCGGCCTTTTTTCCGACCTCGAGGCTGCCGAGCTCTTTTTCCAGCCCAAGAGCCCGGGCGCCATTGATGGTGGCCATTTCAATGACCTGTTCGGCGGGCAGCAGACTCGCATCCTCCCGCCTGCCCTTGTGGATGATGCCGGCGAGGTGCATGTCGCGGAAGAGGTCGTGGGCATTGTTGCAGGGGCCGCCATCGCTGCCGAGGCAGACATTGACGCCGCTGGCCAGCAGCTCCGGGATGGGCGCAATGCCATCGGCGAGCTTGGCGTTGCTGCTAGGGTTGTGAGCAATGTGCGTGCCGGTCTGGCTGAGAATGTCGAAATCGACGGCAGGGTCCAGGTGCACCATGTGGCCGAGCACGGCGTGGGGCCCGGCCGCGTTGACGTTGCGGCAGAACTGGCCGGGCGTGGCGTGGTAGCTCTCGCGGATCATGACCAAGTCCTGGGCCGCCTCTGCGAGGTGCATGGTGAGGCGAATGTTGTGGTCGAGCGAGGCCTTGCCAATGGCGGCGAAACCCGCCTCGTCGGCGCCCCGGGGTGTCTCGGTGGCGAACCAGACGTGCAGGCGGTCATTGCAGGTGCCATGGTGCTTGCCGTGGGCCGTGATGACGCTCTCAATCGACATCTGGTCGGCTTGCCGGTCACGGGCGTCGGGGATGCCGGCGCCGGGGTCGGACTTGGGGCCCTTGACCAGTTTGCCCTGTGACTCTGTTAGCGCTCGGCGGCTGCTTTGCACCCGTCAACGGGCCGGCCTACCAAGCAGGCACGAATGCCCGTCTCCTGCACGGCGCGGCAGATATTGTCAAAGCCGGCGGAAGCCGGAAGCATGGGCTCGAGGAAACAGGTGGTGCCAGACTTTAGCATCTCGGTCATGGTCAGCTTGGCGGCGACATAGCCGTCGTCGCCGTCATAGGCCACCTCTAGCGGCCAAATGGCACACGAGGCCCAGTCGTGCAGGGCAAGGTCTTCGCCGAGGCCCCGCATGAGCGACTGGATCAGGTGGACATGTCCGTTGATGAGGCCGGGCATGACAATCTTGCGCTGCAAATCGACCTGTCGCGTGTCGGGGGGGAGAGCAAGGCTCTTGAGCTGGGCGGTAGCGTCAATGGCGCTTATGCGGTTGCCCTCGACGAGGATGAAGCCATTGCGGAGGACTCTCCGCTGCTTGTCCACGGTGATGATAATGGCATTGGTGTAGAGCACAGCCATCTTGAGTTGGCAAAGAAGGCAATGGGTGGAACCAGACGGGAACACTGCAGCTGCCGCACCGTAATGTGCTGATATAGTCAAGGCGACGAGTGCTGCCAGTGCTGGAATACTGGAGCGGGCATAGTGCTTCCTACATCGGACACTTGACCGGGGCTAAGGCAACGGCCAGCTTAGCCGCTTCCGTCGGCCAAAGCCATGTGGCCCAACGGATAGTCTGACAGATAAGTGCTTGTACTGGCATCGTGGCTATGAAAAGTTAAAATATGTCCAGTCTACAGCTCACAGCCAGTCCTGTCCTCTCCTCTGCCGCCCAGCAGCCGCGCTTCGAAAGACTCCGCCCTTGGCCGTGCCAAGACCCTCGCGCGCCAGGGCTGCCAGGAAATGGACGCCCATGGCCACGCCGTCGACAATCATGGCCTTGCCCTCGTCCATGCCGACGGCTTCGCGGCAGACGCCCTGCAGCTCCGTCATGCCGGCGCAGCCCAGACAGATGCAGTCGGCGCCCTTGTCCACCAACCGTTTTGCCGCGGCGCTAAGGCCGGCGTAGACAAGGTCCCTGGGTTGGGCGTCGAGCTCGAGCACGGAAATGTGGCCGGTTTCGCAGCCGACCGAAAAGGCGCCCAGGCCGTAGTCCATGGTAGATTTGGCGTGCATCCGGCTCGACCGCTCGCTCGTCGTGACAATGCCCAGCGCGTCGCCACACATGCGGCTCGCGTACAGGGCGGCTTCCATGATGCCAATGGCCGGCTGCGAGTACTCTTCGCGCAGCATGGCAATGAGCGGATGCGCCGAGAAGCAGGCGACCAGGAAGCCGTCAAAACGCACAGCCTCGGCGCCGGCCTTGAGCACGAGCGGAGCCAAGGCGCGGAAACAGTCGACGGCCGAGAGCGTGGCATCGACCTTGCCCTCGACGGCGCTGGGCCCGGTCGGCGGACAGGTGAAGCCGTAGACAGAGGTGTTGGCCGGCAGCGTAGGCTCGATGCTGCGCAGACAGGCGTCTGTCATGTAGGAGCTAGTGTTGGGGTTGATGAGCAGAATGTTGATGTGCCGCGTCGATTGACCGGTGACGGATGGGAGGCTCGACATGGTGTCGTCGTCTGATACTGTCGGAATATGGCCGTCGTCGTCTGATCCGGAATATGGCACCATGGCCGTCTGGCGAACCACGCCATTAAAAGCCACGGCAGAGTGCAGGCCGTCCACGGCAGCCATTGGCGCGTCATGGAGCGTCTTGCCCGATAAGCCCCGGTTAAGCGTCGCCTGGCCGTCGGCCGGAGGCCCGAAACATGCGATTGATTGCATTGATCCACTCTTATCGCACAGGCTAGCGCCGAGTCGTGGACGTCGCTCTGGGTTCTTGACGGTCGAGCAAGATAAAAGCTATTAGCTATTTGGATCGCAGTCATAGTCTCTGGCAAGCAGTCAGTCATTGAGTCTCTGGCCAACAGACCGCACCATCACCACTCGCCCACCACCGAAAATGACTGCCGCCGTTGCTGTCGAGCCGCGCATGGAGGGAGCGGCCGGTGTTATCGACGGAAAGCTCGTGCTGTCCCAGGGCATCTCGCGCGTCCTCAACGCGGGCGGAGTGAGCGGCCAGTTTGACCGGATTCCCGTCATCGACTTGACGCCATTGGTCTCCGAGGACGCCACGCCCGAGGACATGGACCGGCTGGTCGAGGAGCTGCGCGATGCCTGCATGCGAGTGGGTTTTTTCGTCATCAAGAACCACGGCATCGATTGGGCCATTGTCGAACGAGCCTTTGCCGGGTCCCGGGAGTTCTTTTCGCTGCCGGCCGAGACAAAGGCCAAGGTCCATCAGTCGCTGTCAAAGTCCTTTATGGGATACGAGGAGCCTTACTACACCAACGTGGACCGCTTAAAGAAAGGAGGCAAGCCAGGCCAGCCCCGGCGTGCCGTGGTGGAAACATTGAGCTAACGGCCGTGCAGACCTGAAAGAGTCCATGACGACGGGCTACGAGCCAGAGCTCGACAAACAGGGAGCCGGCTACCAGCCCGAGATTCTCCTGCGCGAGAACCAGTGGCCCAGCGACCTAGACTCGCCAAGTTTTAAGCCGGCCATGCGCGAATACCGTGTGGCCTGCCTGGACCTGATGCGGAAACTGACGGCCACCATGGCCAAGGTGATGGGCCTCGACAAGGACTACTTTTGCAAAAAGTACACTTATCCCGTGGCAGGCATTCGCGCGCTCTACTACCCGCCGCAAGAGGTGGACGACAACGACTCGACCGGCCTGGGTGCTCACACCGATGTGCAATGTAGGCGGCAGCTCTCTACGGATCCCTGCGTCGGTTGTCCGTGCTAATGCCCGCCTAGTCATGACCATGATCGCCCAGGACCCCTACGATGTAGAGTCCCTCGAGGTGCTCAACGCCGCCGGCCAGTGGATCAAGCCCAAGCTCGAACCGCACACGTTTGTCGTCAACCTCGGCGACATGATGGCGCGTCTGACAAACGATGTCTATCTCAGCACCATCCACCGAGTCTGCAACAAGACTGGCCGTGCGCGGTACTCCTTGCCCTTCTTTTTCGGTCTCAACAATGACGAGCTCATCTCGCCTCTGCCGCAGTTTATCACGGAAGCGACGCCCGTGCGGGAAGGCTACGAGACCGGCATGACTGCCTATGAACACTACAACCGCCGCATGCAACGCGCCCACCACAAGCATCCGACGGCCACGGGAAAGTTTGAGCCCGGACTGCCCAAGGGAATGACAAAGATTGACGGTGTTGTTGTAGAAGGGCTATGAGAGTTTTCGGGTAGTACGGAAAAGTATAGACAAATTTAATTTTATTCAATAATTTGCTTAACAACATTGTCTACACGCCTAAGTGCAAGTTGGTGGCCGCAAACTCGAAGCAGTGACCAAAATGAGCCGAAAATTCTCAATCTCTTCATTCGGTTTTTTCATTTTCACGCAAAACAATCTCTCGCCTTGTAAGGCTTTCAGCATTCCCCTAGCCCGAGTACATTCCATGTAATCTGTTGAGTGGCCGTAAGCTCCATAATGCGGCGAAATGTGAAAGCGGGCAACTCTGAAAAGTTTAAAAACACCGATTATATAGTTCGCCCGTGTTGACGGCTCCAAGAAGAGATTTCTTGTTCCTGTGGGCCGTGAAGGCTAAACTAAAGCGATAGCGTGTCACCACCGTAAGATATGAAGAATGTGCTACGTTTGCTGCTGTTGATTGCTTTTCATTGGTATGCTGTTCATATTAACAGTCTTGCTCACGTACTCGCTTTAGGCCATATCGTATGGTTCAAGGCAAAGACTGATAGTACAAAAGTAGTCTTGAAGACGTCCGTAAATGTCCAAATATGGAAATTGCACAGAGCATAATTGCGTGGCCTTCACTGTCATTTCAAATGTGCACTTTCTATAAAATCGGCCGTAATTGCTGGCTTTGCTAAGAAAAAAATACAGTCAAAATCCAAGGCCGATAAAAACTGGAAAAACACGGTAAACAATAAAGGCAAAATAAAATCCAGCTTATGATTCATAGAATAGAAAAGACAAATATATTTGTAAGTTCGATGTGTTGCTTATGAAAGCGAATTGCCGGATAGTTAAACGACGTTGCCCGTTAGGTTGACTCGTGTACTAGCCAGATATACAACCGCAATCATAGTGTAGAATCAGTTAGCATCGTCCCTTTCCTAGAACATAAGGCTGCAAAACAGTGATGCGAGAAAATCCAGTAAAATTCAGTATAAATAGATTTAATATGTTGTTTTACTGCAAAGCACTAATCACAGATACCCAGTATTTCATGCAGTACCAAAATCATGTCTGCATTTATGGTTCGCTGGAAGTTACTCCTTGCATGTTGCATTGTTGCTGCCGCTATTATTGATGCCGCCATCGCGGTTGCCCGTCTTGACATGATGGTGCACGGATTATACTTTATCCAAGCCCGATTACACTAAAATATCCACATCAACCATTCGCTCTCTTGCCTTTGTTTCCTTCTTATCGCAACAGCATCGGCCATAACAATAACGACGGTAACGACGACGGCGGCAATAACAACGGCGGCAACAACGGAAACGACGACAGTGACAACGACAACAGGACGAGGACAACGACGACAACAACAGGAAGACGACGACAACGACGACAACAGCGACGGCGACAACATCAACAGCGGTAGCATCGCCAAACGGCAGACGATCAGTTGGAAAAGCATGATCCAAAGATACCGGGCCTTTGCATATGTTTAGTAGTAATCTCATGTCACGGCTTACGTGGGCCATTCCCCACACGAGCTCCACCCTCTGGAAAGTTTATGCGGGATCTTTTTCTGAGTAACGGCCGATTTTGATCAAAGGTGGTGGAGGACGAGTCACGAGCCGTGTCTACCTGGCTTTGAATGGAGGGCATCCCGCGACCACAGCCTATAGGCGGCCGCCCATACAAGTCACGCCGGAACCGGCCGTGTGATTTCTGCCGGTCCCGCAAAGTGGCCTGCTATATCGAGACGCAACCACCCTGTGGGCTTTGCCGCATCAAAGGCCGGCAGTGCACCTTTGTGAACGGACCAGGATTTCGCCGCCGGCCAGCCAGGCCTGCACCGGGCGAGAAGGAAGATGGCGACCAGCTGCCCCGGCGCCAAGAGGACGGAGACGAGCCCCTGGCAAGCCCCATTGGCGAGCTTTCCATGCCGGGGTTCGATTTCCTGCTAGACCCCGACGTACATCAAATGCTTCCGAATCTGTCCATGGGGGAGTCCATGGGGGACACCCACGACATGTTCAGCCTGGCCGAGCTGCAGCCGCCCTTTTCACAGCCGCAGCAGGATTTTGCACCAAACGCCGCCGTGCCACAGCAACATTATGTTGAAAAAGCGGCCACTCCGTCCGGAGCGTCGGGATCTCAAACGAGGGTCAGCTTGGAGCAGCAGCCGGGACGATCATATCGATTTGTCGGGCCGTCTGGAGAGCTGGACACGTATCTCATTTCGAGAAGACGACCAAACAGCCATTTGCAGTCAGAGTCGCTATACACATCCACGCTCTACCAGTACACCCGGCCCGTCGAAGCAGATGCCCAATTCCAGCCACCATTGGTGTTTACGACGACGGAATCGTCCCGGCTGGAAAACTCGGAACCGAAACTCGAAGTCTCGTCCCTCGAAAGTCTCTGGACAAAGTTCAACGGCATTGTCAGCCCCTCGTTCGCCCGGCAGCTGATCCGGCTGTTCTTCCGTTTCATCTACCCGTCCTTTCCCATCCTGAGCCTGGAGCAGATGCCGACCACGGACGAAGACGTGGGAAGAATGCCGCTGTCTTTCCTGGCCGCCATTTGTGCGTCTAGTCTGCCGTTTACCATTTACGACGACGAACTCTGTATCGAGGAAGCCGATGCTCCCACCTCGACCGAAGTTTTCCGGATTGCCTGGGCTGCTCTTCTACTAGAGTACCCTGATGTGCGGCTCAGCACAATCCAGGCGTCTCTACTGATCCTGCAGCGGCAAGCCCATGACAGCCTGTCGGGAGAAGCTTCCTTCAACTGGCGGCTCTGTGCGACGATCGTGGCGAGCTGCCAGACGCTGGGCCTGAACCGGGATCCCACTCACTGGTCCGCGATGGAGCTGTGGGAGATCAAACTCCGCAAGCGCTTGTGGCGGGCCGTCTTTGTCGCCGAAACGTGGACCGCTTTCGGTCAAGGCATGCCGAGTCATATCCACCTAGACGACAGCGACGTTCCGTTGACGGAGCCGGACGACTTTTCGGACGGCATTGAATATGCCAATCACAAAATCGACTGTTCGGTGACCAACCAACTCTACTATCTGGTGTCCCTGACCATGATACTACGCGACATTATGTCGACTTTCTACACGGTGCGAGCCATGGGCCAGACAACGGGGGATCTCCAGCTGGCTCTGAACCTGGCCAAACCACTCCGGGCACGGCTGATGCGATGGAACCAAGAGCTGCCCCCTTGCTTGTGTCTCGCTCGCAGTGCAGACAGCAACGCCGACCCGGCACTGGGACGAAGGGCCACGGACGAGCTCACGAGCAGCGGCTCCTTGCGGCTAGCCTATGTTGTGGCGCAGCTTTCCTTGTTCAGAGCCTTGTTGCGGCCTCTCGCCATGGCAGCCATTACGGCTCGGGACCTGTCGGACCAGCCGTCGTTTTGGGAAAGCGGCGGCGCATCCGCCGTTGTGCTGGGGGCAGTAGGTTCGACCAGGGAGCTGGTCAATTTTATTGAGAGCTTGACGGCAGCCGACTGGGACAGTTTCTGGCACAGTTGTATGTGTGGTCAGATGGGGACTATATGCCTTGCTGGTCAACGGGGACGATGCTAACTGTGCGCACAGGGTCCAAACACAACTTTGCCATTGCATCCACGTTCTTGATGCACCTTCTCATCCTGACGCAGCCATCGCTGCCAAGCCAAAGCGACGCACTCAACGGCTCCGGGCAGCAGGCAGACTCACTAGACCATCCGGCGGTCATGTCCATTAGTCCGTCCAGTGCTGGAAGCCCGACTGTTCACGAGGTGTCGGCCACCTTTTCCAATGAGTACACCGAGGTCCAAGCCCTCACAAAGAGATGGCGCTGGGCTCTAAGGCTTGCGCAGAGGGGCGCCGGGGGCAGGAAAGGACTGATGAGCGCGAGCTTACGACGAACAGAGGCTCTCTTCAGAGAATGGCAAATTGGCAAAAGCACTGGGCAGGGAAAGGCCGGATGAGTTATTATAATGCCACCTTGTTTATGCTATCTATCTATACACGCCCGTGAGTCAGGTCATGCCCGCCTTCACCCGGGCTACTCCGCCAGAAAGGGCGGCTCTTCCACGCCGACTTGCTCGACAATGCGTGCATAATGCTGGACCTGCCGATGTTTCCCCAAGTTGAAGACGCCCTCTTTGTTGAAGCGGCAGTCGGCCAAATCGATTGACGCGACGACGAGCTCGTCGTCGGATGTCTTGGATTCAGCAATGATTTTCCCGCTGGGAGCTACAATGATGGAGCTGCCAATGAGCAGCCCTCCGTCCTCGTACCCAGCCTTGCCGCAGTTGATGCTGAAGCATGCGTTCTGGTAGCTGCCGGCCTGGCAGGCCAGGCGGTGGTGAAAGATGGCCAGCTGTTCTTGCTCGTCGCTGGTGCCCGGGTTTTGCGGCGCATAGCCGCGCGTATTGTAGCCCTGGAGGACGAGCTCGACGCCCTGCAGGCCGTAGCAGCGCCAGCCTTCGGGCCAGCGACGGTCGTTGCACAGCAGCATACCCATGATGGGGTCGCCCTTGCCCTCGCAGGTGGCCTTGTCCTTGACGTCTTTGGCCTTGAGGCTGGTCGGGACGAGGCCGGGGGCGCGAAAGGCTTCGAAGCCGAGATCGCCGTTGGCAAAGTACATTTTTTCCAGCTGCTCTGCATGGTTTGGCTTCCGGAGGGGCTTTGGGGTCCCCGGCAGGTGCACCTTGCGGTACTTTGCGATGATTTTGTTGCTCGTGTGCGAGTAGTAGACCATGGTGTTGAAGCTGGTCGTCGTGCCCTGGGCGTCGGTCCAACGCTCGGCGTAGCCGAGAGATATGTCCATGGCGAGGCTTTTGGCGCGCTCAAAAAGGGCCTTGGTGTTGGGGTTCGCCAGCAGAGCGTCTGGCGCGTCTGCGGACTCGGGCTCGTAGTACTTGGCCAGCTCGTCGGCGTCCTCGAAAATGTGGCGGGGAAAAAAGGTCGTCAGGGCAAGCTCGGGAAAGACGACGAGGCTGACCTGGGCTGCGGCGGCCTGATCGAGCAGCTTGAGCATGCGACCAATGACCTCGGACCGGGGCGTGGCCAGCTGGATAGGGCCCAGCTGTGCCGCTGCCACCACGAGCAGGCGAGAAGTTGACATTTTGGACGAGGATGTGTGCAAGGTCGTTATGCTGCGGCTCGTTCCAACCTGGCAAACATGTACTCCTTCTTTGTAAGGGTTCTGGCCATGGCGACACCAACGCGGTTGATATTCTGCCGGCCATGCAAACTATTTCCCCTGGACCTCGCTTGCCTTGTGGCGCTGCGGATTCGGCGAGCGAGCCTCGCTATGGTGTCGTATCAGTTTGGCCGACGGCCAACAAAACGGCGGCGGGAGGTCCCACTATAAAGTTGAGATAACGGACGAGTGGGCCCGCACGTCTTTGCCGGCGCGGCGAGCGCTGCCAAGGTCCTCTTAAGGTATTGGGTGCCAATGGCCGCCCTTGCGACGCGGGCAGTCGTTGATGCTCGCCATTGCGGACTCTGAGACACCATGTTGGATTTGATTGTGAAGAACGGCTACATTGTGAGTCGTCGGGGCCGTCGCGGTGGCGTCGTCCATGGTCGTTAACCGTTTTCCAGGTGACCGCCACCGAAATCCTTCCGCTCGGGACGGAAATTGGTGTCCGAGACGGTAAGATCACCGTGATCGGCCAGCGCCTCGAAGCCGGTCGGGACACCAAGGTGGTCGACGCCGAGGGCGCCTACATTACGCCAGGGTGAGTCGGACAGGGCGGCGCTTCTGTGCTCGGCAGCGGGCTGACACTCGCGTCTCAGCGGCGTCGACTCACACGCGCACATTGAGCAGGACAATGCCCCTACCGGAGACACGTGGGAGACCGGCACGCGGTCGGCCATGGCCGGCGGCAACACGACCATCATTGCCTTTGCGACGCAAAAGCGCCAGGAGCCGAGCATCTGGCCGGCGCTCGAGGCGTACCACCGTAAGGCCAAGGACAAGGCCTACTGCGACTATGGCATCCATCTCATCCTTACCAACCCGACCGAGGCCGTCATTGAGGACGAGCTGCCGCGGCTGGTCGAGCAGGGCATCACCAGCGTCAAGCTGTACATGACCTACCAGCCGCTCAAGCTGGGCGACGGCGACCTCTTTGCCATTTTGATGCGGGCGCGCGAGCTCGGCATCACCACCATGATCCACGCCGAAAACAATGACATGATTGAGCAGATAACCAAGTAAGCGCTGAGCACCCCGGACCACGCGCGCCATACACTGACAAGCGGCCGCAGGAGACTGGCCGAGCGCAAAAACACGGGCACCTACTTCCACGCCCTGGCCCGGCCCCAGATCGCCGAGAGCGAGGCCACGTACCGCGCCATTAGCCTGGCCGAGGTCACCGACGCCCCCATCTTGATTGTGCACATGTCGGCGCCCGAGGCCATTCGCCATGTCCGCGAGGCCCAGCACCGGCTGCTCCCCATCCACGCCGAAACCTGTCCACACTACTTGTATCTGCGGAGCGACCGGCTGCGGTCGGGGCCCGACGATTTTGAGGGCGCCAAGAACATTTGCGCCCCCCCGCTGCGCCACGACGCCAAGGACCTCGAGTACCTCTGGCAGGGCCTGGCCAACGGCACCTTTACCGTCGTCTCGTCCGATCACGCCCCCAGCACCTTTGACCACCCCTGCGGCAAGATGCGCGGGTGCGGAGCCGTCAATGGCGACGGCAAACCTCACGCCGACTTTCGCAATGTGCCCAATGGACTGCCGGGCCTGGAAACACGGCTGCCGCTACTGTTTGACCGAACCGTGTGCCCGACGGGCGCCGCACAGGACGACCTGATCCGCATCTCGCTGCCTCGCTTTGTCCAGCTCACGTCGACGAACCCGGCCAAACTGTACGGTCTTGGCCACCGTAAAGGAAGCCTGCTGCCCGGCTTTGATGCCGATATCGTCATCTGGTACCCGGAAGAGGCACCCCTCGCGGCCGGCACGGCCGGCCGTGTCAACGGGACCCAGGACGGAGACCGTGCCGCGGCCAAGCCGGCCGCCAAGAAGATTACCATTCGCAACGAGAATCTGCACCACCGCATCGACTACACGCCCTTTGAGGGCATGCAAGTGCGGAATTGGCCGCGCCTCGTCTTTCTCAGAGGAAAGCTGGCTTGGGACCGCGATGGGGCGGGCGTGGTCAACGCCATGGGAAGCGGTCAGTTTCTCAAAAGAGAACGATCAAGTATTCTGACCGGCATGACCGGCAGGACCGGGGCCGGCATGGTTCCCAACGAGCGGGCGTACTGGATGGAAAACAAATGATATAGACTTATAGAACCAATTCTTTTACGAGCGGCCACTACGGATTAAACGAGGCGACAACATGACAAACGGATCAGAGTGACCCACGTGTGATATCACGTGACCGGCTTCTATTCGTAGTATCTCGGCTTGTTTATTATTTTGAGAGGCAGTGCTCTTTCTGTCCGTACAGCGAAAATCTTAAAGTAGTGAATACTGCTAGTGGAATAGGGCTTATAGAAAATCGGCGATAAGTTTGCGTGACGACAAGGTTATGGTAGAAGCTTCTAATATGAAAGTCTTTAACAAGCCTTCTCATGATTACGGCGCTTATGAAAAGACATCATTTTTTGTTCTCGAACGTGTTTGTCAGATGAGCAGTCTACATCAAAGCCAAGTGATATAGCAAATTAACGAGGTATTGGTCATTATCTTATATTCGGTTTCTTACGTGACACTCAATTTAGCAAAAAGCTTTAGGTGGCTCTTTTAATTTCTTTCGCATTTCACTTTTTTACGGTGAAGTAATAAGGCCGCCGTGTTGAGAATTGATAGATACATGAGCGGTCTCTGAAATGGATGTGATGGACACGTAATGCCATGACTTGAGTATATCAGGTATTGTATAATATGCGAGGCAGTATTACTTGCGGGGAGTAATTAATGAATGTCTTTAACACTGCCCCAATAATATTTTGACATGTATTCACTGCCTGCCTATTAATGCAACGCTGCCCTCTTTAAAGGCCTTTTTCTGTCCATTTGTCTGCGTTATTCTGTTCTTGTCTATTCTTTTTCCCTACTTGCCCTTTTTCTTCTTTTTCGCTCTCTAGTCGCAGTCCTTTCTCTTCAACCACCAACAAACTCAACCAACACACGCGGCTGCCAGCACTCGCCGTCTTCACCATGCCATCAGACCACTTGGCCTCGTTGCTGTCTTCGGGAGAGTACAGCGATTTCACCATTGAGTGCCAAGGACAGTCTTTTAAAGTTCACAAGGCCATTGTGTGCTCTCAATCTCCCGTCTTTGCAGCTGCCCTCGGCAAAGAGTTCGAGGTACTCATATACATCAGTTGGATCCGGCTCTTGGACTAATATCAGCTCACGTACTGACTAGACGCACACAGGAAGCGATAACCAACACCGTCAAAATCAATGGCTTTAATGTTGAGATAGTCCAATACATGCTTCGTTTCATGTACGGTGTGCCGTATTTGCTTCCTACAAAACCCGGCCAAGAGCCTACCGAGCGTTCTGAAAAAGCAGGAAAAGCCTCCGAGGACACCCCTAGCGAACCTCTAGAGCCTGATGAAGCCATGCGTGGAGACAAGGTAGAAGAAAAGGATTCAGTTTTAAGTGCTTTCGAGAAGCAGAAGCAAACGCTCATTTCGCACGTCTGGGCGAATGCCATTGGGGATTATTATCAAGTGCCAAGGCTCTGCAAACTCGCCACAAAGGAAATAGCCCATATTTTACAGACAGAGTGGTCGTCAGCAGCCTTCCTCGAGGTTGCCAAGGCGGTCTCGTCTTCAGCAGGAAACAAAGACCTGTATCACTTGCTCGCTCAAGTCGCTGCTGAGCATGCAGAGGATTTTGCCGATTGCAAGGACGGTTTCAATGGCTTAATGGCTGCAGACGACTTTGCTGTGCCCTTTATGAAAAAAAACGCTGACCGGATCGCCCAGTTGGAACGTCGGGTTTTTAAACTTACGTGTAGTCGTTGTAACCTTGTGTCTGTAAGGGGTCAATGGCGAGTGTATTCAACTGACTAATGCCGTATCTATCAATAGGAACGCATTACAGAAAGAGAGAAAAAGAAGTCAAATATCCCCGTGTCGTGAAATAACATAAATAAGGGCTCAAGGCTGTGGCACGTGCGCCGGCTAGCACGTGCTCAGCAGGAGAAACAATCGGCCGAGTGCAGTCGAGGCCCTTCATGGGCGCAGCCCGTTACAGTGTCGGAGATTACGACAGAGAGATTACGACATATAAGAGCTTTCGCACGTGTTTAAACCTGCTATACGACACAGCATCTTGTCGTCACTGTTCAGCTACCTTTACTTGTTTTATCGAAACTAACGACAGATCTTACTTGCTTCGATGTGCAAGTTGCCGTACTCGCCACATCAGCTAGTAAGGCGGTCGGAAGGGAGGAGTTGTGTTTGCATTATCAACCATTTTCGTCGTTTCAGGCAGCTGTTTTTCCCGTTAAAAGTGGCCGGGGCTTTATCCAAGTTATTTCACTCATTTTTATCATGACAGCTGACAGCTGCCGAGGCTACCGCTGCATAAAACTACCAACAATCACCAACAACACGTCACATTCCACTGCTACCGTCCCAGTGGACAGCTCTTCACCGGTATCTGCTAGTGTGTGCCCCTCCCTTACATGATCGGTGAGGACAGATCCAGAAACGACGCCGGTTCTTGTCAAAGATGCAGTACGCCTGTCACGCTATTGGTGAGCGGTTTATTGTTGGCGTAGAGTAGTCGTCGTGTTTTTCTTTTTCTTCCGTACCAAATGAAATAGAAAATCTCATGGTATCACATTAGGGTAACAGATGGAATATGCCATGCCGTTGTTATACAAAAAGTCCTCCCGCTGATACGATTAATCTCAATGGAACGTGTCAACGGCGTCAAAACAACGGCGCTTGATGCGCTTGATGCGCGGCCATGATAGGTGGCGGCGGCGGCAGCGGTGCGGGCGGTAGTGCCGGGGCCCGCCGTATATTGTATCCCGGCTGGGCATATGCCTTTAGGCCGAGCCGGGCAAAGTGCCGGGCCACATTGGTTGTACCGCCGCCGCTGCTGCTGCTGCTGCTGCCGCTGCTGCTCGTATGGTGGTGCTTGCCCTGGCGACGTAGAAACTGTGCGGCCATGGCCAGCCTGGTCTGCGGGTCAACCTCGTCTTGGCGGCTCGGCCGGGCGTGCAAGACGACGGTTGCTGCCGGGTCGGCGCCCCCCGGAAAGCGCGGGGCCAGCTCGCGCAGGACGGCAATGGCATAGACAATGTCGCGGTTTTCGCGGCCGTCCAGCAGGTTACGCATCTGCGCCAGCGCCTGCTCGCGCATGCGCGCCAGACTGCTGCTGGTCGGGGTGTGGCCGCCCGTGGTGTCGTGGCTGCTGTCCATGCGCAGAAACTCGGCCAGCCACCACCAGAACTGATGCTCGCGGATGCGCAGCGGGTCGCCCACCCGCGGCGGCGACATGCACGGGTTCGTGCGCAGGGCGCCGCCCGACAGCAGCGCGTCGACGACGGCCAACCGGTTGCGCGCCTCGGCCGCGTTGTCGGCCGCCACCGGCTCGTCGCTCGGCAGATTGACCGTTGCCGGCGTCGCGTACACCATGCTGGCCAGCGCCCAGACGACGCGCGGCTCCATGGCGGCGGCCTCGGCCATGGTCGCCGACGGCGCCGTGCTTTCGCCCGGGCTGGGCCCGGTCCCGGGCCGCTGCACGTTGGCTACAACGGCGAGAAAGGCGGCCAGAAGCCCCATGAGCGCCTTGTTGTTGGTCAGCGTACCGATCGAGTTGAGCGATCCGCTCGGCTTGAAGCTGTACCAGGTGGTCTCGAAAAAGGACGTCAGTCCGGGCACGTAGATCTCGTAGTACATCTTGGTCAGGTCGTCGACCACTTCGCGCGTCGGTGCGGCGGCCGAGATCACGGGCGCCGGCCCGGCCTGGGCCAGTATCTCGTCGACCTTCATCGCGCCCTGGACACAGGCGCACTACTGTCAGGGCGCCTCTTGGTAGGGCCCGGCGGTGGTATCGCTCGGGCGGTCACGGTCGTGTGGCGACAGAATCGATCGCTGTGCGCCAGAGCTGTTGACGCTGCGGAACGGGCTGGGGGAGCCCACAGAGCTGCCGTAGATGGCACTGCGGTGAGACGACGGACCGGGAGAGTTGGCCAGGCCGTACGCGCCGTGATGGGAGACGCCCTTGGACAAGTGCGGCAAAGGCAAGGCCGGAGCCAAAGCGGAGCTTTGCGAGGCCAGGATGGGGGTGGGTGTAGATGTCGATGGCGAGGCCGAGTGGGTGTAGGCGGACGAGGAGGCCGAGTACGGATGAGGGTGGGAGGCAGGAACTGGGGCGGAATACAGCAATGCTGCAGACGAAGCCGGGGCCGGAGTTGGGGCCGGAGCCGAGGCCGGAGCCGGAGCCGGAGCCGGTGCGGACGTGCCGGACGCGGAAGACTCGGAGGGAGAGTACGAAAACGACGGAAGCGGCGGTCGATCCTCGTCCGGGCTTTGCGACTGCTGCTTGAAGATGGGGTCGTAGCCGGCGCAGTCTCGCTTTGACTTTTTGCAGTTGTTGCAGACGGGATGCGTCTCGTCACACTGCAGCAAAGGCGTTAGTCCTGGAATCGTGTCGCAACGGACGCCTGGCCTGTTGGACCAATAGACGGGCAGAAGGAGAGGTGAAGGGGTAATGTAAGCAAAAGAGGGAGAAAAAGGTGGCCACTAATTATCCGTCGTTTAGTGTGTTTTCTAGTGGAACCAGGTACTAGCCGGGGTCGGTAGCGCGCACTTGCAGCAAGCGAAGGCGCGGCGGACGGAACGTCGCAGCGGCCTAGCAGGGGTCGCGTTGGGGGCGCCTGGTTCCTGGTGCTAAAGTGAGGGGAAAAGAAGAAAAGAGAGGAGAAGGGGAAAAGGAAAAAGAGGGAAAAGGAAAAAAAGGGAAAAGAAAAGAAAAGAAGCAAATAAGGCCAGGAAAGCCCTCGAAACTTGCAGAAAATAGAAATTCGACAAAAATAGCAAAGCACAAAAATAGCAAAGTAAACAAAACGACAAGATCAAAGACCGAAACTGCGGCCTTGGCTCTCGGCTGTTTTCTTCCGCATTTCGACTCTTCTAGTCTTTCTTCCGTCTGCGCCTTTCCGTCTCTCCAGCCTAAATTAGGCCCGTCTTACTGCGGCCAACGGATCTCGTCGTGGCTCCACCTCCGTTTCGTCTTTGCGCTCTCCGGCTATCCTGGCATAACACTTGGGCAGAAGGGGAAAAGTCGACGAGTGAAAACGGGTAGAAGAGAATAATAACAATAAATACCTCCACCCCTGGTCACGGCATGTAAATCACGGCTCTGCGCTCACCTTGATTCTCCGCCTGCGGCAGGTCATACAGCCTGTCTTTGTCCGCCGCTTAATATCCTGGGCCGCCGTTAGCCAACCAAAATTGTCCCTGTCGTTGCAACCGGTGCCCGCAGGCGGCCACGGTACCTTTTTGTGTCGCGGCGGCCCCGTGGCACTCAAGCTCACCGCTAGACGAAGATCCGGCAAATGGTCCGCGTGAATGGGCAATCCGTAAGGCTGCAGGCCGGGCGGCAGCATGCTGTGGTAGGACGCCGTCATCGGATAGTAGGACGCGGCCGGTAGAGCGTGGTCGTGGCCTCTGTGCATGGATGTCGCAGGCGGCTGGTGAGCTTGGTGAGATAGGTGCGAGAGCTGAGCTAGGTGGACTTGGTGATGGTGCATGGCCGTCGGTGGCGTCGGAGCGGTGTTGGACGCAGAGGTGGCCATTGTCGTGGGCAATGTGCCGGGCCCGACCGACGGTGTAGGAGGCGGCAGAACGTCCATGGTGCGCATGCTCGGCAACGAGGGCGGCCCAGGTCCAGGCCCGGGAGGCCCCGGGCGGTAAAGGTGGTGAATACTGGCGCCTGAGCCGGAGCCGGAGGAGCCGGGCCCAGGCATGTGCCCCAAGGGGTAATGGCTCCCGCTTCCACTGCCACTGTCACTGCTGTGGGAAGAATAGCTGCTGTAGTGTGGAGGGTTCATCGACGACGGCAATGGATATGGCGGGCTTGCGTAGTCCAGTCCAGGCCGACCTGGGCCCCGAGATCCTGTATGGCCCGAGAGCCCGGGAAGCCCCGAAAGTGCCGGCAGTCCCACGTGGGCATGGGCCGAAGATCCAGGAGGTCCTGACGGGCCTTGTAGTCCATGTGGATTTGACATAGCTGAGGAGAGAAAAGAGAGAAAAACAATGTCAGAGGAGCGAGGTTCAGACAGGCTCGGCCTCGAAAGGCTGCGTGTAGCCTTATGAAGTCGGCCAAAATAACGACAAGGCGAGACAAGACTCGGGCAGCGGATCCGGGCTGCTAGCAGAAACCGTCCCTGCCTGGCATGGCTACCCTGGGCGTTGCGGGGCGAGTTGACGGGAGCTGCTGGGCGTGATTGACGGGGAGTTTCGGTGTCGCCAAGTGGTGATGCCGTGATGCTGTGATTATGTGAACTGTGCTTTCTGCTATGAGCCGTGGCCGTAGTTTAGCCCTCGTCCCGAACTCGCCTCTGTCCAGCCGCACAGGTGTGGCTTGACGAATGGGGAGCCAAGCCGTATGTGCCGTTTCGCCTTTGCGTCTGCCGCCTGCGTCCTTCTGCCTGCTGCCTGTTGCCGGTTCTAAAGTCAAAAAGTCGTCTGCGCCACGGCCGCCGCTCTTCGCCTCGCGCTGCTGTTCTCTCGACGTTGGGCAAGGCGATGGGGATATATGAGGGGGGCCATCTCCATAGTGAAATTAGGTTTGGCTCTCCCATAGGTGCGTGCATATATATACTCGCTACAGTGGCCGGCACCACGGCCCAGTGTTGTAATGGTGCAGTGTAGTGTAGCACTCCGTTATATGGAGCCACGATTCTCTAGCCCGGGGGGGGGGGTGCAAAGAGCACAAGACAGGGGAAGTTGAGCCAGTTTTTCTGGCGGATTGAGTACACTACATTGCTTTAGGGACATGTGCGTATAATGGGGGGGTGGTAGAGTAGACAGATCAGGTCGTAGCCACTCTTCTCACAGAAAGGGGGGCGTGCGTGCAGCAAGGTCATAGTGCCCATGTACAAAGTGGTCGTGGCCGTAGTGGTGTTTGTGCCGCCTCCCTAAAGCTATCTCTTAGATTGGCAAGAAAGAAAGCAGGAGCCAAGATTCCCCACAGAAGACAAGGCCAGGAGAAAAAAGGATACAGGAGAGGCGAAGAAGGGAGGGAAGAGACGAGAGGGAGAAAAGGCCTCAACAGGCAGGGCCGCGTCACGGAAAGCATTGCCAACCGGAAGGAGCGACGACGGCCTGCTGTTTGCTTTTCGTCTCCGTAGCCGTCCTGGCTCTGATTGCGACTCCTTTTGTTCCCTTGTTCTATTGGTGCTTTCCCTTTTCTTCCATCCTGGCTGCACCTTTCCCCTTTCCTCCTAGACTTGGCTTTGGCCTGCCCTTGCCTTTTACCTCTTCTGGCCTCCGCGAATTTAGAGTTTGCCCATCCCTGCTTCTTGCCGCTCGGCCTGATCCATTCCGTTCTCGTGCGTGTTTTTCTCTGCTTTCTCTTGCTCGTAATTTCGATACTGCTCGTCCCGCTGCCCTCCCCTTGAAATGGAATGTTGGTGCGCTGCCATTCATTGTGCAGATGCACTCTATTCATGTCTTCCTCGCCAACTTCACTTAATCCCCCTGTCTTTTCTAATTGGCGCCCGTTTATCTTCCCCTGGCACTATTCCCGTCGATTTTCTCTCCTGTCTCTCCCCCCAACTCGGCTGGCCATGATAAGCCGCACCGTCAAGGTCGCCTTGCTTTCGCTTCCCTCTTCGTCTTGCACACCAAGCAAAGCCGTTGGCTCAGGCCCGCCGGACTGGGGGGTCGGAAAAGCAGGCCAAAATCCCGATGACTGGAATACGTTTGCAGACGCATGCAGGCATGTGCTCAGGCCAGGCAGTCTGTCGAAAACAGGTGCGTCGCGCGCTCGCCTGCAGTGCAGACATGTGAGGGCTTCTTTTGTGCCTTTTGTGCTGTTTTTTCAGCTTTTTTGTTGGTTTTTCTCCTATCATTTCTGCTGTTTTTTTCCTTCTTTTTTTGTTCTTTCTGGAATGATTTCCGCTATTTTTTCTTTTTTTTCTTCCATCAAGCAGCGGCCCGTTTTGAGGCCACGGAAAGATACAGAAATAAACATCATAGCACAACACATTAAGCAGATCCCCAAACGATCACCAGAAAACAGAGCCGGATTAGGCAAAGCGCTGCCGCTCTTTAACCCACATATCCCTTCGAGTCCCGCAATAAACTGGAAAAAGATACCAAATTGGCTGTTTCTGCCGTTTCTATGCACGCGACACTACGTAAAGCATCGAGCCTTGGCTCACAGTAGAGACAGTCCAGAAATGCAGTGAAAAATAACCAGAGGAAACTTGTCTCTGTTTTGCAGGTCGTTTCAGCGGGTCTGCCGGGTCAAGCACCCTTCCCGGCTAAATATCACTTTGCCCATGTACTTCTGGGGTCAGTAAAACGAAAGTAGCTATTAACTAAATGAAACGGTCTAAACTGATCTATTCCAGCTGCTTGGAAAGGGGCCCCGGAAGTACCCCAGATTGGGAACGAATCGAGGGAGCTGCCTGGGGCTAGAAAATTTGCTGTGCAGATACTTTGGCCATGGCCGAGCTCTGCCATTCTTGCCAGTATCGTACGACCCAGCCAAGGCACGGCGTAATTGCGGCCAGTCCTGCAACTTGCTCCATAAAGCACAGGCCCAAAACTTCTGGGAAACGTAAAGCCAACTCGTATTGTTTAGTCCATAGCGTCGCTCCGGATTAGGCCAACAGATTCAAACCAGGAATAGCGCGCGGCGACTACGATGGACAGATCGCTGGTGTCCATGTAGTTTAAACCAGATTTGATTGCATGTAACTACATCCTTGGATCGGATGTAGCGATACCACCTTTAGTGCCAAAGGTAGATAATGCAGTTCCCACTGGCCGTTTTACACGATACACATCCGGAGTTGGCAAGACTATGATAGCGTCCCCATCGGTTGGGTGGGCTTCCCGAAAGAAGAGGATACCGTCCGCCGGTCGTTGGAGGATGACTGACCAACAGCGGAAAAGTACTTGTCCTGCACGCTTGCCAATGACGAGCGGAACACTTTCATCCCCACAAAGTACAGCACGGTGCCATTTGAAATCACGAGCAGAAACCCAATTGGCCGACGCCAGTTATAACAGAAGCCGTAATGATTAGCAAGGCTGGATGGGCAGTTGTTTTCTCACGAGATCGAAGCCATTGTGACCAAACAATGTCTATCCCTTCCATTACGTCTCTTGCTTGAACCAAGTCATTGGCTTCAAGTACGCAGTGGCCGCAAGTGCCAAGTCGCCGGACCATTTTCCTAATGAGGAAATCCAACCAGTCTATTTGCTACCTAAAACGAGCAAGAAACTGGCTTGTCTACAAGACTTGGCTTCTGCATACGTATGTTTATAGTAGTGCTACTTACGTTGACTTTTACAGAATCCATGTGGTCAAAATACAGTCTCGATCCGACGTATTCCTTTCCTTTTATCCACGCATTAGTGTGACGGAAGAAGCCGTTTATAATAAATGCGGCGACCGGGCCAAAGACGCTCCAGAATTCAAGACAGTACCGTCACACTTTACACGGCTTACACGGCAACGCACATTGTAGCTCACAGAGTCTTCCTGTAGAAGAGGATCTGATTGATCTGTGCACATGATGCGGGAAACGAACCGACCCTATGCAACACGTGGAGAGGAGAAAACTCACATGTCGTTTGAACACTGGCTCTGTTCGGCATGGAATGCCGCAAGAACTGGCCAGGTTTCATCACACTTGTGATTATGATGAGAGCCTTCCCGTGTCTCGTTTACGCAAGGACAGTCATTCAAGCACCAAGACTATTGCCAATGTAGAGGCCCGAATTGATGCCCATCCAAACGGAATCATCTGCACAAGCTGTGCCAATGATATAAAGACAAGGAAAATGTTCTGGCGCACATTCCTCGCCCGGTTGCGCGCAAGGGCCGATCTAGTATCAGCTTCCTCTGGGTTCTGAGGCTCGAGGTGGCTGTCTGATGGCTGCTCTTTGCTGGCGTCACCTGCTGCCAAGCCAAGTGAGGAACTCAGAGACCGAGTTGTATCGGGACTGATTTGTGCCATGGCAAAATCAATCAATAGTCTTGTGTCGTCTGGGCTTACAGTTTGAAATGAAGACACGCTTGTGTTTCATTCTACACGGCAAGCGTTTTGCTACAGCCTCGAGTGAAGCCAAACTTGTACATCTCGGCCGCCCATGTTTCGCATCCTGATTTCCAATTATTTCGTTTTCTGGCGAATCAGGTGAAAGCTGACCATTAGGAGGCTGCAGCTATTACGGTACTGCCCTCCCCTTTTCATATCCTATTCTACTTATAACCAGGCTTTTAACTCGGTGTCAGTAGGAGCTGACAATTCTCAGACCTGGATTGTCTTGCTTATCAACGCAAATAGTCAGTATCATCGCACCTGTCGCTGGAATCGTAGTCGGGACTTTCCTATCCCTTACCTTTGTCTCATATACTGGCCTTTCCGTTACATTATTTCTCTATAGCTTCGTTCATGATTACTTATTCTGCCCATGACAGTACTTTTACACAGCTTCATGATCAATTTCTGGGTCTTAGTGTTTATTCATATGAATTTATACATGCTGTTAGCTTACAACCGCTGCCTGAGAGTTTTGGAGCGCCCTTATTGTACTGACCGTGTTAATAAGAGTTAATGGGAAGATTTTAGACCGACTTTAGTCACCTGACTTAGTCTGCCTGTATTTAGATTAGGGTTTCTGCACATTTCTCCACTAGTCCTAAAGTCTTGTTCTGATAATAAAGAGTCTCAGTCTCTTTTCGTTGAATTAAACCTCGAGTAACAAGTTTTCATCTTTTTCATCATCAAAATCCTTCTCGCTGTTTCCAAACGAACACAAGGATATCATTTTTTTTTCCATTTTTTTTCCACCCAACCCAACATCAACTATGTCTCAAAAATCGGACGTTAAATCGGAAACTATCCTTCAGTCTATCAGCGAATGGTCCGCCTTGGAACAATATTAAGCCAGATGATCGGGTTGATTGGCTTCCCCAACCCCAGCCGAACAGCCCCGACAGGGTGTGGCGCCGGTATGACCGGCAACAAGATGGAAAAAAAGAAGTCCGCAAATGGATCCTCGCCCACGTGTCCAATACGCTAGCCACCACTCTAAAGGACCTCAAGACTGAGTACCCCAATATCTGGTATGACACCTTGATGGACGAAGAAGCGCAAGCGTCACGTGCAAAGTCACGGCATATATGACTGACTACAATACATCACCCCTGGCAATGAGAATACACAAAGCTCGTCATACAAGACGCAACCCTATACATCTCCATCAAAGCTTTTCATTGTTCCCGGTAACTTTCCACCCTTACCCACGGCCCAGTATGGAGTTCTCGAGCGCGACCAAGCAGAGAGTGTACGAGGAGATTGAGCCTTTTTTCCTCGATCTACGACTACTGCCGTCGATGTTGCACAGCTGCTGCGGTTCTTAAAGGCCAGTCCGGCGGCGGCGGCAGTCTCCAAGGAGCTTCCTGTAGACGAACTAGAGGAGCGACTTCGGTGTGGACAACGACTCATGGACAAATTCCGGGCGGAAGTGGGCCAGTTGCAGTGGACAGCTTTCAACACGAGCGTATTTTTCGCTCTCCCATACGACAAACTTGACCGATTGGCCGACGAAAAACTTGCCGTGTTCTTGAAGGGGACGGAAAACTTGCTGCGAATGTGTAAGTGTCAGTTCCGAACCTTTCAATAATCATCGGCTACACTGCTCATACGTTCTAGTTTTACAGTTCGGAGGCCCTGCCAGTAACATCCGTCCAAAAAACACCACAGACTCTGTTCAAGTGGCCCGGAACAGGCTAGAGGTTGGCAAGGTATAAAGCCTCCCCGTGCTGATTTCTTTTCTCTCTCTCTTCCCCCCAATGCCTCCCTGATGACTGTGCTAACCCACCTGTGGTAGTGCCTCTTACGCGATAACAACCAATGCATCCTTACACATACCTTGAATCCAGAAGTGTGTCATATCGTGCCTTTTTCCATGAACAGCAGCCGAGTCAAAACTTTTCGACTTGCAGGCCACAATTTCCGCACTCAATTCGATCATAGGCAACGACTCCAAACTGATCACTAACAATATCGGATGCTCAGATTTCCAGTGGAATATTAGCATATTCCACTGGCAATCTGAGCATGCGATATTGTTAGTGATCAGTTTGAAGGGCTCGCGGATTCTTTGCATTCAAATGTCTTGGCGTGACCCCGGTGTCGGATGGTGGTCCTGGGGCCACCGTCACACTCCAGTTTTACTGGATGCCGGTGCAAAAGAATAGGGAGCAGCAAGCGACCGTTGCCCAGTCGCGGTCCGCCACCTGGAACAGTGTTATTGGCGACGACGACCGGCGCGCCTTTGTTGAGGCGTGGGAAACGGCTTGGGAGCACGACTCTTACGGCTCAGCCACAGGGACTGTGATGGAGGTAGACGATCAGCCGTCGCCGCTAGGCCTTGTTGCGGCTCCCGCCGCAACCACGAGCCGTCTGGTCCAGACCGGGCACGTCGTCGAGCTGATGATGCCTACCGTTCAGGAGGGCCTTTATATGAAAGCCATGATTGACCTTCAATGGGCATGCATTCGTCTTGCTAGCATGTCGGGCGCCGCCGGAGACCCTGACTTTCTGCGCGACTCAGACGAAGACTCGGACGGCGACGACGTTGCTGCCTACGCGACCGAGAATGCTGTCGTAAAGGATCGATTTTGGGGATAGGTTCGACACACAGCACGTTATCCCAGACAGGCTTTGGTTTGAGTGCTACACGGACCGGAATATATATAGGCCGAAAAGAGGAAGGAGCGAGGGTGAGCATGACCAAAGGGAGAAGGAGGGAGGGCTTGGATAGCCGGCTCTTCTTTCCTTTCCATCATTCCAATCCCTTCTTCAACATTCCCAATCATTTTTTCCCAACCTTTTCTTGTTTTGGCCGTGCTTTTGTGGCCTTTCCACTCTTTCGTGTGTTTATGGCCTATGTTTTGAGGCACCATCGTGAGACCTTTTTGTGGGCAGGCGCCTCCGGCACCTGCCTACCTTTTTCTCCCTTCAGGCACACTTTGGTGTATGTATGTGGGTGGTGATCTACCACGTAGCACCCTTTATGGTGCGCGCTGGGGCATCGCACTCAGCGCGTGTTCACTACGCGAGCGAGGATGCTGTCGTAGAGGATCGTTTCTGGGGATAGGTTCCTAAAACGATCGACATACAGTACGGCATCTCAGACTAGAGGAGCCAGCAGAAACATCAATGGCAGCAATGATGTATCAACTGCCCAGCCTAAGAACCTTGAGAAGCGGAAGATGCCCGAGACGATAGAGACGCTGGTCAAACCTCACAAGTCTCCGACACCTGATAAGATAGTTGCAAAGCCAAGTTGCCATAAGATACCATTTGTCAGCTTTGAGGAGGAGAAATAATGGTGATTGACCCGCAATCGGCAACTTGTTTAGAGACAATCTCTTTATCGCAGCCTCGTCTTCGAGCTCCTAAAACATATCAACCCCGATGTATCTGATAAGATCAGGAAAAGAACACGAACGAGAGATCAGAAAGGCTTGTCTTCCTTTATGAGAACTGACTAAACCTATCAGTTCTGCTATATTACAAAAAATGACCCATTATCCCTGGACTACACACTCTTTACACTAAAAAAGACAGAACGCAACGGAACGCAATAGCACAAACCATATTCTCACACTACTGGCTGAATGGATTTTATATTTATCGGCCTAATTTGGCAGTATCGGCTATCTCCGGTATAAATTTATAAAGTGAAGCCGGACGCGCTAAACAAGAGTGAAACTAATAAATGGGGCACATTTTTATAACGCGACATTTTAGACTTTGTAGTTTATTTTATGTAAAGTACTCATTTCGCATGCATACATATTAGCCGCTAAAATGATGCGGGTGTACACTACATATACGCATCACATTTGCATACAAGCAAATTTGTGACGGAGGAAATATCGTCTTGTCCAACAGTGGCTTTACTTCATTTCATCACGCGCGCGACAACGTTGCGCACACTTGTGTACAACAGTGTACAATGGTGTGCAGAAATGATAAGCACACTTTAATACCTGCATATACGCTATTTAATAGCGTCACTGAGATTATTAGCGTCATTCTGCACCTGAAAATGCTAGTAGTTAGCATCGTATCATCTGTCACGGGCGTGCACACTCCGATCATGGCCTGATAAGATGCACAAAGTATCAAAAAGACAAGCAATTGTGCACTCATAATACGAGATGGACAGTAATTTCAGCAACGAAATGCGCCCCCTTTTATGCCCTAGTGCCAACAAAGTTCATTTCCCCAATTTAATTATAAATGCACTAGTCTTAGGCATTACGCTAGTGCTTTTCGGGGGCGCTAGCCGACCTAAAAGTATTTCTTACTGTAGTGTAAGAACAAGCAGCTTACTGTAAGAATGATGACTGCCTGCAGTAGACAAAATAGACAACTGTACAATGTAATCAGTGCATCAAGTACTTTGTATATGCAGTATGCAGTGCATACACGCCTTATTAACGTGCTTTTGGGGCTGCCTAGAGGTTGGAATGTGCGCGTATGAAGGTGATTTTTATGGAGCCTTCATATAAGAATATTAATAGCACTAGCTTTATATGGCTAGCGCGTGTTATTGGGGCACCACATGAATGAATATGAATGGTCGGTTTTTCAGCAAAGGAAGGGAGGGCTCTTTTTTTTTTATTGACTAAACTAGTTTATTAGTTTTTTGTCACTTACATTACTAGCCGACTTGGCCTGGTAGCATTAGCTATTATAATCCAGGCTGTCGCATCGCGCCTGCTTTTTTTTCCGACGTAGCTGTACGAGCCTGAATCCAATGTCGATGAAGTCACGGTCAAAAGGACTACGACTTTTTCTGTGAAGTGCTCTTCATTGTGCAACAAACGCTCTGACAAGCGTCACGAGTCACCATCAGACCGCGACGCATTGTGCGGTTAATGACAACGTCAGAACGCGTTCTTCGTCAACTGAGTAGCTTAGGCAGACGAAATAAAAGTCAGACACGATTTCCTGCCTCTTGGTCTTCTTCCTCTCCAGCGTCTTCTTGTCCACGTCAGCACAACCAACAACTCGGGCTTAGACGACCGCCAACATGGAAACGGCCCCGCGCAGCAACATTGATATACTGCAGAGCGCCATTGAGGCGGCTCTTGAGCCGTCGGCGGGAGACTCGCAGAGCCAACGCGATGGCGGCAACGGGGGTAGCCAGTCGGCCGACTCGACCGGCAGCTCGACGCCCATGTTTGTTTCGCAGACTTCGGCGCTGCTGGCGGCAGCCGCAGACAGAGGCCGTCGAGAGGATATAATGTCGTCCTCGCAGCCGGGGCCTCTGACCACGCCGACGCCGGCCCCAACGGCATCGGCGCAACCACAGCGGCCGTCTGTGCCTCCCCTGTCTCCCCAGCCTTCTCAGCCAATGCCGCGTGAGCCTGTCGTGAGACCACCATCGACCACGCCCTCAGCAAGCCGGCCTCCTCCGCCCGAGGTTCCCTCGCAAGCTCAGCCTGGGCCGCAGCCCCAATCACAATCTCGGCAGCTACCGCCTCTACAGCCACCTCAACAGCCGCCAACTCAACAGTCGCCAACTCAACAGCTGCCGCCTCTACAGCCACCTCAACAGCTGCCGCCTCTACAGCCGCCTCAACAGCTGCCACCTCGGCAACTACCGCCACCTGCACAGCATCAACAACAGCCGCAGTACCAGCAGCACCAGCAGCACCAGCAACAGCAACAGCAGCCGCAGCAACACTTACAACAGCAACATCAACCGCAACGGCCACAGCAGCCGCAATACCAGCACCAGCAGCACCAGCAGCACCAGCAGCACCAGCAGCACCAGCAGCACCAGCAGCCGCAATATCAGCAGCCGCCTCAACATTCACCTCAACATCCGCCTCAACATTCACCTCAATATCCACCTCAACATCCACCTCAGCCTCCAGTCTCGCAGAAATTTGGTCCTGGAATGACAAACAGTCAGCTGCCGCCGCCCCGGCCGTCCCAGATTCAGCCTCGTGCGCCGTCGAACGGAGTACCGCGACCTGCTTCAACTCCCACAACCAATACGCCCGTGTCGAAGCCGCCGCCGTCACTGACATCGCAAAGGCAGTCGCAGACAGCTCCCCCGGCCCAATACTACAACCCCAACCAGCATGTATCGCCGGTGCGTCCGCCCGATCCGCACATGGCCCATCAACGCCCTGTCATCACGGATCCGCCGGGCCGGGAGGCAACGGATAGTCGCCCTATAGCCACCTACCCGTCACCGGGCCGGGACCACAGCCTTACGAGTTCCAAGTTCAACGAGGACTGTCTGCGCATGGCCTATGCCATCCAGCAGAGCCTGTCCGAGAGCGTGCGGCGCGCCGTGCGTGACAACTGGGAAAAGTGTGTGCTCGGCAGCGAGTTCCACCAGGCCTTTCTTGTGAGTCGTCTTGCCTCGATGGGAATTGAAGAGCCAGAGTCGGTGCTAATGCGGACACCAGTTCAATGCCATGATCCACCAAGTATCGCCCGCTATTGTCAAGCAGTCTTGCAAGGATTTTGGCCGCAAACTGGTCGATTGTGCCAAGGTCGAGCTCGTCCAGCACGTGACGACGGCCGATATTGACCAAATCGCCGAGACTCTTTTGTCCAAAGCGAGCGACCGTTTTCTGGATGCGGCGCTGGAGATGCGGCTGCGTACGATCGAGGCTAAGCCGCTGATCAACGCTCTGGCCCGCGCCGAACGCCTGGGATACGATAACGACGATGTGGAGGATGATTCGCGGCCCAATGGCTCAGGCCACACTCATCCGCCGTCACAGCAGAGTCTACCGCCCTTGGCACCGCCAGCACCGACGCCCCCCTCGCGGAGCATGCCAGCCTCGCAGTTGCAATGCCGCACTTGCAACCGCGTCTTTGAGCGCGAAGAGCCATACAAACACGTGCGTTCTCTCAAATGAAGCTGTAAAAGTTCTCTGCTAACGGGCCTGGATAGCATATCAAAAAGCAAGTCTGCATGGCAGTGCCCACCACCCCTGGCGGATTCCGATTTTCGTGCCCACATTGCGGCCAGGGATTCACTACTTCGGTTGGCCAGCAATATGTAAGTGTCTGTAGCAAGGCGTTGTATCATGGTATCGTCATTTACTTGGGCTGACTGGCGCAACAGCATCTCAAGAACAAAGTCTGCGGCGACAATGGGCCTGCACCAGCGCAGCATCAGCCCCCTCCAATCTCGGTTCCCTCGTCAAGGTACAAGCACGAGGATACGCATATGGCCATGGCGGAAGCAGGATACCATGTGCCTGTACCGGGCACGCCGTCGCGCCAAATGTTCAATGGCGTCTCGAGCAGCGAGCTTCCGTCATCACAGGGCCGGGTCTATGGTGGCAGAGGCAGCCGGTTCAGCTCGCCCAGCTCCGTGTCGTCGAAGCGGCACCACGACCCGTCGCTGGACATTTACGCCCACCTCAGCCCCAACCAGCGCGATGCGCTCGAGCGCGAGCTGGCCCGCATAGAGCAGCAGTACAGCGAGCGGATGCGGCACGCAGAGGCGCTGGCGGACCCGGTGGAGCGGCGCAACCAACTCGAAAGCCTGCGCAACTCGTTTAGTACGCGACGCTCGGTGATTCGAAAAAAGTACGGTGTGCGGCTGCGGGAGCGGCGGACCAAGGCGGAGATTGAAGAGGAGAGGGTGCGGATGCTGGGGGGCCGGGCCACGGCGGCATCGTCATCGCCGCAGCTGAGCCGAAGAAGCAGCGCTGGCGGCTCGACGCCGACGTCGGGCGACGGGCCGTATGCGGTGAAGAAGATGCGGCTCGGGGAGGACGGGCCCGGACGACAGGACGACAGCCACGGCAGCCACGCGGCCTGGGGGCGCGACATGGACGGCTCGTCGGATCTGCCGCACAAAGCGCCTCATCACAGCGACAGCCATCCGCCGTACAGCATGAGCGCAGCAGCCGCCACGGCGGCCCTGGCGCTGGAGGCCGTGGCGCGGCGCGAAACGGCCTACCGAGGCGCGACGTCTCCGGCGTTGTCTTCTTCGTCATTGCGGATGAGCGACGACGACATTCGAGGGCCGGTCAAAACCACAGCGGCAGCGGCAGACGATTCGGGCTCGTCGTCTTCGGGCAATGAAGACATTCCGGCGCGTTTGCCCGACGTTGTGAGACAGAGTTTCGGGACACCGAGTGCATAGGTTTCTCGAACAAGACATGCTTTATACAGGCCATTGTATTCTTTTTCTTTCGCTATATTTTCTTCTTCCCTCTTTCGCTCTTTCGCTGATTTCTTTTTCCCTCTTTCTCTGTATTTCCTTTCCTTCTTTCGCTGTATTTTCTTGTTGAAATTATCATGGAATGTCAGGAAAGGTCTAGGCTCGGGTGTCTAGAATCGGGTTAAAACGGGAGCAATGTCTCATCAATTAGACAACAAATCAAGGATGCAAAAGGTTTACTATATCGCTCAATGGGTTTGAAAGCGCTAGTCTACTAGTTCAAGAATGTTTTTTCTTGGTCAAGGCCGACTCTGATCAGCTTTGCCAGCTTTACGTATTTTCTTCAGTCAACGTCGGGCCATTGTTTGAATGATTCAATTAGATTAATCTCGTGAGATACTCTGGTCGTTACGACGGCTAGAAGAGAAGAGTTGGAGGGGAGGCCAGCGTGGCTTTATAGCCATGTGGCCTCGCAGCAAGGAAAAAGGAAAAGACGAAAAAAGAGTATCTGAAACAGCACTCCAGGTGAGTGCGCGCGTTCTCGGCCAAACGATCTGGCGCTCGCTCTACGACCACGTGTCCGGGCCGAAGAAGCCCTTGTCGGGCAGCTCGGTGAGCAGGGCGTGGCGGCCGGAACCGCCATCGAGGGTCTCGCCGAGCACGTTGGTCCCCCACCAGCTAATGTTCTTGGGGTGGTACTGGACGGCGAAGAAGACGATGATGCCGGAAAAGGCGACACCGGCGGTGAGGGCGGCCGAGAGGACGTAGTTGTACTTTTCCCACCAGGCCGTCTTGTAGCGGCGCAGGTAGTACATGAAGAAGAAGGAAAAGTAGAAGCCGCCAATGACGTAGCTGAGGTTGACGGGCGCCCAGTAGAGGAAGCCGTTGAGGATGAGGGAGGGGTGGACGTGCTTGCACCAGGAGATGGGGGTGAAGACAAAGGTGTCGAGGGGTCGGAAGAGGGCGTTGGGGAGGACCTTTTGGATCTGGCTGCGGAAGAAGTTGCCAAAGCGCTTGACGGTCCACCAGAAGAGGGCGAGGAGGAAGCCGAGAAGGAAGCAGTACTTCATGGCCGGGTAGATTTGGCTAAAGATGCGTTTGGGACCGATGGCGCCCTGTAATGTGTGAGCGAGATGAGCGAGGAAAACGAGGAAATGAGGATACAAGCGAAGCGAGGAAGAAGAAAGAAAGCGACGAAGAAAACGAGGAAGAAAAAAACTTACCCAAATGACAGAAGACGAAAAGTAAACGGCAGAACCACCGTCACAAGTAAAGTGCGACTTCTGACCCTCTGTGCAGATGCCGTCCATGGAGGTGTCGACAAACTGGACGACGCCATAGGCGATCAAGGCGGTGATGATGGCACTGACGACCTGGCCGCGGTACATGGCACGAGGCGGCAGCTTGGCGTAGAAGCCCATCTTCTGGTCGCTAATGTAGTTATCGGCCTGGCCGTTGATATTGTAGCCAAAAGCCTTGACAAACATGAGCGCCTCGGGGTGGCCGGGCAGGGCGTAGCCGACAATGAGCTCAGTGACGACGTTGAGGCCCTCGGTGGTGCCGGAGACGGCATAGAGGTAGGACATGGGCACGAGGAAGACAAAGTTGAGGCCAATGACAAAGAAAATGGTCCAGACGGGGGTGTCGAGCTCCTTCCAGTGGGTGAGGATGACAATGGCAAAGATAAAGGCGACGATGAAGATGCAAAAGAACCAAAAGTCGGGTACCTCGGGGTAGGCGCGAGCGCAATTGGTAAAGGGGTCGTCAAACTCGTCGTAGATGGAGGTGACAGGCTCGCCGTGGCCGCTGGCGGCGTCGATGGCGCCCTTGAAGTCGCCGCGGCAGAGAGCGACGGTAGTCTTGCGGATCTTGGTGAGGAGGCCGGTGGTAAAGGTGTAGAGGGCCTTGACGGTCTGGGTGCTGGACTTGAGCAGCGGACGCCACATGTCGAGGATGATAAAGACCATGGTGAGCGGGTAAAAGGCAAAGAAGGCGCCGTAGAGGGCCAAGTTGCCGGCGCTGTAGAAAGCGGGCGAGTACTCGAGGTAGGCCGTCTCGTTGAGGTAACCGCTGTTGGGCACGACGACGCGGCTAATGTTGTAGCGCGAGCCGGTGTTGTCAAAGATGTGGGAGGAGTTGATGGGCAGGTAGGCGCTCCAGCGGACGTTGCTGTAGTAGAGGCCAATGATAGTGAGGCCGCCGAGGACGGTGCCGATGAACTGCTGGACGTAGGAGAAGAAGGGGTAGGCCAGCGGCTGGTAGTAGGCCGAAATAATGTTCCAGTCAAAGGTGGGAATGGGGTTGAAGCCGAGGCCGAGCTGGGAGCCGGTGATCATGTTGAGGTTGAAGTTGTTGGGCGCGATCCACGTCATCCAGGCAAAGTAGCTGAGGGCCGGGAAGAGGTAGCCGGGCACCCAAAAGTAGACAAACATGGAGCAAAAGACAATGAAGAAGAGGCGGTAGCGCGAGATGCTCCAGCCGTGCAAAGTCTCCTTCTTCTCGGGCATGAGCAGCGCACGATTGAGCGCCATGGTCGGCAGGGTGCTGGGCCAGAGGGCCTCGACGGGGTAGACGACGAAGCGGCGCATCATGCCGGAGAAGCCAAGGCCCATGAGCTGGGTGGAGAGGAGGAGAAGGATGCCGTAGCCGGGCGTCAACCAGGTGTCGCCATAGTAGACGGTCTGGGTCTGAATGTTCCAGAAGCAGTAGGCCGAGGTGAGGCCGACGTCGACGATAATGGTCGAGAGCATCTGCTCCTTGTAGGTCCAGGGGCCCGGGTTGAGCGAGACGCGCTTGCCGCGAAAGTTGAAGCCCCAGTCGGGCAGAATGTAGGCGAGCAGCAGGCCGCAGGGGTAGAGGAGGATCTGGGCGACGGAGGAGGACAGGTAAATGGCGGGGAAGCGCGAGTTGAAGAGGGAGTTGGTGAACTGGGCAATGGCGGCCCAAATGTAGCCGAGCAGGTGGGCGCGGATGGTCTCAGCCGAGATGCTGGGGTCGTCGTCGGGCGTGCTAATGGCTCGCACCTCGGGATAGGGCGAGTAGTACTTGTTGACGGCCGTCTCGGCCTTGAGGTTGAGCTCCCACTCCTCGGGGGACTGGCCCTCGGCCGGACCCTCGAGCAGCCGCCGCAGCTTGACCCGCTGCGTCTCGGCAAAGTTGTAGTCGTACTCGTGGTCCTTGAGCAGCTTGGTCAGGATTTCGTTGCAGTCGGCCACCGTCAGCGTGTCAATCTTGTCCATGACAAACTGAATGTCGTCAATCGGCGCCATGCCGCCCTCGCGGTCGCCCAGCTTGGCCGCCAGCTCCGCCACCACGGCTTCCCGCATCTGCGGGCTGTCCATCATGTCCTTTTCCTTGGCGCCGTCGAGCACGGCCGCCGGCTCAGAGACCGCCGGCGCGTGCTTCTCGTCCACATAGGGTTCTGCCATGGCTGTCTGGGGGGGGGGGGGGGCTGGATGGAGACTGTAGACAAACAGCAGCATGCAGAGCAGACAGAAGCAGGGCGTCTAGCAGGGCTGTGCGAGTTATTTATACACGGCAGACGGGCGACTGCGTCACACCTAGTACAGGCGAATTTGAAATTGTACATGTGCCACGAGAGGGAGACCCAGCCGAATGGAGAAGCTGGTTCTGTGCATCGCCTGGCCGCTGTGCTCTCCGGCCTGCCCTGGCAGGTGCGCCAAGGTCTTATCGGACAGCAAATCGGCCGTTGGCCACTCACTGAAAGGGCGCCGTGGGCATGGGTCCGGACCAGGGCTGCAGGTCAGCGCGCCTCGAGTGCTGGGCGGGTCTGGCTCGATATCGTGGCGGATTGGGCTGGCGACCTTCCCGTTTGGGGCAGGCTGGTGAGCCGTCGATTTGCCGCGCCGGTCTCTGAGTGGCCGCCCGGAAAGAAGTGTACATATTCAAGCCGCTTTGTCTAGTGCCTGGTTGGACGGCTACAAGTGGGCAAAGAGCAGGAGCACATGCACAAGGTGAGGCTATCGCTGCTGGGACTGTCCACCAACGGCAACAATCGGCAGGCCGTGGCGTTGCACCCATGCTACATCAGGATGCTGCAAAGCCAGTGGGAGCTGGCGCGGGGACGATAGGCAGACTGGCCGGTGTCTTCGTATTGCAAAAGGAATAAGTCGAGAGCGGCGGCGGCAGCAAGACAACGGAGCAGCTCCGCCGACACCATGGCCGCCAGATATACACTACACGACACTACTACGGCCGATAGATACAGGAAGGACATTGAATGGATGGATTGGATCTGCGCGGGCGAGCAAACAGGCTTTCTCCCGGTTGGAAGTAGAGGCCAAAGGAGGGAAAGGGAGAAATACATAGGACGGACAGACACCACAAACAAGGGCATATCCCTGGGCCAGCAGCAAACACCAGCACAGCACCTCGGCGTGACAAAGGGAAATGCAAAATGGAAACGTCATGTCAAACCAAAAGGCCCAAACTAGCCGAATATTGGTGATAGCAGAGGCGCGCTAAGAACGGGACCAGAAGAACAAGAAGAATGCAGAGAAGCACGCAAGCAGAGAGCAACGACCACGACCGATTAGGCAGGTCCGTGCTGCTTTTGGCGCCAAACCAAGCCGTTGCTGTCCAAGCTTTGCCAAGGCTTATCCCACGGCAAACCAGTCGACTTTATCTTGTGCTCTGGGGTACCCATTCAGGGCTCATGGCAGGGTAGCGCTTTCCAGAGGTGGACGTAGCATGATTTGTCTTCTTTTTCCCGTTTCCTCTGCTCCTTTGTGAATTTGTCCGACAATGGCGATGCTCCCCGTTGGACCGCGGCCTTTTGTCTGCCCTTTTTCCTGCTCTCTGCCCAGGCGAAAAGACCACTTTCAGCACCCTAGCTCCTGCCAGCCGGAGCCAGGCGGTTTTCTTCGAAATCCGCTCTCGCCCGACCAAATCTCACCCTTGTCGCCACTCCCACCAAGACAACTATCCCGTCGGTCTCGCCATTCGCCAGAATACAAACAGTACGTACGGCGTACACGTACTCCGTTGCTCGGACGCTAGTCCTGAATCAGGGGTCTGTCCCAGCGTCGTGATCGCCGATGGCAAAGGCCTTTGTTCAACGGCTCTTTGCAGATACGAGCCACGCCTCTTTACAGCACAAGCGGGACTCGTATGGCAGCACAAGGCACGCCAGATGGAGCGTCGCCCGAGGGAGAGGTGGAAGCGAAAACGGCCAGCCAGACAAAGCGGAGCCGCCGTTGCCAAAGCCAGAAACGGCACGAAGCCGCAAACGGAAGGCCAATGGTCCTCCGCCGATAACCAAACCGCCAGAACAAGCAGGCCCTGTGAGCCACCACGTAAGACCTCGTCGCTGGCCCGGAACCGATTGAAAGTGGGCAGAGGACAGTCCGACGCCATCTAAGCGAGGCAGGCTTGCATGGAAAAACAAGTTGGTCAACGTCTGCGACAGAAAAAAGCCGTCTGCGTCTGCGAAACAGCCAAAAAAGATGTCGGGAAGCGAACATCCGATAATTTATATCTCTGCACTTCCCGTCTTACAGACAAGCTTTGTCTATTCTTGGCGCGCTACGCCATCTCACAATCAGCACGGCATCGGTCCGGGCCTTGCTGCCAAATCGCATCATTGACAGGGTCTTTGCTCCGTACAGTGTTCTCCATTTCCGTAAGCAAGAGGCTCCTTCTCTGCTGTTTTGCTGTCGTTTTGCGCAATTCGGGTCAGCATCATGATAGTTTACCCGACTGGTGGAGGCCCCAATTTGCCGTTTTGGAGTTTTAGGGGTCGCGGGGCGCTGAAAGCAGTATGGCCAAGCCTTAACGGCGCCCATGCGACCCTCTAGCGTTGCTTCGGCTGCTTTTCCTTGCCTTTTAAGCATACCTCCGGACGGGCTGCTTGGCAAGGCCAAGGCGATCTTGGAATCTTGGCTTCAGATCCGCGCGGCAGTCCAAGAGAACACAGTGCGCTGCCGTTTTGGACCGTTTTTGGACCGTCTTGCTTTGTCGTGGGCAATCGTCGGTTTTTCTTCCCTTTCCTTTGATGTCGGCGTCGGATCCACAAACAGCCCGGATAAGTACTACGATGGAAATACCGCAATCAACGCAATTCGTCTCCCTTTGCCATAATAACAAGGGATTAAGTCTCGATGCTGCGCTTAGTTTCGCGTCTTGTCAAATGGATCTGCGGGCCATCCCTACGGTGAATGTCGTCATGGCACTCGCCGTCGATTTCTTGATGATATGAGATTCCCATCACTTGATATCCTTCAGATGCAATGTCGTAGACCATGTATGTCCCTTTGTTGCGTCACTTTGATCAACGCTGTCCACGATGACGAAGCATTCGGATAACTAAGGGGCAGTGTACATAAATTTCACTAACATGATGTCTTCTCTATTCTATAAATCACAAGCTGGATTTTAATTATTATGCCTTTATACCATGTGCTTCCAGTTTCTATCATGGCTTGGATTTTGACTGTATTTCTTTTCTTAACAAAGCCAGGTCGAACAGCAGGCTGCAGGGCAAGCGTGAGCTGCGGCGGGCGGCAAGACTTGGATGGTATCACTGCACTGTGAACTAAATCACTATAAACAAGTAGCAGCTTTTACAAACAAATATTGCTGGTTGGTGCAGAAGAAAGTTCTGCCTACCGTATGCGGCAAGGAGTATATCAAGAGATGTCGTGACCAACGATCATCCATTATAACAGTAAAGCATGTTTGGGAGGCATTCACCACGTCCCCATCAGCAGCCTCTCCCCTATCCTTCTCCCTCGCCATCGGCCACCGTCACTCGTTTACTATAATCTCGGCGCACGGCAGCCGGTTCTCCCGCACATCCTGGGCGTTGAGCTCGTCCGAGCCGGCTGCCCGCTCCCAGGCCTCCTTTTCCGTGGCCGCAATGCCGCTCTCCAGATGCCGCTTTGCCAGCCGGGCCTGCGCCACCGCCACCGGCACATTGACAAACCAGAGCTCGGTCAGCAGGCCGGCGGCGTCGCTCCACGGCTTGCGGTCGAGCGCACAGTAGTTGCCCTCGACCAGCACGATGCGGTGATGCGGCAGGACGAGGTGGCAGTCGCTGACAGGGTCTTTTTCGGCATGGTCGAAGCCGGGGGCGCGAATGACGGCATCGGCGTCGGCATCGGCGACACCGGCCAAACGCTTCACCAAGTTATAAAAACCCTCGGCGTCAAAGGTAAAGGCCGCACCACGGCGACGGATGGCGTCCTGCTCGGCCGGAAAGGTGGCCAGGCGCGCGCGCGTGTAGTGGAAGCCGTCCATGGGGACGGCAATGGCAATATCGGTCACATGGGCCGCCGCCGAGCCGGCTGCCTCTGCCCGCTGACGATGGAGCTCGTTGACCCGGCGGCAGACAGCGCCGGCCAGCGTCGACTTGCCCGCGCCGGGAACACCGGCAATGCCGACCAGCACTCGGGCCGTCCCAGAGGAGGCCTGCAGAGCTGCTCGAGGGTGCCTCGGTTAGTTTGGGCTGGCCAGTGCACTGGGACGCATGGCCTTGTTACATACTCGTCAGTTTTTGCGATAGTCTCTCCACAGTCTCTTCCAAAGATGGTCGGCCTTGAGACGTAGCCATAGTCGTCCTCGACGTGGCCGTGCTGCTGGAAGTGGTTGATAGTAGATACGTATCGATAGTCGTTACTAGTTTGTCATCCCTTTAGGCTCTTATCTCCCTATCAACCATAGTCAGTGGGCCGAGACCCCGCACAAGAGCGTTGTATCGCCAAGCAGACGAAATGACAATTTACATGACAAAATATTGCCAAGCAGACGCCAGAAATGGAGTGTCATCTTTCATAAAAATACCATTACAAAACTGGCTTCTCTTCGAGCAATCTTATGCTGCATGTCAACAACTAATAAAGCAGCGTTACAGGCGAAATAGCCACCTCTTACGGCCTTGACTGGTAAAACTCATTATCATTCATATCCGTCTTTCCATTCAAGGAGGCGGTCCTTTGCGCGATGCTCGTCACGCTGCCCACTGAAAGGCCTTTTGAGCGCTGTCGCCATGGTCGCGTGCTGAGCCAGAGGTTGTAAAACCAGATCAGCCGGGCCATGGGCAGCATCGGCGCGAACTGGCAGCCCAGGTAGCTCTCGTAGAAAAAGGGCAAGGATTTCCCAATCGAGTTCCTTTTCGCGCTTCACCAGCCTGAAGAGTTCGATAACACCCCTTACTGCCATTGCCAGCTGTGCACATTTTGTCTATCGGCAATATCAAGCGCACCGCACTTTGCAGGTTACAAACGGGAAGTACATAAAGTACGTGGCCATGAAGAAAAAAGCATCTGTGACCTCGCCCACTTCGATCCTCTTGAACTGCTCTTCCGTAAAGCCTCTCGCCTGTATGATACGGCATAGTCGGTGTGGCCGGGTCTTGGTATTGGAATAGAATTGCTCCAGCCTTTGTTGACATTTTCGATCAAGCTCTTGCTCGTGGATTTGTCCATAAAGATGCCTTTGGCTGCAAGTACGTTTCATAGCGGGTATCTTGGATGGAACGCTTTTGGAAAAGTACAAGAGGGGGTTCTTCGGGTTCTTGGGCTCGTTTTCGCTTAACTCGTAATCTTGGAGGGACCTGTGGTATGGAACGCGGCATCGCAGGAGACTGCGGGTGTGGCGCGAGACGAGGAGTGATGAATACTAGAATTCAAGATGAAATTACCGGCTCGAATGTCATTGACAGCGGCCATAGATATGGCTGCCTGAAACAGCCCATTTCCGCCTAATTCGCAAGGCCAACATTGTACACGTCCAAGTAGGAAACCGCGACAAATCACGATAAATAGCAAAACATCAACAAGAAACACCACCTAAACCAGCGGCTTGCGGGCCAGCGCAAAAAACATTTGCTCCTGACCGCCAACCTCGCTCGGCATGTCGGACAGCTCTGGGAAGAGTCGGAGCTCGGCATCGACCAGGCCGGGCGCCGACAGCATGGCGAGCATCTGCTCCTTTGTGAAGCCAAAGTGAGCAATGGTGGATTTAGCCCTGGCCACCTCGGTCATGTCATGGCCGTGACTTGAAAGAGTTTGGTGTTCACCAGGCTGGGCCATCCAGTCAATGACAAACAGGGCGCCGCCAGGGGCCAGCCGCTGGGCGAGGGCCTCGATCGTGGCCCCGGGATCGGCCATGTGGTGCAGGGCCATGGAGACGATGATGAGACGGAAGCCAGAGAACTCGGCGTCTTCCGGCTGGCTAGCGCCCGGCAGCAGCACATCGCCCTCGACGGCACGCATGCTCTCCGGCAACAGCCCATTCCTGGCAGCCGTCTCGTTGTAGCGGCGCACCATGGTGGAGGAGATGTCCATGCCCCGGAGCTGGGAGGCGTAGGGGGAAAGGGCCTACAAGTCAGTCTTTGTTCTTGCTCTTCTCTTGTTCTTGCTTTTCCTCGCTTCGTCCCTTCACCCACCAATGAAAGAATGCCGTTTCCACAGGCATAGTCGAGAACACGGGCATCTGGTTTCTTGCCAGGCGTCACGGCAAGACCAAGCCAGTCCGTGTTCTCGTGCAGAAAAGCCACAATCTGAGCGTGCAGTTTGCGTATCCAGTCTGCTTCAAGGTCGTTTTTGGCCATGTTGCTAAGTTTGTCGTGAGCTTCTTCCATCTTGAAAACAGAGTCAAAGCGTGCAAGAAGAAAAACTCACTCCCAGTGCTCCTTATTCCGCTGCTTCCAGTCTATGCTGGCCTCGGTCTCGGCTTTTCCTTGCATGGCGAAACTGTCAAAAGCGCAGTGGTGTGAGATAAACTTGGAGCTGAAATCGGCATAAAATATAGTCCTGGACAATGGTTACGAACAGAGAGAATATCACGACGAGAATACAACACAAGACGGGGCCATGACCGCGAGAACTACGAAACTTATATACAGGAGACACTCGTACCACGTGCACTCGTCTCGGAGACTTTTAGGAGACTTTTCTGGAGATGCGTGGAAAAGAAACGTTCCGGAAAGTGTCCGAGGATGCTAGTCTATTACAACTGCCAGCACTGCCACATTAGCGCATCACGCATTACACATCACATCATGGCTATTTCGCCTTTATTTTTTTCTCTTCATGCTTCGCTACGGGCCCCGTGTGCCGCCGCTGCTGGCATCGGCTCTGCCGCCCTCGCCATCGCCATCACCGTCGTCCGCCCAAAAGTGCCCTCACTCAAGCGGGAGAAGCGGCTGCTCGCTCGCCGGCTGCCGTGCACTGTCAGCACAGGGGTGGCGGGCGTGGACGGTGTAGGAGGCCGGGACTCGACAAACGATTGCCGAGCAGGCGGAGGGGTTCGTGACGCAGACGACCTTTGGATGACCACCCGGGCCGGCTCCGACATGGCCGGCATAGGCGGAACAGCCGGCACGGGCGGCACCCTGAGCGCTTGCGGCCCCTCTCCCCCTCCACCTCGCCTCATGATGGTGACTAGCCGGGCCATGCCGCCTTGGGCGCGCGAAAAGGCCTCCCAGCTGGCTTCGCCGCCGCCGGCCTCGGAGGCGGCATAGTACGAGTCATCGCCGTCCGTGGTGCGTGTCCAACGCGACCAGCGCGACCAGCGCGAGCTGTGAGTACTGCGCATGCTGTGCAGGCTGTGCATGCTGTGGCGCTGGGCGCTGCGACTCTGGGCTTTCCTTTTGCGAGCCATCAAGGCTTCTTCTTCGGCGAGAGAGGAAATGGTTGTGGACGCGATGGAGGTTCTGTCGCCGCCCCCGGCACTGACGCTTCTTTCCACGGGCGAGGCTGCCAGCTCGGCCCGCATGTACGGTTGCGGCGGCCGGGTGTAGGAGAACAATGGCAACGGCGGTGCTGCCTCTTGCATTGGCGGCGGTGTCCGCGTGGACGGCAGGCGGAACGTCAGGCGCCGCCGGCGGTAGGCGCCCTCTGTGGGGGGGACCGATGCGGCCACCCGGTTCCAGGATGATGGCCAGCTCCAGTGCCAGCCCTGCCACCAACGGGCCAGGCTCGATTTTTTGGCCGCTGCAGCTTCGTCCTCTGTGGGCCGCCGGACCCAGGCGCCCAGGCCCACGGCCGTCGCCGACCCTTCCTCTGCGCCGCCGGTAAGGCGGAACGGAAGACTTCGGTTGCTGTACTGGCCCAAAGAAGAGCGACGACGACGCCGTCGGCAAAAGAACACGAGACCGAGCGCGAGAGCGGCCAGAGACAGCAGAGTGGCCAAGGCGATGGTGGCGGCAAAGGCACGGGCCGAGGGGTGAGGGGGGGTGGTGGACGCTGAGGTGGTGGTGCTGTTTCTGTTGCCATTGGTGGTGGTGGTGGTGGTGGTGGTGGTGCTGCTGCTGCTGCTGCTGCTGGCCGTGCCTGTTGTTGTCGTTACGGCTGTAGGGCCGGCGTCTGGGGTCGGATCGAGTGTTCCTTTTGGTGTCGTCTTGGCCGTGTTGGTCGTTGAGGCGGCAGCAGCTCGCAGCGTTGTCGTTGTGCGGATGTTGGTATTGGTGTTGGCGACAATGGTCTTGACAGATGTGGTGGCCTTGGAAGTGCTGCTCGTGGTGGTGGTCGATGCTGCTCCGGCCGTCTCGGTGGCGGCTGTCAACGTGGTCAAGACGGCGGTGGCGGTAGTGCCCCTTCCGAGCACTAGGCCCGGCGTCAGGGGGTGTGTGGCCAGCACGGACAGGTCGACGTCGCGCCAGCGGATCTGCATGGCCGGGCCGACCGTGATGGCGGCGGCAGTGGCAGCGGCAGCCGTGGGCGCGACGCCCCAGATGCCGCCGCGGAAGTCGGTCGTGTCCGAGGTGCAGGTCTGGCCGCTGGGCACACACCAGGCGACGGTCTCGCCCGGGGCCACGGCCGGAAAGCCCTCGGAAGTGCGGGTCTTGGCGCCGAGAGAGCAGCCGGAGCCGACAGAGAAGCCGTCGGGGCAGATGGCGGGCGAGTAGTACTGGAGCAAGGCCTCGGCGGCGAGGTTGCTGGCCCAGGCGGGCGGGTCGCAGGTGGTCGGGCCGGCAGAAGGAAAGGAGGGGAACTGCGAGGGCAGGCGGGTGGTGGTGACGAGCCACGAGGTGGAGCAGGGCGGCGTGAAGACGGTGGTGAGTGCGGCCAGAGGCGCGATGCCGCCATGCAAAAGGGCGGCCATCGGGGGGGAGAGCAGTGACAGAAAAGAGCGAGACAGGGGGAGAGCAGTGACAGAAAAGAGCGAGACAGGGGAAGAGCAGTGACAAAAAGGAGAAATCAAGAAAGGAGAGACGGAACGGAAGATGACGATGAATCCAGCATCGAGACCGAGAATCGCAGATCCTGTCTGCGTTTGAGAAAGGCAACGGCCTGCTGGGGGAGATGCTGGATTTAGTACTTTGTGTGTCGCCGTATAGCCTCGAAAATAATCGGTGGTCCTGCTATAATCGGTGGTCTCTGCTATCAACCAAGAGCAGTCTCCAGCCTCGTGAAAGCCTAGCGGTCTGCGTTCCGGCCGCAATTCTGGCTAGGCAAGATAAGAAGAGGAAAAACAAAGACGAGAAACCGACAGACCTGCGACCGGAGCGCTGGCCTTGCCATGACCCGGCTTTGGCCTTTTTGGAGGGGGGCTCATCGTGGGTGGAGAGGAAGAAATGCGATTGGCATCTGGCCGGACCGGCGTCGAAAGGGGGAAAGCCTTGGGCAGCCGCCGACAGGCGAGTTGGTCGGCTACAAGCTGCACGGAAGTTCTAGTTGGGCAGGCACAATAGTCTAAAAGCGCTGCGCCTTCCCGCGACGATGAAACACGCAGTCTTTCGAGACGTCTCCAGGAGATCCCCGATCCTCTGTCGTTTGAGGCTATTCCGCATTGGGCAAACATGGCAATTTTTACCTTGTATCTATTCCTTTCTCGCTTCTGCTTGTCCACCGCCACAGAATGCTACTGTTTCGCCGCTCTGACCAACAGGACGCGCCGTTGTGTTGCTTTCCCCCTTTCCCTCATGGCTCAAGCCCCCGGCCTAGAAAGGTCGACTCTCCCAGTTCCTGCTCGGCCAGCTGGAAGAGGGGCAGTCCGCTAAAGTAGCCAGCATGGGACGAGCCAATGGCCTGGTAGGTGATGGCAGCCTCTTCGGAGCCGATGCGCGTCAGTTCCTCGCGACGTCCACCCACGGCCGCCTCTGCGGCCAGCTGCACCTGGCAGCACTTTTCCAGCAGGACAAAGTAGTTGACAGTGGCCTCGATGGACTGGCCGACTGTCAGCAGCCCGTGGTTGCCCAGCAAAACGGCCTTGCCAGAACCGAGACAGGCGGCGATGCGGCGGCCCTCGTCCGTGGCAAGCACGAGGCCGGCAAAGTTGCTGCGGCGGGGGTCAGACAGGGCCGACAAGGCCAGGGCGGGGAGCACTCACGGGTACACGGCGTGGTCGTTGTAAAAGATGCAAAAGTCCTGTGTCAGCATATCGAGCGGCCGGCCGGTGGCGCACATGGCGCGGCCGTAGATGCTGTGGGAGTGTGCGGCGCAGAGGACGTCGGGGCGGGCCTTGTGGATTTCCGAGTGGATGGCAAAGGCGGCTTGGGAGGAGCGTGAGCGGGATGAAATGGACAAGTCAACGTCGGCATCCAGCACTCACCATAGTTTAGCTCCCGATAGCGGCCGCTTTCAAGGACGTTGCCCTCGTGGTCGACGCGCAACAGGTCCTCGTCCTTGACGAGGCCAAAGTGCAGGCCAAACGGGTTGACCCAGAAGCTGGTCGGGTCGACGGGGTCGCGCACGGTAATGTGGCCGGCAATGCCTTCCATGAAGCCGTGGCGGGCAAAAATGCGAAAAGCCAGCACGAGGCGATGCTTGAGAAAACGCCGCGCCTCCATCGGGTCGTCAAACACGGGCGGCCGGCCCTGCTTCATGACGACGTGGGCCCGCGAGGGGTCGCCCGAGCCCTGGTCGGTCTTGTCAGTGGCAGAGGAGGGCATTTTAAAGCACGTAAACGAGGCAGGGGGGTTAACAGCACGGCGTAAATGGGTGCTCTAAGAAAGTGAAGCAAAAACCGGCCGATTTCAATGCCGCCAGATAACAGCAGCTCTCCCCACCACGGCCAACTCCGCGTTATCGCAGCCAGCAAACCCGCCAGGGAATAAGCCCTGGCGGTCATGGCTAGCTGCCACTGTGGTGGAAGAGGCCGTGGACGCGGAAAGACGTAAAATGCATGGATGCCATTGCGATCAGTCAGCTGCCACGTTCACGGGAACGTGACCCGCCCGGCGCGTAAAGCGCTTTCCACTAGCCGTTTGCGCGTTCCTTCCTCAACCGTTATGCTCTGGTCCGCCTCACAATGGAAGAAAGTCCCGCCTTGAAGGAGCATTTCTTCCACCACAGCTGGAAGACAGTAAGCCTTTTTCCCTTTCTGCTTTCGCTCATGCTAACCCAGCCAGGGGCCGCCTCCACCGTCGGTCATAAATGGCTGCCACTGGTGCCAGCTGCGGGTGCTGTCCAGCCAGGGCCGCCCACCGCTGACGCTGGTCAACAAAACGGGCGACCATGCGGAACTTCCGCCGGGATTTCGCTTCATTACCGAATCTGTGCTGACGCCGGGCGTGCCAATGGCCGAGGCTAACTTCCGGAGCGGCTGCAGCTGCGCCAGCGCCGAAGCCTGCAAGTACGATGGCTGCGAGTGTCTGTCCGACATGAACTGGGATGACGAGGGCCAGACAGGCGGGGCCGAGAGCAGCAGCGAGGAAGACGAGCTGGCCGGGCCGGGCCCGGGAGCCGGAGCAGCGTCTCGGCGAGCAGCCGGTGGACGCCGCCGCATCAAGTTTGCCTACTACAGCAGCGGCCGCCGCGCCGGGCTGATCCGGCACCGCTACCTGTTTAGCCGCGAGCCCATTTACGAGTGCCACGAGGGCTGTCGGTGTGGCCATGCCGGGACCGGGAGGGTGGCCGGAGCCCGGGCCGGAGCGGCCTCGGCCCTGGCAGCCTGTCCCAACCGCGTGGTCGAGCGCGGCCGCAGCGTGCCCCTGCAAATCTTTCGCACGGCCGACCGCGGCTGGGGGGTGCGCACGCTCGTCGATCTCGAGCAGGGCCGCTTTGTCGACTGCTATGTCGGCGAGATTTTGACGGCGCGCGAGGCCGACCGCCGGCGAGCCGACTCGACGCGCACGCGGCGCAAGGACATTTATCTCTTTGCCCTGGACAAGTTCTCCGATCCGGCCTCGCTCGACCCCCGTCTGGCCGGCGCGCCGCTCGAGGTCGACGGCGAGTTTTTGGCCGGGCCTACGCGCTTCATCAACCATTCGTGCGACCCGAATCTGCGCATTTTTGCCCGCGTCGGCGACCATGTCGACAAGCACATTCACGATCTCGCCTTTTTTGCCGTCCGTGATATTGCCGCCGGCGACGAGCTCACCTTTGACTACACCGACGGCCGCGACCCCAGCCGCGAACACAAGGACCGCGAGGGCATGACGCGCTGTCTCTGTGGCAGTGCCAAGTGCCGGGGGTACCTGTGGTAGAGGGGGATCAAGAGCACAAACTGAGTGTACACTACCTGCTTGGCGCTCAGTGCTACCCCAGGTGGCCCGTGCCCCGCTAAAACCGCCACATGTGATGTTCTAGGCCAGGGACGCCCGCCGTCAGCCGCCACCGTCAGATAATCGAATAAGAAAAAGAATATCCCTCTTCTTGTTTTTGCTATAGCGCCTCGCCCGTGCTGCTCTCTTGTTCTCCTCTACGCTTTCTCGGCTGCTGCTCAGCCTGTCCTTGCGACCGTTATCGGGACGTCGCTTTTGCATCCTTTGCCCCGCCGCCGAATTTTGATGCCCTGCTGGATAAGGCCTGTTTGTGTTTCAGCCGCAACTCGTCGTCTCTTTTTCGCTTGACCGTTTGTCACAGCTCTGGCTGGCTCTATTCGGTCTGCAGACCATGTCGTCCGGCCACCGTTGACATGGTATGTTTACGTCATGTTCTTGACTCGGCCTTTAACGCCCCTTCTCCCCTCTTCTCTCCCCTCCTCTCCTCCTCTCCTCCTGTTCTCTCCCTCGTCCCCTCCTCTCCTCTCCTCCTCCTTCTGACCAACAGGGTTGTTGCTTCTCTCGCCCCGAGGGGCCCAATTCTCCATACCCGGGCGGCGCCCCCCCGTCGGCCTCGGCCCGCGCTATCAATATACCCGGGCCCGCGGACGCTTCCTCGGCGGCTGTCACGGCTTCGTCCGCCGCCGCCTCTAGTGCTGCTGTCTCCGGCCCAGGTGCCTCGGCCTCGTCGCCGCTGTCCGGGCGGCGCCTCCTTCACCACCAGCAACATTCGCAACGTGCGCCGGCCGCTGCTGCCGCCGGCTCGGCCGGCTCGGCCGCCTTGGCCCAGCACATTAACAAGCCTCTGCGGCGCCGCCCATGGTCATCCCGCAGCCGCGTCTGGACCCGTCGCGCCATTGACCGCGAGCGCGCCGACTTTTTCGACACCCGCGTCACCGACCGACCCGAGATCTGGCAGACTTTGCACGCGGCGCTGGCCGTTCTCTGGGAAGCAGATCGAGCCCGGCACGCGCCGGCCAACGCCAACGTGCCCGCCGAAGAACACGACAAGGCCGAGGCCGAGGCCATGGCGACGGCCCAGAGTATGCTGGACGCCGCCGGCATCACGCTGCCCACGGGCTACCTGGCCCAAGGCGCCTACGACGTGTTTGGCAGTCTGTATGCGCTGCCGGCGTGGATTGTATCGGACCCGACGAACCTGGTCGAGGACGACGGCGAGCACAGCAGCCGCGGCAGCGACGACGACTCGGGCACTGGCACCGAGGCGGCCGCCCACTCCGACTTTGAGCCGGACAGCGACTCGGACGACACCGCATCCGGTGCCGGCCTGGGCCGCCACAGCCGCCGCGAGGAAAAGGGCAAGGCCGTGGCCGAAAGCAGAGGGCCCCTGATCGCCGTACGCGCCCGCCTCAGCGCCACTTCGCGCGATGTTGTCGTCCGGCTGGGCGAGGACGAGACGGTGCGCAGTCTCGTGCACCGCATCGCCGAAGCCGCCCAGGTATGTGTAGTGTACATGACCAGCCCGACGGCCGACGGAAACTGACACTGCAGCTGCCGCGCAAAACCCGCATCCGCATCGCCTACCTGGGCAAGATCCTCAAAGAGAATGCCTCGCTGCCGGCCCAGGGCTGGCAAGAGGGCCACGTCGTGAATGCGCTCGTGTTCGAGCCCGTCTAAGAGCGAAAGGAGAGTGCATACCATCTTGCATCTCTTGCTGTTCCCGCTTTCCTCCATCCATCCTTTCTGCGTCACGACTCGGAGTTGGGAGGGCATTTGTATGGCATCTATCCGAGGAAATCGTTGGTTTTTTGGATTTCTAGTCGTTTTGTTTTTGCTGGCGATTTTGTGGCCAATAAAAACGGCCGGCCCAATATATAATACCCCCTTGGTTCTCTTGTATGCGTCACAGGACATTCCAGTCTTTGCCTATATCATGTCCTTGTCACCATTTGCTCATCCATATATAATTGATCATTGGTTATTTTCTCTCCTGGTAACAATGTAAAACACCTCTTTCCTACCCTCCCTCCACCCCCTTGCCCTATCCCCTCCCGACAGAGGCATATGCATCGTTTTTTTCTCCCGTCGTCCTACAAAAGAAACACTAGGCAACCACGAACACGGCAACGGCAAGAAGCAGAGGCAAAGGTTCAAGACATATGGAAAGGAAAAGGAACAGAGCAAAATAGGCGACATGGTTCCAGCAGGCTCAACTCCACTCCCCACACCGACTAGGCCGTTATGCCAATCTTGTTTAGCCCCTTGAGCGAACCCAGACTCAGCGCCAGACCCTGCGAGCGGCTGCGTATCCGCACAAAGCCGGTGATCGGGCCGTCGTCGCCCTCTTTTTCGATGCTCAGGTTGGCCAGCGCATCCTCGCCTGTGGGGTTAGTAGGAGACCGGGAGAAAAAGAAAGAGACGAGAAAGAGAAGAGAGAAGAAAAAGAGAAGAAAACTCACCAAACACGCTTCGCGCGTACAGGTTCGCGCTCAGAAACTGGCACTCGCCCTTCATGGCCGCCTCGGGCGTCAGGCAGTTCATGTTGGTCGCCTTCATCAGGCCGTCCAAAAAGGCCCGCAGCGTCGGCGCCTTGCTGTTGATATTGATCTTGTTCTCCCACTCAAACTCGGTCCACATGGTACGGAACTGCGTCTCCGTGCACGTCGCCGGCTGGATATAGTCCATAATGTCAACGTGCAGGTCGTTGAGGATCACCACGTTGGTGTCGGTCGAGTGCGCGCCGTCGTACACCACGTTGCCAAAGATGACGCCCGTGTCCGTGCTCGATACCTTGATCGTGCACTGCACATTGTGAAAGTCGTGCGGGCCCAGGTTCTGTGTCGTCGGCCGCTCCACCACCTTGAGGTCGCCCAGCGTCGCAAACTCCACCGACAGGTTCTGCAGCGTCTCCGTCGTCTGGTTCACCAGCAGCACATCCAGCACAATGTCAAACTGGTGCACCTTGACGTACGCCTCCGCATACACCGGGTCCGAAAAGCCCGTCAGCTGCACCACCCGTGACAGCTTGCTCGACAGATCCTCCGCCGCGCCCGCGTCGGCCCCCGTCGCCCGCTCCAGGTCCGCCTCCACCAGGTCCGCCCCGTCCAGCGCGTTCTTGCGGCTCAGCTGCCGGATCCCCACCACGTCGTCCACCTGCACCGCCGTCCGCGCCTTCTCGTCCGCCTCCTTGGCCGCCCGCTTCTTCTCCTCTGCCACCACCATGGCCCGGAACGCCTTGCGCGTGTCGTCCAAAAACACCGTCTCCAGCTCCCGGTGCTCGCTAAACTCGGCCAGGCTGCGCACCGACGTCATGATCCGGTCCACCGAGTCCTCGTCGATCGGCGTCTTGACAAACTGCGACTGGCCCACCCGCACAATCGACACCATGATCAGCATCGCCTCGGCCCGCAGCGCGTTGGTCCGCGCTGCCTCCGACGAGATCTCCGAGTGCCGCATCACCAGCTTCGTCAGCGTCGCCGACAGCACCGTGGCCAGGTAGTAGTCGCCGTCCAGGATCAGCTGCCGCAACGGCGGCTTCTGCGCCGCCTTGACCGCCTCCAGCCGCGCCGCCGCTGCCGACGACTGGCTCGTCAGCGCCGTCTCCGTCGCATACGTGCCGTCGGCCAGCACGCGCCGCGAGCCCGTCGGTGCGGCCGCCGCCTTGCCCTGGCCGTTGACCGCCTGCTCCGGCTGGTCCTTGCTTTCCTCGCCGCCGTCTGCGTGGTCGAGCAGGCGCTGTTCCGACGCCAGGATGGGGATCTCGCCGAGGCTGGCGCGGATGCGCTTCCACGCCTCGCGAATGTCGCTCTCTGACAGCGAGTACTCGCCCACAATCCAGAGTATGCCGCGGTACACCTTGCCGGCGCGCACTTCGCCCAGCGTGTCCACCAGCTTCCGCACAATCGTCGGCCGCAGCTTGGGAAACTTCTCCACCACCTCCTTGACAAAGCTGATCACGTCCACGGCCGACGTATTGTTGAAGTCTGCCACAAAGTCCATCAGCAGGTCCACCACGCTAGCCGCCACCTCGGAGAACTTGATGGCGCACTGGTGGATCGATTGGATCAGCAGCTGGCGGTACTCTGAGTTCTTCTCGTACTCCTGGTCCACCGTCTTGGACAGCTCCTTCTTCAGCAGCAGCACCACCTCCTCCACGTTCTTGCTCGAGACCATGTCCAGCGCAATGTCGAGCGCCTTGCGCCGCACGTCAATGTCGGGGCTGGGCAGCACGCGCAGAATCTCCATGACGAGATCGTCCAGGATGCCCGGGTTCTTGCGCCGCAGCTGGTCGACGCGGTCCAGCACGATAAGCTTGACGTTGTTGTCGGCCTCCTTGATGCTCAGCTCAATGAACTTGCTGGCGGCCGCCTTGACGGCCACCGGGTTGCTAGTCAGGGCCGTTAGCGAAGAGGCGGCCTCGTACACGACCGTCGACGTGCTGGCTTCAAGCAGGTCAAAGATGAGCCGCAGATAGCGGGCCTGCATGGTTAGCCTTTTTGTTTTGGTTGCCGTCTTGCCGCTTCCTTCCGCTCTCAGCCCACCTTGTTCTGTGCATCGTGCACGGCATCCTTGCGGATGAACTCTAGCTCGGACAGCTGCAGCAGTTCCTCAGCATTTGGTATACCGTCGAACACGGATGTGAGGTAGGCCAGCGCACGCTCGTGGCTGATGGAGGACAGTGCGGCAAAGGCGTTGCGCTTGCAGGTCGGGTCGTTTTCGGTCTCGAGAAAGGTGGCAATCAGGTCGGCCGCGTCCGGGATGAGGGTAGGCGAGTGCTGGAAAATGGAGGCAATGGCAAACACTGCGTTCTTGCGCACGTAGGCGTGGCGGTGCTCGAGGCAGGATCGGGCCGACGAGAGCAGCGGCTCAATCAGCTCGGCCTCGCGCAGCTTGCAGAGAAAGCGAAGCGTGTTGCCGCGGATGTACTCGTTGGGATGCTGCAGGTCGTTGCGGATGCCATTGCTATGTTGTCAGGGGAGGAGAGAGGAAAGAGAAAAGGAAGAGAGAGAGGAAGGGAAGAGAGGGAAGAGACTTACCAAACTAGAATCATCTCCTGCTTGAGCTTGCCGCCAGCATCGAGCTTTGGGCAAATCTCGTAGTAAAAGTAAAGCAGCTTCTTCAGCGGCTTCGACTTGGACGGCATCACAAAGCGGATAATGTGCATGAGCAGGCCGGGCAGCGGGTCGCCGTTCAGCATAATGGTCAGCACGCGCTTCATGGTGTCGACCTTGGACTCGTCCGTTCCCTTCTCGAGCTGGGTCTTCAGGTCCGACAATGACGGCACGTCGGCCGCATTGTCCTGGTGGACCATGCTATACGAGTTATCCAGAAACGACGACATGGTGGCGTAGAGGTGTGGGAGTTGTGGCAATCAATGGCCGTCGGGGGAGGATCGCTGTTTCGGAGCCGATTCTCACGACACAAAAGCGTTGTTGATTCCGCCACCAATGATTTGGATGCAGAGCGAAAGAGCCGCACGGAAGCTGCCAGAGCCTGGGAATCGCTACCGACAGCGGTCTGACGCGGGACACGGAAATGGTGCAGCGTTCGTGGGGAGTTGAGGGCGTCGATTTGAGGTTGTTCTGGCCTCGAGTGGGAAGCAACAGCCAAAATACCCCCTAATACCACTCTGGCTTCGCTGTGCTTGTGGGACAGCGGTGAGTTGCGGGCCAGGTGGCAGAAAGCCCAATTCCCCTTCCACGCAAGACGGTCACGTGAACTTATGGGGCCTTGCGCAGCCCCTCGACAGGTCCTAGCTATGTTCATATCGGCAGCCAAAAAAAACAAGGCAGCCAAAACGGCAGCTCATTGACCACAAAACAGCGCATTCCACCATGTCGTCCTCAAACGAGCAGTTTTACCTGCGGTACTAGTAGGTCCTGGATCTTTCTGCGAGGAGGCGCGAACGGCTGACTGACAGCTTGGCAGCTCCGGCCACTCGGGCCGTTTCGGCCACGAGTTCTTGGGTGCGTCCACATTGAAAATGGCAAGGCCATCGTGCCTTTACCGTAGACGCAACGGCTAACGGGCCACAGAGTTTGACTTTCGCGTTGTCGGCGACGGCCGCAGTGCCATTGCGCGTTACGCCAACAACTCCAACTACCGGAACGACAGTTTGATCCGCAAAGAGAGTTTGTCTCCCGATTCCAGATCGAACCGGAGCCCAGCTGACGTTGCGTTTTTTCTAGTGTATGTCAGCTCGCTCGTGATCGAGGAGATTAAGCGGATTGTCAAGCTCAGCGAGATCACAAAGTACGCATCACCCTCCCCGTCTTCCCCACCGGCTCCCAGCTACTGACACTTTGTATAGAGAAGACGACGCAAAGTGGCCTCAGAAGAACAAGGACGGCCGGCAGGAGCTGGAGCTGCGAATTGGCAACGAGCATATATCTTTCGAGGTTGGTTTTTGTTTACCATTTAAAGTTGTTGCCAACCAGGCCTAACCGATCATCTTTGCAGACGGCCAAGATCGGATCCTTGGTGGACGTGACAGAGTCGGCCGATCCGGAAGGTCTTCGCGTGTTCTACTATCTGGTCCAGGACCTAAAGGCACTGGTGTTTAGCCTGATTTCGCTCCACTTCAAGATCAAGCCGATATAAGTGCTTCTGGCGATGGAGCATGCGCCCCAAAGTAGACAGGAATGCCTACGACTTGGACGGCGTTGATGGCGTTTGGAGTTTTTGCTTGATCTCTGTCATGTCTGGCGCCGAAAAGGGATTGTCTGTACATGTCTTTGGTACAAATCATAGTTGGACGGATGCTGTGCCGTTCTAATGATAGCAAGCCGTTATGAACAATCCAGTTGATGCAATTAACTAATTGTATATATTAAATCTGGCTATTATTTTGGCTTTTCAGCAGCTGTTTCGGAGTGCAAACAAGGTTGTCTTTTTGGCATCATATACTTGCGCAATAAAACACAGCCGTCAGCCTCGCCATGAATGCAGCTGTTCTCGTGCTGGTGCCAACATCACGGCGCAGGTCATGCATTTTGTATACACGAATGCTTCCAAAGTCTCTGTGCCGCTTCTTTGGCAGCTAACGCTGGCAGATAGGTAGACGATCCTTCCTCGTTCAGAAGCCACATCAGCAAATCAACGTGCCTGACACGCCCTGCGCCCCGCTTTTGTTTCGCCTCCCGCTGGCCGCCAAGTCGTCATCGTCTTCCCGGGCGGTCTTATCACCAGTAAAACGACTCTTCTTTTTCCTGGCTCTGTGCGGCATCGGAAGCTTCACGATCGTGTCCTTTTAGTACCCACGAGCCACTCCACGCTTCCGATCCCGATTAGCCCGGCTCCTGTTCGGTCTCGTACCTTTTTTCGGGCTGTTCTTTTCTTATCTTTTCTGCTGGTTTGTTCCGCCTTTTGGCTCTTTATTCGCACTAGTATTTTCTATCAAACCTAATTCCGCGCGATTTCACAGTCGGTACGAATCCTTTCTGTCTAAACCACGGCAACTCCACAGCAGACAGCACAGCCCTTTTAGCCTTTCGGGCCCTTTTTTGTTAGTCGAGCACGCCATTGATCTGTAGTGGCTTTGGCCTGGACTCTTGCCGACGTCTCTCGCTGGTTCAAATGCACATCTTGTTCGGAATACCATAAGCAGACGACGGCCGCAGCTTGATGTGTATTAACCAGCCTGGACAACGCTGCCCGACCCCTGCTGCCCTGGCCGAGCCTAACTCCGTTTTCACACTCTAGCTGCTTCTCGACGCAACGGAAATGATAGCAGTGGACTTTACGACGTGCCCTACATAGTGCCATCGGCATTTGTCTTCCACCTCTCCTTCGAAACGCGATTCTAGAGTTTTCGGCCGCAGCTCAGCACAACGTAGCTGCTCCCCGTTGCATCCGGTGACACAAAACGGCAGACCATCGGCCGCTCTCCCGACATCTACCGGACGTGCATCTTCTTGGCATTGCGTGATTCGCGCAACCGCCGTTACCGCTGGTTCACTCCAGACATATTCGCACCGGTATTGGCCTCGACACCGCCTCTTCCATCTCCTCCCGTCGGCAAGGACGCGACGCGAGACGAAGAACGAAAAAAGGAAATCCGTCTCGATTTGTCCATCTGGAACGAGCACAACCGCCCAAGCTGTTGACTCGTCCGATCAAGGTCTTCTTTCGTCGCCTTACACATTTTCTGAATCGAAAATCTCTTAACACCCTGATTTCCAGCCGACTAGTCTATCATAGCTACCAGCTGGAGAATGCCTACGCCCTCGGCTGGTGGCGATAACGAGTCTCATTCTTTCAACTCGACATGCCCAGATGAGCAAGCGCCACGTGCGCAATCGAGCTGGCGGGATCCTTCGGCAGCTTCACAATCACACGACACGAGCGACCAACCGACTGGCAGCATGCCCGGCAGCAGCAACAACCATAGCAACAGCAACACGAGCAACATTCCCGATATCGTAGAAAGTCCTTCCCTATTCGTTGGCGGCGATCCCTCTTCTTCGGCACGGATAGAAACCGCCATGTCGCCTGGTGCCGAACCGTCTAGACACCGATCCTCGACACACGAGTCCGAGTCAATGTTTGTCATTAGCAACATTGAGCCGGGCGACGGCGGCGAAGACGACGACGTCAACAAGCTGCCCGACGCCGATGACGAGGACATGCCAGACAGTGTGCCCAGTGACATTGTTCGCGAGCTGGAGAGCAGAGGAGGCGATGGAGGCAGTGGTGCTGGCGGTGGCAGCGGCAGTACAAGTAGCGCTATGACGACGACGACGACGACGACGACGACACACACCGGCGCGACTGCCCACGAGATTCGCATATTGAGTCGGTCCGGCCGCAACGGCCGCAGCACAAGCCGGCGAGACGACCTTGGTGGCTATCCGCGATATTACCTGGACGAGTTGGAAATTCGGGAAGCCATGGATGCTGTGCCGTCGTCTCGGCGGATCAATGCAAACGCCCTGGACGTGGCAAGCCCACTGTCGCCCGGCGAGATGGACGACGATGGTCGGGAAGATTTGGCCGAGTGGGACGTCGATCACGTCTGGCTTAGCGCTCCGACGGGGGACAAGGGGGCCGACCCGACAGCTTTGCGGGTAAGGTTCTCGACTGGGGGTGCTCTTGTTTGTCGATACTTGTGGCTGACACTCTTTCCAGGTCATCCCCATATCGCCGTTGACCTATCTGCGCCCGGGCAGTCGGTTTACGGGCACGCAAGAATCCGAGCGACAAATTTACGAGGTGCAAGTGGAAATCAAGCATGTAGATTTACGGGAATCTTTTCTATGTGGGTATCTGCGGATACAAGGTGAGTTTGTTTGGGTATTCCTTGCTTCATCTGAGCCAGTTTTGGCTAAGACCGCCTCGACCAGGCCTCACCGAGCACCATCCGACGCTCACGACGTATTTTGAGGGCGAGATCATTGGGCCCAAGTACGGCTTCAATACCAAGCATCCGTCGTGGGGAGCCAACGAAAGCATCGACATGTCGCATTGGAGCCAGTTTGCAGCGTTCCGGCAGATTGCCAAGCAGATCAAAAAGGGCAACTTTGTCATGAAGGAGCACAAGCAGAAAGAGCACATTTTTATGCGGTGGAAAGAGCACTTTCTGGTGCCCGACCACCACGTGCGGACGATCCACGGCGCCAGCTTCGAGGGCTTTTACTATATTTGCTTCAATCAGCTCAAGGGCATTGTGAATGGCATTTATTTCCATTCCAAAAGCGAAAGGTGAGTTTGCTCTCTTGTTTTGTTTGGCAGTGGCTAACATTGTCTGCAGGTTCCAGCATCTTCAACTACGGCATGTGGAAGACAAGGGCTGTATGAATGCTGTTGAATTCCGCTGAGGTGCTTGTTGTCGAGACCTTGACTTGTGCATTGTTTGTTCCATAAAATGAAAGGGTAGGCGCAAAACTGGCGGAGCGTATGGTTTTATTATTTTCTGTTTCCTTTCTTTTTCTTTTCTTTTTCTTTTCCTTCATGTTCTTTTTCTCGGTCATTCTCAAGTGTGTGTTTTTAGGTGTGTTCACCAAATGTCTACGTTTTCGTTTTTCTTGATAGCAAGAGATCCATCCAATTGTCGTCAACAAGCATTTGCATCTTCGAATTCACTCGGTGTGGTGAACCCACTAAAGTACACCTTGCGGAATGGATTCAGCTGGTTGGCTGTCAAGCCCGTGGTCTGGGTCTCGGTCTGACGCGCTGTGAGTGTGGCCACAGCGGCCTGGTCGACCTCGGCGTCGGGGATGCGCCGGTATGTGATGAGGCGACGGGACCCTGGATGTCAGAGAGGGCGAGGGAGAGGGCAGAGGGAAAGAAAGGCTCACATTTGTTAAAGACCTGCACGCTGATGGCGACGGTGGCCAGGCATGGGTGTGTCGGCACGGGCAGCTCGAGGGCCTCGTCGTTGGCCGTGGGCATCCAGAAGCTGATGCGGCCGTTGTCAACGAGCGTTTCGGCGGCGAACTGCAGCAGGTCCTCGAGGAGGGCCATGAAGCTATAGGGCTGTTTGGGCGGGTTGTAGAGCGGATCCCTGTAGGTGTTAGATGTGAGAGGGAGAGGCCAGAACGGAGGAAAAACAGACTTGTAACGCTTCTTGCCGTCTTCCAGGACCCAGGGCGTCTTGGCCGGATTACGGATGCCGAGCACACGCGGGCCCTCGCGCACGCCGTAGGGCGGATCGCAAATGATGCCGTCGATCCAGCGGGCGGCCGAGGAGGCTGGCTGGCCGTGGCTGCGGCGCAGGGGCATGTGGGTGAGGTCGGCGGTGAAGACGTCGCCGAAGCCGGGGAGCAGGCCGTACTGTTCAAAGTTGCCGCGTACGTCGCAGCGGCCAGAGCGGGCGCCGCCACTGCCGCCGGTGCCGGTAGGCCCAGCGCCGGAGCCGCGAACGGCGCGGCCGTCAATATCGCTGCCCCAGGCGACGGCGCCCCAGTGAGCGGCGGCCACGGGGAAGCTGCCGGTGCCGACAAAAGGGTCGTAAAAGAGCTTGCCCGGACCGGCCAGCGCCATGTTGGCCGTCAGGAGCGAGAGCTCGGCGTCCATGCTGGTGGTGGCAATGTAGCGGCGTTTCTTGAGGTCAAAGGCGCGAATGGTCTCGCGCGAGGAGCTGCCGAGGAAGCGGCCCAGGTAGAGCTGTTCGGGGGCGGGCAGACGCAAGCGCGTGGCCTCGGGGGCCCAGTGCTCAAAGACGGTCAGGGTCAGGGCCGGGTCGTCCATGACGACGGGGCCGTCGAGGGGCAGGACGTCGCCGAAGCGGTTGATGAGACGCAGACGGGCGGCATTGTCGCGCTTGCCGCGGAAGGAGTCGACGTCCATTTTGAAGGAGGCCTGCAGAAAGGGCGGCCAGAGCGGCGCGGCGCGGACACGCACGTCGTCGAGCAGGGCGTCGAGGGTGGCGCCGCGGCCCCAAAAGGCATGAATGGTCTGCACCAGGAGAGAGCGGCGCACCAGACGGGCGGCGGCGGCATCGGCGGCGGCGGCGTCGGCGGCCGTGATGCGGATAATGCAAAAGGGGGACTTTTTCGTGTTAGCAAGCGCAGCGATGGGCAGAGCAAGACACTGAGAGAACGCACCCCTGCCTCGTACGAGACCACGTCAAAGACGACCTCTTCCAGGGTGGCCAGAGCCTCAATCTCAGCGAGCCGAAAGGTCTCGTGTGACTGGCTGAAGCGGACAAGGTACTCCATGTTGCGCCTGCATTTTGGGGCCCAGCCGTAGGGGAGAGAGGGTAGACGAACAAGGCACTCAGTGGTCGGCCGGAGCGTTTGAACCGGTCTTGTGGGCGGTGCAAAGCTCGTCGAGACAAGGCTGGAGGGGGTCGGTTTTTTCACTGCGAATTAGAGTGGGGCACAGCCTAGGAGAAAATCCAGCAGCCAACCATCTCCACCAACGAATTCTAGTCCAAGCTGACGATCAAAGAAGGCTGCCGTCGTCTTGTTTACAGCACCATCACGCTTGGCACGTTGCCAAATACATCAAGCTCACAATACGAGACAACCGAGGGCCTGATAAGCGTGTCTTCTTCTTCTTCTTTTTTTTTCTCCTTCATCTTCATCTTCTTCATCATCTTCGTCTTCTTACCCCCTCCCGCCTCCTTCATCTCACCCAATGCTTCCTTTTTCCCCCCAGCCGTCGGTGCTGCAGTCGGCCAAATGCTTCTTTTCTCACGGCACAATGGGCCACATGGACGCCAGCACGCAGCCTCCGCTCACTCTGCACGATAGCGGCGCCGACGCCCGCGCCCGCGCCAGGAAGCCCTGGTCCCGCCTGCTCGCTCTGGACTTTGTCCGCCAGGTCGACCTCATTGTGCCGCAAGAGTGTGCCGATGCGGTGCGGCAGAAGCTGCTGCTGGCAGAGGAGGACGACAGCCGGCGCCGGCGCTCGCCGTCGTATGCCCGTGTGGTCATGGCTCTGGGCGATGTGCTGGACGGCCGCTTCTACACAGACTATATCAAGGCGGGTGAGACGGGCCTTGTTTCCGAGTCGCAGATGGGCTCCTATGGCTGACACCCCAGGCAACATTCTGATGCTCTCCGAGGGCCGCCCCGGCCAGGACAATAGCGTCTTTTCGCTAAAGGACGGCCAACTAACGCTCTTTCTCGACCGCGAGACCTATGAGCGCACCGGCCTCGTTGGCCAGGTCCACGGAGCCAAGGGCGGCCGCGGCCTACGTCCGAGATGGGGTGAGTGTTGCATGCATGGGCGAGGCCGGCAAGGCGGAGAGGACTGACGGGAAACAGTGGTACAATTCGACCTCCATGCCAACGCCATGTCGCCTGGAAAAAAGGGCTTTGAACGGCTCAAGTACGCCTGCAAAAACGTTCTCAACACACCGCGCTCCTGGCTCTTTTACAATCTCTTTGACAGTATGTTGTTTGCATTGTATACACAGCTGCCCTAGATGCTAACGACGCAGCCCCCGAGCCGGACCCCCTGGCACCCTTTGCCCCCACGTTCTGCTCGGCTGTCCCGACCGTGACCGAGCATTGGTCCGTCACGCTCCCCCCGCTGGAGCGGCCGCAGAGCCTGTTGTCGGCCGACGAAGACGGCGTCGACCGCCTCGAGGCAGAAGAGGCCATTGTGGAACTGTACGAGTGGCTGTCGCTGGTGCGTCTCGGCAGTCCGCGCGTGCAGGCCGGCGACCGAATCGATCCCTACCTGAGCCGATACAGAGTGCCGGGCGCGCTAGAAGCGGACGAGAAGACGGCTGCGTCGGCTCCGGCAGAGGTGTGTCTCGTCCGTTGGCGTGGCTTTCTGCCGGCGTCGTGGGTCTGCCAGACACTGTTTGATGCCCTGCTGGCCCTGCCGTCCCCCCAAACATGGATCTCCCTGTCGGCGTCTGCCTTTCCGACGTCCAAGAGCCTGGCCAAGGACACGGCCGAGTGCACGTTTTTTCGTCCCTGCAAGGCGCCGGGCGAGTACCTGCTCTGGGAAGTGCACGGCCACGAATGACGCACCCGGCCGAGAACATGGAGCCGGCCTGGCCCCCTTCAGCCCTGGCGCGGCCGCAGGTCTTGGCTGGCCATGGCGTCCTCGACAAGCTCCTGCAGCGCCGCCTGGCCCTCTTCAGTGTTGAAATCGGCGCGTCCTGCCAGCTCCTGGATTCGCCGCACAAACCCTGAGTCCGCCTCGCCTTCGTCGGCCTGCGTCATGGTGTCCAGCCGGACCGACACTCCCTCGGGAGCTGGTGGAAGCTCGTCGGCGTGGCTGCCGACGCCGTTGACGGCACTTGTTCCGTTGACTCCGTTGATGTCTCCCTGGGATCCGCTCGCGTTCTCTGGCGCCAGGCTGGCCAGGTACGCGGCCACCAGTGGAAACTCGTCCTCGCCAGCCAGCTTCTCGGCCGCCGTCAAGCCCAGGTCACCCCGGAGGCTGGCATCCAGGCCCAGCTCCTCGACCAGGCAGCGTGCCGCCTCGACCGTCTCGACCACAAACAGGGCCGTTTCCTGGTCCTCGTCGCGCAGGTCGACTGGCACCCCGAACTCGCGAACCAGCGTGCGCATGAGGTCGAGGTGGTTGTAGCTGGCGGCGGCGTGCAGGAGGGAATAGCCGTGCTCGTCCTGCTGGCGGGCGAGCCCTGGCTGCTCGCGAAGCAACGGCAGCAGCTGCGGGCTGTTGTCCGACGCCATAATGTACTGGTTGGGGGGCATCTTGGATGGGTATGCGTTCTTGGGCGGGACGAGAAAACGGGAGTTACAAGGTTGAGAAGAAGGAGAAAAAAATGGCCAATTTTGCTCGGCTGCCAAAAATTGTGTTTAGCGGGGCAATTTTGTGTGGGGTAAGCCAAATAAGCCAAACGAGGCTGCCGCCTTGTACACTACATAGCATATACGACTTTATTCTCTGGCAAAACCACACTTTCAAGCTACGTAATTCAAGGCGCAATTCCGTCCCTGGCTCTTGATTTTCTCTGCACATTATGGCGTGCCAAGTCCCGTTTAGGGCCCTGTAATGTGAATCTCGCTGTGACCGCCGAATAAATACGGGAGAAACACAACTGTGACGACTTGTGCTTCTGTAGCCGCCAGCCTTTCTGCAGCCAACCAGCTAAAGAAAACAACCGCTGTGCCACCAGCGGATGCCACTCCCGTGCTGTCTGGATTCTCTGCAATGCGAGCTTCCGCACCTCCACTTGTCTTGCTGAGAACATGCATATTATATATCCCCGCAGAGATCCAAGGGAGGTCGAATTTCAATGTCCTACACGCATACCCAATTCGAAAGAAGAGCCCAATCGGACCGGTCGGCGGATCGACCAAACTGTCGAGCCAGCGAATGGCCTTTTCGTGCTGGAAGTTTTGCTCCGTTGCCTTTGGTAGGCAAAGCTTCTTTCTGGCCGGGAGTTGGCCCGCTCGGTGACTGTGGGGAACGGCTGCCAGCACATCCGCTCCGTGTGATCATCTTTGCAGGCTTAGCTCTGGGCGTAATACAGTCATCTCGCCTCTTTTTGAGAGCAGACGAGCACGAGAGACGGAGGACACCAGAAGACTCATCGCCCCAGCCTCTTGTTTCCTTGCTTCTCCATGGCGTTTGCTGCGGTACGCTCCATGAACAGTGGCACGGCGGAGACGCCCACCGAACTGATCTCGTGCGTGAGTAATGTGTTGGATAGCTCATAGCCTTTGGCAGTTGGAAGTAAAAAGTTGATTTGATGCGGATGCCGTGCGGATGCCGTTGGCCAAGACCGCAATGCCGCAGGAGGGCCCGGCAGCGCTCCTGCCCTTGCTGCATGCGGACACGTCTCCGAATACGTCCTTGGTCATGCCACGGGAAAGGGTAACAGCTTCCGTGAGCGTTTTCCGGGGGCTGCCTTTGTCTTACATAAGGGGTGCAGTCGTGCTTGCCTCCAGGCGCCGTTCTGGGTGGGGCTTTCCACGTGGTGCCAGCCCTTTTTCAATATTCAAACGCGCAACTCCACCCTGGAAGCCTCCTAGGTATCATCACCAAGCCAAAGTGCACGACCGTAGAGCCTCGGCCCATCTCTGCTTTCTGCGTCTCTGGCCTGCCGTTTCCGTGTCTGGGCGGAAGCTCTAGCTGCGCAACCCTTTTGTGACCCGCCAAAAGCACGGCGAATCTGGCAAGACTCGCTAGAACGGCTCATCTTTTTGCCAATCTCGTTTTCCTACTTTCCTCCCGTTTGCATTCTCGGCTGAGCTCTGCCTCGTCTTCTTCAGCCACTCTTTACCTCCCTGTCCAAGCTCTCGGCCACTCTCTCGCTGCTCGCAACACTCACCGGGTTTCCGAGATGCATGTCGATCGCATCGGGTCGCTCATTCGTCCTGCTCCCCTCCAATCAGCCCGCAAAACGCTGGCTGCCACCCTAGCAACGGCAGCAGACGCAGACGCAGCAGCAGACGCAGCAGCAACATCACTCATCACACTACCACCCGCGGCACACCACCACAGGCCCGACCCTCGTACTCTTTTGCTCGCCTCTGCCCGCCCAGCCGCTTCTCTAGCAATTCCCACTCGACTGCCACCCTCTTCTTGTCCTTGTACTTTGCGTCTGGAGCCTCGAATCTTCCACATCTTTTAACACTTGGTTGCCGCTACGATGGCGTTGGTCAACTAACCTCAGCCTTATTGGTCTCCCGGTATGTCTTTTGCTTCTCTGCCGTGCCTCTCCATCGTGCGCCCCCTACGATCCGAGCGGCTGCTTGTCGGAAGCTTTTCCATTGTCGGAACAAGAGCATCGGAAGCCCAGCTCTGCTTTTGTTGTTCTTTGACGACGTACATGCTGTATCAACACCCTAATCGGCTTCGCATCGTCGTCTGGCTCATGGCCCCGGCCAGCACCAAACCGCCACAGCAAGCAAAATATCCAGGCGTTCAAAATAGGATATCTTGTCCCTTCCCTGCTTCTTCCTCGCTTCGCTTTTGTAGTAGTCTGCAAAGCGATCCGCCCCCCCTCTTCGGCCGGCCCCTCACCTCCCACTCCTCCCACCCAACCCCCATATTTCTTTGACTACACTACGAAGTAATGAGTTAGCCCCCCTCTTCTTGCTACGCCGTGTTGCTAACGAGACGAGCCCTTGTACGTACAGGGATTTTTACATCTGATAAATTTGGTTGCCAGCTTGTGGGCCCTGGCTTCTGTCACAAAAAGACGCTCTTTTGTGGGCGTGTCATCTGGTGATTGGAAGTCGGCGCCTACGGCTGCAGATTGCACGTCTTTGTGCCCTGCCTATCGTTTCCAGAGGGGGGCCGGCCGACAACTGCGCCAATTGGAAGAAATCTCGATACAGATTGAGAAAAAAAAGGGAAAACACGGAAAACGGCCGGTAGCTAAAACCAGCACAAGGCCGCTTCTTTTCTTAACTTAGCGTATCCTCTGAACCAGACCTTGGCCTCTTCCCGAGCAAACTCTCTTTCCCGCTACTCTTAGTCACCCCGCCGACGCGCCGTTTCAATCAGGCGATGGCCGCTGCCACCGCCGGCTGGGTTTCGGGCCCGGGCGCGGACCCTAGATCGGGAAGCGATAGCGTCTTCTCTAAGAGCATCACGGCTCTGCAAGATCTCGCCGTCGCTATCCCCTCTTTCACTAAGAGACTGCAGAACAGAGAGTTGCTGGACGAGCGCCAGCTCGCCCTGTCCCAGAGCGGTGGCTGTATCGTGCGGACCAGTGGACTCGGAGAGGCTGCTCGCTTCCGGGTCAAGGAACGAATTGGCGAAGGCACCTTTTGCGTCGTCTTCCGGGGCGAGCTCTTGGCTGATGAGTCCCAGGTCACGGGCGGACGAAATGTGGCTGTCAAGTTTGTGAGTTCATGTTTGTCCATGCTTGTTTGTAATCTTACCGTTAACACTCCCCCAAAGGAGCTGAAGAAGACAGACTCTACACAGTTGCGCAACGAATATCGCATGTACAAGAGGCTTTCAGAGTCCGGTATGATTGCCCGCTTTCTATTGTCTTCTGGGCTGTCCTGACACGGACGGCAGATGGTTTTCCCAAGATTTATAGCTTCGGCGAGGTCAACTTCCACAGGGTCATTGTCATGGACCTTCTTGGGCCTTCGCTCGAGTCCAAATTTCAGCAATGTGGCCGCCAGTTTTCGCCCAAGACTGTCTGCATGCTGGCCATACAGATGGTAAGTATTTACTTTATGTTTGGGCTTCTCTCGGACGAGGACTGACACTTGGCTGCAAAGCTCTCGAGAATACAATGGGTCCATGACAACGGGCTCATCTACCGCGATATCAAGCCAGAAAACTTTCTCCTCGGCCTGCCGGGAACAGATCTGCAGGACCGTGTTTATCTCGTCGACTTTGGCATGGCCAAAGTCTACCGCGACCCCGACACCAAGGAGCACATTCCTTACGGCGAAGCCCAGTCGCTCTCTGGCACAGCTCGATATATGAGTATCAACGCACACTGTCGGCGGAGTCAGTCCCGCCGCGACGATCTTGAGGCACTCGGTCATGTGTTTATGTATTTTCTGCGTGGCAGCCTGCCCTGGCAAGGCATCAAAACACCCCAGAATGGCGGCCAGCGATATGACGTTATGTGTGAGAAAAAGCAAGCCACCACCATTCCCGAACTCTGCCAGGGCCACCCAGAAGAGTTTGCCGAGTATCTCCAATACACCCGCGAGCTGTCCTTTGACGCCGATCCCGACTACGACTATCTCCGAGGCCTCTTCCAGCGCGTTCTTGCCAAGCAGGCAGATCCCGACGACGGTGTGTTTGACTGGTCTTTGTCAACGCCAGCAGCCTCCCCGTCTCCGGTGCACCAGGCCGAACAAAAGGTCGGCACTCCGCCGCCGGGGGCTATGGCCATGGATTCGGCGACGCAGAACCCGGCACATGCGCCGTCATCACCGCCGGGAAAGCGGGGCCGTGCCGAGTTCGCGTCCGATCTCAAGCCCCCTACCGGCGTGCGGATCAGAAAGTCGTCCTTTTTCCTGTACGACAACGAAGCGCAGAACGCCATGTCCACCCTGCACCGTGACATTATGGCCAAGCGGTACGCTTTTCACCGCGCCGCTGGCCGTAACGCCCGAGCCGGCGCTAATAGTGCTGCCATGGTGGCGGCAGCAGCAGCTGTGGCGTCGGCGGCGGCGGCGGTGGGAGGCTCTACGGGGGTGTCTGCTACCACTTCCAGCGGAGCCCTAGCTAGCATCTACAGCCGGCCGCTGATGGGGTCGCGGCAATCCGGCTCGGTGGTATCGCCTGCCTTTGCGGAAATCCTCGATAAGCGCTTTGCCTCAATCATCTCGGAGCTCGAAGACATGTCGGACAAGATGCTGCAGGGCGGCGACTGGACAGGAGTGTCACGCGTGCGCACCTGGTTCGACGAGCTTTCCGCGGCCCTGGACCAGGAGCTGAAGCGCCTAAAGTCTCTGCAGGACAACAAGTCGATTGGCGGCCAGGCCTCGGCCGGCACGGCTATCGCTGACACGCCGGGTGCTGGCAGCTATGGGAGCATGGGCTTGCCCTCCTTCCGACGAGCTGGCGGCAGCCGGACTGTTCCCGGGAGATACATGTCGGACGGAGTCATGGAGGCCGACAGCGATTTTGCCATGCCCATCATTGTGGCCGATGACACGCCTCGACTGCCGAGCGAGCTGGTGGTTGATGTGGACGACATGATCAAAGCCGAGCAGCAGCCTTTTAGATCCGACATGCGCGCCACTTACGCCTCGGGGGCAGGCGAGGCTCTGGCCGTGGACGACCCCATTGTGCCCCGAGCGAGCGAAGGCAGCCGGTCCGGCAAGCTGAGTGGGCTGGAGCCGATCCAGCCCGTGATGGAGTCGCTGTCGCTGGACGCCGGAGGTGTGTCGGCACCCATCATGGCTGCTGCCACCCGTGGCGGTAGCCAGAAAAAGGCCGGCAACGACAATGACAATGACAATGACGACAACGACGGCAACGATAATAATGACGATAATGACGATGATGTGTTTGCGCTCGTATACCGCACAGCATCCGGTACACGACGGGTCGTCCGACTAGGAGCCGAGTCCAAGTAGCTGGCTGTCTGGCGAGGCGTCCCTCGGGTTGGGTGTCTATTGCATTTCTTTTTGCCAAAAACAACATTGGCCTACGGGATGTTGGGGTATAACACGATATTCATATACATATATATATATACGCCCGCCAGAGTAGAGTAGGCCCTACAAATAAAGCATGGTTTTCTCTCTTCCGTTGGAAAAGATGGCCGAGTGCTCTGCTTCGTGAAGGAAATCACTGGTGAAGATATCAGTGGTGGAGATGCACCTGCACACATTGTCATTGTTGTTTCCATTGTACGGCCCTGCTACGGGAAAAGGTATAGACGAAAAACTCCCAGGCAAGTGTGATGCCAGACCTCCACTGACCCTCGTTGGAATCGACGGCTTAGGCGTAAAAGTTGACAGTCTGCAGGGCAGGGTTAGCTCGGTCCATGAAAAAATGGGGTTGCAGGGGCAAAGCCGGCAAAGCACACGTACATCCTTCTTCTTGGCCTGGACCTCGGCAATGGCGTCGACATAGTGCTCGTGGCTGATGCGGTTCTTGCCCATGCGCAGGGCGATCATGCCGGCCTCGACGCAGACGGCCTTGAGCATGGCGCCGCCAAACTCGTCGGTGCTGCGCGCCAGCTCGCCCCAGTTGACGTTTTCGTCCACCTTCATCTTGCGGCTGTGGATCTTGAGGATCTGGGCGCGCGCCTCCTCGTTGGGCAGGGGGAACTCGATTTTGCGGTCGAGACGGCCGGAGCGCAGCAGCGCCGGGTCCAGCACGTCGATGCGGTTCGTGGCCGCCAGCACCTTGATGCGGTCGTCCGAGGCGAAACCGTCGAGCTGGTTGAGCAGCTCCAGCATCGTGCGCTGCACCTCGCGGTCGCCCGACTTTTCCGAGTCAAAGCGTTTCGTGCCGACGGCGTCGAGCTCGTCGATAAAAATAATGGCCGGCGCCTTTTCCTTGGCCAGGGCGAAGCAGTCGCGCACGAGCTTGGCGCCGTCGCCAATGAACATTTGCACCAGCTGCGGGCCGGCCAGCTTGAGAAAGGTGGCGTCGGTCTGGGCGGCGCACGCGCGGGCCAGCAGCGTCTTGCCGGTTCCGGGGGGGCCGTACATGAGGGCGCCTGGGAGATGTTAGATGCGAAAATAACAGAAACGAAACAAAAAACGCGCTCAATAAAATCTCACCCTTGGGCGCCTTGATGCCAATCTTTTTGAAGCGCTCGGCCTCCTTCATTGGCCAGACAATGGCCTCGACGAGCTCCTCAATCTGCTTGTCGAGACCGCCCACGTCGCTGTACTTTTCCGTCGGCTTCTCGTCCACCTCCATGGCCTTGACGCGGCTGTCGTACTCGGCCGGCAGCGTGTCGAGAATAAGGTACGAGTCCTTGTTGACGCCAATCAGGTCGCCCGGCTTGAGCGTCTCGGGGTCGACGAGGCCAATGAGTGGCAGGAAAATGGTCTGCCGCGTCGACGTCTTGATGACGGCCGACTTGCCGACGCGCGTGGCATCCAGGTCAATGTTGGCGCCCTCTTCCGACGACTCGGCCGTCGGGTCGAGATCGAGCAGCTCCACAACGTTGCCCACGAGGTACGGCAATTGCCTGTCAGCCGTTAGCACAGACTCGGGGGCCTCTCCCCTGTTGGCGGGTCCTACCGATTGTTGGCAATCTTTTCTTGGTTGTCCTTGATCTTTTCCAGCATGGTGGCCTTTTCATGCGCCAGCCGCTGGTACTCGCTCCGCATTATCCGAGACTCGTTCTCCAGGAGCCGCCGGCGCGTGATAATGTCTTGTGTGCTGAGGCTGAGAATCTCCTCGTCCAAAACGTCATCCTCTTCCGGCTCGGCGTCCTTCATGTCGGCATCGTCTTCAGAGCCACTAGCGCTGCCGCTGCCGCTGCCATTCGGGCCATCCTTGCCGTCCTTGTCCTGGTTGTCCCTGTCTCTGCGATCGTGCTGCTCAATGTCGTCGAGCTCTTCGAGGGTCGACATGGTGGGCGGGAGGAGGAAAGCGGGACACGCAAGGGAGCTCGTGGATGGGTAAAGACGAAAAACTGTGGATGGGTAAAGACGAAAAAAAGTAGGTAAAATACAGAGAGAAACCCGGCCAGCTAATGGTTTGCAACGTGAAGCCGAGATGCAGTCGTGATAGCGGGCTGTGATGGTGGTAGGTAGTCTGTGGAGGAGAAATGGATAGCTTAACCTTACGAAGGTTGCCCGGTCGTTGGGGCCACGGCCTCCAATCAGGGCATCAGTTACAAGGCAGGCGCTGTCGTGCGTGGCGGATTAGTCATTTCACGTGACACACCAAGCTAATCCAAGTCGGAACCTCATCCAGCCTTGCGATGCCATGATATCCCAAGAAAGAAGACATGTTTGGATGAAACTCAGTAGAAAGGGTTGCTGAAAAACTAGTTTAACGAGTGAAGGTCCTAGAATACTGAACTTTATCAAAGGCACAATAATTTAGCCCTGGCCAAACTTTGAGTGAAGTGTTTTGACGAATGATGGCTGAGTTCTTTGAGTTCTTTCTTACTTTTCGCAACTATGGCATCACTTAACGTTCCGACTATGTTCCCTTACAGAGGGAGAGAGAGTATGACTCTCATGGTTAAGGTTCATGGAACCAGGTGCATAAAGGGACTGATTTCCCACAGAGGCCCTGCCATTATTCAATCTAACAAATGCCTTTTTCAAAACACAATCCATCAAGTCAATATCTATCTCTTTTCTCTGAAACGAAACCGAAAACATGGCTGGCCAATCTAAAATCAGTTCTCAGGCGGCGTTCTTTGGGCAAGCTATTCTGCGGCTCTACTTTTTTGTTGTCTTTGTCCCGTCATGGCTGCTCTCCGGCTCCAAGAACCTCTTCCGGGTGGTCACCTGGTACTGGTCCATGCGCAAGAAGGAGAACTTGGACGAGGATCTGGGCCTGCTCCGGGAGCTTGACGGCAACTACTACGAGGAGGGGGAAGACCCGGGCAACCACAACCGGCTTTTTGCTCTCTGGGGCGCGGATTTCGAGTATACGGATCCGGAAATGCATTCAGAGTATCGGATCCGACGGCGAGACCGTCGCCGCGACCTGCTGGCCGACAGCATGCTGCTGCATAGCCACGAGAACCTCCAGAGCTGGCTCTACCAGCTGCCCGTGGAGCTGGTGTTGGAGATCATGTCACACTTGGACTGGTCCGGCATGTTCTCGCTGCGGCATTCGGGCCGCCGGTTCATGATCCTCTCTAGCTCGCGCCAGTTCCGCAAGTTCCATGCACCCCAGGCGGGTGGTGGCCTCTTCCAGGCCAGAGGGGGCCATTCCGCTCCCGGGCCGTACCCGGTGCTGCCCTTTCTGCCCAACGTGGAGCCGGAGCAGTGGACGGACCTGGCGGCGAGAGGGGCTGAGATGTGCTGCCGGGACTGCAGCGGCTGGCACCGCGAACGTGCGCGCAGCAACCGCTACCTGCACTGCGAAAAGTGCAGGTGCGACCACCCTATTACGCTCTTCTCGGCAGCCGCGCTGGAGAGGGCCGAGCGAGAGGGAAGAAAGTGCGCCGTGTGCATTGCGCACGAGGGCCATGTGCGGCTCTGCGAGCACAAGACGCTAAACAGCGCCGACGTGCTCGGCTGCCTCGAGGACAAGAACAGCCTCTGCGGCGGCCTCAAGAGGAGGCTGATTCCGCACAAGCGGTACCTCTACCAGGTGTGCCGGCATCCGAGTCACATCCCAGCGCACCATGTCTTTACAGAGGGCGAAACGCCAGCAGCAGCCGCCGATGACGACCACAACCACGATGCTCATGACCCAGCCTCGCTCGAGCTGTTGCCGCTCCCCGGATCCGCCTCTGCTGATTACGACAGTGCCCCCGCGACATCCCTTACGAGAAACTCGACGTGTTTTCCGGCGGCCATGATCGAAGACGTCGTCGACGGGACGGACAAATACCTTGTTCTGCGGCTGACGCAGACGGCCCACCTGGACCTCTCGGAGCACGGGACGGGGGCCATTACGGCGGACGAGTTCCGCGCACACCTTGCGCGGCTGCGCAGCAGTCCTGGCGGGGCGCGTTTTATGCCGCCGGCCGACCCGGCAGGGCTGCCAGAGGAGATGCGGTGTCTCAGGCCCTCCCGGTGCCACTGCCTGCTCTACCCGAGCGGCGGCGACCAAGACAACGGCTTCGACGGATGCGTCTACGGCCCCATGTGCTCGAATTCGCTGCCGCGACGGTCGCCAAAGCCGTGCCAGGAACACATCTCCTACACTGTGCCGTATACGCGGGTCAACAAGAACGTGGAAAGAGCGCAGGTGCGGCTGCTATCGTGCTGTCTCGACGACGGCCACTGGCGCTGCCTCAAGATCGAGTACACACTCACCATTTGCCTCGAGGGCTTCACGGCCGACCCCGAGGGATACTGGCGGCCGCTGCTGATGAGCGCGGGCAACCGCGTGGCCGGGCCGGCGTCCAACCCAATGATGGGGGAGCTGGTGCGCGAGGCCCAGCTGGGGCGGCTGCCGCTGGGCTGGTACCAGGCGCTGGACCCGGCGTCGTACAGGGCGGCCTTTTCGTGGGAGGACCGGCGCGGCGACACGAGCGCATACTGCCGGCAGCCGTACTGCCGGTACTACATGGTCGACCGGGGCGAAGAGCTGCGGAAAAAGGGGCTGCCGCTTCTGCTCAAGAGCTACCAGCCGATCAACATGGACTGCCGAGCCGGATGCAAATGTTTGCACAAGTACGATCCGGCGACGCCAGAGATGCGGCAGCGCGGCGAGTTTGTAGCCCACTCGCGAACCAGGTGGACGGGGAGGACGTATTGAGGAGATGAGGAATCACTTGTATCGAGGAAACATGTAGCAAACTTCCGTAGCGAAAGCGATAACGTAGAGAAAGAGATAAAGTAGCGAAAAAAGAAAAGAATAAACCCAGTGCAGAACCAACCCTAATGACGCCAAGCTGTGAGACAAGACAGGCCATGCCCTTGGCTGGAAGAAGAGTAAACAAAGCAAAAAAGAATAACAAGAACAAGACAAACGGGTGAATAGTACTGCACAAGACAAGGCTACTCGTCGTCGACAATCTTGCTGGCTATAGGGCCAATGTAGGGAACCTCGAACCTGGAGAGTTTTAGTGGGCAGAAAGACAAGAGTGTCGAGAAAGAACGGACCTGTCAAGGGTGTCGGCATCGCGGTAGGCATTGTAGGCCAGCCAGGCGATGAGGCCGAGGTCGCCGAGAAAGATGAGCCAGCTGAGGAAACGGGACCATGAGCAGACGAGGTGCAGGACAAAGACGGCCGTGAAGAGCAGACTGGCCTGCCAAGCGTGGAATCTGGAAAACGGTCAGTCTGGCCGGGAGGGAAACCAACGAGCTGGATGCCGAAACACGCACCTGACATAGTCGCTCTTGCGCTCCAGAATCAGCAGCAGGATGGAGCCGAGCGGCGGCAGGGCCAGGTAGGCCAAGCAAGCCTCGTAGTCCAAGCGCAGGCCCAGGCTGGTGTCGAATTCGCTAATGACGCCATCGCGGCCGCCATCGTAGCCGGCAAAAATGTCGTTGGCGTGGCTCGGGTCCGGCGAGCCCGTGTCGCCCTGCTGGTAGGAAAAGTAGTTGGGACTCGGCATGGCGCCCGTCCATTGGCGCTGTGGCTGCGGATGCTGCAGGGGGGGCGGGCTGGCCGTGTTGCCCTGCGGCTGCGGCTGTCGCGGCGAGTAGGATCTCCGCTCGAGCGAGGCGCGCGGTGACACGGGGCTGTGGTCCGAAGGCGGTGACAGCACACGGACGTGCTCGGGGGGGGACGACTGGTACGGAGCAAAGTCCATGGTGGGGGGGAGGGGGGGGTACAGGGAGGTAGAAGAAAAGGCTGGCAAAAGAGACGGAGAGAAAAGACGAGACGTAGAGGCGGCAGAGATGGAAAGAGGCAAAAGATCAGGCAGAGGCGGCAGCTGGTAAAGGAAGATGCACAGGCAGAGGCCGCAGCTGGCAAAGCAAGACAAAGCCGAAGAGGGGCCGAGTGAATAGGCGGAGCAGTTGTTTTCAGCCGTCGCGTTGAAGAATGGGAAGATCCGTGCCAATAAAGTCGCGTAATGAGCTGCAATGACGACGGAGCGGTTAGAAAGGTGAGATGGACTGGACGGCGGACGGCGAGCAGCGCCGCTAGTGCGAAACTGCTGTAATCAGGTTGGTCCACTAAAAGACGCTGTAAAGCTCTGGCATTTGATTTTAGTGTTTGATTTCACTGCAAGTCTTGATGTGACTGCTAATCTTTTGATTTCACTGCTAGATTTCACTGCAAGTCTTGATTCGACTGCTGCTATCTTTGATTTGACTGCTAGTATCTGTGATTTCACTGCTAGTCTTTGATTTCACTGTTAGTATCTTTGATTTCACTGCAAGTCTTTTGATCTGACTGCTAGAGTTCACTGCTCGTCTTTGATTTCACTGCTAGTCTTTGATTTCACTGCTTCTTAAATTTCACTACTATACATCCGCACATTACGCCTTGTCTTGCGCAGACGGCTCCAGCATGGTGCGGCGGCTCTCCATGGTCAGCCACAGGTTCTTGCCGGTGCCCTCGAGCGTGCTGGTCAGGCCCAGACCAGCGCTCTGCAGCAGGGCCACCAGCTGGGCCTGCAGACCGGCAAGGCCACCGGTGGCGCCGAGCGAGCCGACCCAGTGCAGCGCGGGCGTATCCATGGCCCGGCCTTCGACGCGGCCGCCGACGAGCAGCAGTTTCTGCAGGGCGCTCTGCACGGCCGGCTCGTAGTATCCGGGGCTCTTCTTGCGAGTCGGCGGCGGGAACGCGGGTGCCGAAGGGGCCAGCACGGACAGCGCGGCCGCCAGGTGTGCCGGCGACACGGCCGGGAACGTCAGCAGGGCCAGCGGGCCCACCAGCAGCGGCGCCAGCTGGCCGTAGACGGAGCGGTCAGGCGTGGTCAGGCCGGCGGCCTCGGCGTTTTTGACCGTCTCGAGGGCGGCGACCGAGAGGTCGTGGTGGTAGGTCTTGGCGGGGCCGGGGCCGGGGCTGGTGCCGGTCCGGGCCACGGGGTCAAAGAACTCGGTCACTTTGAGGGCCAGCTTGAGCATGCGTGAACGCACCACTTGCAGCCGAATGTGGGCGTCAAAGTCGACGGGCCATTGGCCCGACTGCTGCTCCGACGTCTTGCGCAGCGCCAGCACGAGCTCGCGGCGCAGTGCCGTCCACTCCGGACCCGTCAGGTTATTGTGCTGGAAGAGCAGCATCAGCGGCGTCGACCGTAGCAGCGACGTGTACGTGCGCAGCAGCTGGGCTTTGTAAAAGTCGGGCCGGCGGGCACTCGGCGGTTGTGTCGGCGGCACATAGTCGGCCGGCAGCGACAAGCGGCCAGACGATACCGATGCCGCTGCTGCTGCCCGGAAGCAGCCTGTTGTGTGGAAAGGCCGCGAGACGGCGCGGCCGGAGCCGCTGGCGGAGGAGGTCGAGGAGGAGGAGGAGGAAAGCAAAGACGCTGACCGTCGTGGCCGCAACGGCAACACCCGGCTGCACGGCCCCAGCGACGGGGCCAGGCCAGACGCACACGAGAGCCGCAGAGACATGTCGAGGGCGCGGCGGAGGGGTGGTGGCAGAGGAGGCTTTCAATGGCTGGCGTGAGCTGCACCCGAAGCCTATTTTCACTGCATGAAAAATCACGGAAAGCACGGGCCAGGCTAGGTCCCCCGTCCCAATTGCCGCTGCTGACCGCCTAAATGGCACAACCTGCCCCACTATCGCCGGGAAGACTAGGCCCTGAAGGACAAGGCAGCGTCATTAGTCGACAATATTTGCATGGGGAGTCATTGAGGCAACTCGAGTCATTGCATGCGGGACGCTGTTGAAAGACGAGTATCTGCTGTTTGCCTCCACTGAGCCGACCAAGTGCTGCAAAAGGCTGAAAGCAGCCGACTTGCGTGTTGAAATCCGCGTCTATTGCACAACGATTCTACCGACAACTTTCCGACGCAGCCTTGAGAGCTCGACGGCCATGGCTTCCGAAGCAGCCGTCGACGACGTGGTCGACATCAAACCGCTGTTGATGCGGCTATGGCCGCAGCCCGGGCAGAGCACGCCGCCGACGGCCGACGAGATTGCCGACGCCGTGGCGCTCTTCTTTACGAACCAGGTCTCGGACGTGCAGGCCAGCGCGCTGCTCATGTGTCTGCACTTTACCAGCCTCGATCGCCAGGCCGACGTCATGGCCGCGTGTGCGTCGCGCATGCGGCAGGCGGCCGCCCGCGTCGATGCCGGCCCGCTGCGGCAGTTGGCCGCACAACACGGCGCGGCCATGCGGGCGAAATGGGCCGGGCTGGCCTCCACGCCCGGATCGACGGCGGCCGCGGCCTCGACCACGCCCGGCTCCTACCAGGGCGGCCTCTGCGACATTGTCGGCACCGGCGGCGACTCGCACAACACATTCAACGTGTCGACGGCCTCGTCCATCATCGCCTCTGCCTACCTCTTGGTGGGCAAGCACGGCAACCGCGCCTCGACCAGCCGTTCCGGCTCGGCCGACCTGCTCGCCCACCTGCCCGGCGACCGCCAACGCCCGGAGCGGGTGGCCAACCTGCAGTACATTCGCCCCGACACCCTGGCCGCGCTCTACGCCCAGACCAACTATGCCTTTCTCTTTGCGCCCGTCTTTCACCCGGGCATGCGCTACGTCGCCCCCATCCGCCGCCAGCTGCCCTGGCGCACGCTCTTCAACCTGCTCGGGCCGCTGGCCAACCCGGCCGACGTCTACGAGCCCGGAACAAGCGGCTGCGCGCCCTCCCCCCTCGAGGCCCGCGTCATTGGCGTCGCCCGCCGCGAACTCGGTCCCGTCTTTGCCGAGGCTCTGCGCATGGCTGGCGCTCGCAAGGCTTTGGTCGTCTGCGGCGCCGAAGAGCTCGACGAGATCTCCATTGCCGGCCCAACCCATGTCTGGCAGTTGAAGGAGGAGTCCGCCGCCATCTCCCACTTCCAGCTCTCGCCCGCCGACTTTGGCGTCGCCACACACCCTCTGACCGACGTTTCGCCCGGTCGCCTGCCGGCCGAGAACGCCGCCACCATGATGACGCTTCTCTACAATGAGCGCCCTCCCGACGACCCGCTGCTGTCGTTTGTGCTCATCAACACGGCCGCGCTGCTCGTCGTCAGCGGCCTCTGCGACGGCGAGGGCCCGGCCGTCATCACCGAGCGCGGACCCGGAGGCGGCCGCTGGAAGGAGGGCGTGCGTCTGGCCCGTCTGGCCCTCAGCAGCGGCGAGGCGCGGCAGCAGTGGTGCAAGTTTGTGGCCGCGACGAACCCGTAGGGGCGCACGAGCAAGCAAGAAACAAGGCAGAAACAAGAAGCAAAAGAAAAACAAGGAAGAAACAAGAAGCAAAAGAAAAACAAGGCAGAAACAAGAAGCATGCAACAGGGAAAACGGGAATAAAGAATACTACGGCCTTGTGATGGGGCGGTCAAAGTCTATTCATCTCGTGATATCTAATGTTTAGGCTCCTGCATGGCGCAACGCCTCCCTCACCTCCCCAACACGCCCCGTACCACGCCCGGCAGCACCGGCCGGCCCTCGATGCCAATGTCGACAATGCCGTTGGCGGCTGTGCTGCCGCCGTCCAGCCACCGCTCCAGCACCGTGTTGCTCTCCTTGGGCTTGATCGAGTGGCTGCGCGTGCCAATGGTAATGTGCGAGACCCGGTTGACACAGATCCAGCCCTGCTCCTCGTCTGTCGCCGTTCCGGCTTCGGCTCCGTTCACAATGCGCACCACCAGCGCCATCAGCCGCGCGTCAAACACGACCCGCTCCAGCTGCACGTCCACGCGGCCCAGGTCCAGCGCCCGCTCGCGTCCTTCCGTGTCCGACTCGGGCAGCGCCGCCGCCGCCGCCTCGGCCGCCGCTTGCAGCTGCACGTACCGCTGCCACAGCGCCGCGTGCTGCTGGGCCGACGCCCTGTGCATCAGCGTCACGTGAAACGACGTCTGCACTCGCCCCTTTTTCTGCAGCTGCCGGTAAAACGCCGCATCGGCGTCCGGCCGACCGGCCCACGTTTTCTCTAGCTGTGCCAGCACGGCTTCGGCCGACACGTTGATCGACATGTACTCGAGCGGGCGCTTCTTGGGCGTCTGCGTCCGCGCAGGCACGTTGGCCGCCCGGACTGGCGGCCGCTGTGGCCTGTCGGAAATGTTGTGCCGCAGCGACGGGTGGTAGCCGGTCAGCGCCGCCTGCACGGCCGCGTCCATGTCCTCGGCGCTGGGCACCTCCTTGACCAGGTTCGGGAACATGCGGTGCAGCGCACGAACCACCTTTTCCACGTTGGCGCGGCTGCCGTCGACCGGATTCAGCTCAATCACGCCGTCAAAGCCGCCGTCGGCCATGGTCCACTTGTCAAACGGCTCGAATCGCTGCAGGAAACCGTCCATGACCTTGAGCACCTTGTCCGGCTCCTTGGCCGCGTGCAGCGTCTGGTGGTTGTCGCCGCGCGCCAGCACCCGCTCGCGCGTCACCGCCCGCACCTGCTCCCTATTGCTGTGCAAAAAGCTGAGCGCCACCAGCCGCGCCGTCGCGCTCTCGGCCTTGACGTCTGTAATGATCTGCTGCCGCTCCCGCCGCTGCGCATTGTTGCGGTCCGCCACCACGGCCGCGTGTGTCTGCAGCTGCTCCAGCACCATGCGAGTGAACCGCGGCGGCCGCTTCGACCCCGATATGTTGTCGTTTTGCACGTGGCCAAAGCCCAGCAAATGGCCCAGCGCCACCGCCATGGTCGTCTTGCCGCAGCCAATCGTTGCAATCGGCACCAGGATCAGGCCGCCCGTGACATGGGCCTTGACCTCGCCATTGGCCTCGCCGGCCTCGGCCTTGTCCTGCAGACCGGCCGCCTCGGAGCCGTTCATCTGCTTAAAGGCCAGAAACTCGTCGCGCAGCGCAATGATGCCGTGGTTATGCGTGTACTGCTGTCTGAGCTGCGGGTCTGCCGCCAGTCGCCGTCGCGCATACGCTAGGTACTCCTCCGTCACCTGCTGGTGCTTCTTGTAGCGCGGCAACTTGCCCGCAATCAGCGCCTTGGTGCACTCGCGCCACTGCCGGTACATGAGGTAGGGCTCCTCAAACTTATACTTGAAGAACCAGTCCCTGGCCGGCCGCAGGTCCGCCTCCGCCGACATGCGGCACCGAATCACAAAGCCCTCCACGTCGCGCCCCTCAAAGGAGCCTGTCGCCGCCGTCGCCTCGAGAAACCGCCGCACTTTGCCAATGTCGTCCATCACCACCAGGTCCGTCTTCTGGAAGCCCCATTGCGCCGCAAAGACCTGCACCAGCCGGCTCGGGTACGTCACAAACTCGGGAACGTTGACGTTGATGCCGTGCAGGTACAGCCCGGCCTTGTCGGGGCCGTAGGCCAGAATGTGCTCCTCAAACGAGTCATCGCACAGCTCCGCCACGGCCGTAATGTTGCGCGCGTGCAGCTCCCGCGCCAGCTCCTGCTTGGTGCGGCCCAGCCGCGCCAGCTGCGTCTCCAGGTGCCGCGCCCCCACAGACGAGTGGCTCAGGTCGGCGTCGGCCCGGTCGCCGGTCGAGTGCTTGCTGCAGACCAGCAACGTGTCGTCGGCCAGCCCGGACACAAAAATGATACAGCCGTTTTCCTTGAGCGTCAGTTCGTATGGGCCCTGCGTGTGCCGCTCAATGTGCTCCCATCGCGTCGTGGGGATCTCGTCCACGTTGAAAAACTTGTCGTAGCCGCGCACCACAATCTCTGGCCGTGCGCTCTGGTCGTATCGGCCGCCGTTTCGAGGTCCGCGCGTGGTGAAGAGGCCGCGCGCATACGTCGGCAGGTTGGGCTTCTTGTATTCCCACTCGCCCATCTTCCACGAGTCCACCTCGTAGCCGTCGCGCGAGTGCGGCACCTCGAACCGCGTTCGCTTGACCCCAAACGACGCCTTCTTGTCCTTGGACATGGCCGTCTCCATCTTGTGCACCAAGGCGGCCACCTCCTTCACATCTTGTGCCCGGTATGGCGCCTGAGCCAGGTCTGCCGTCTCGGCCGGCGTGCATGACTCTGTCTTGTCAGTATCAGCCATGCTGGGCAGATCGGCCGCTCCACTCGGGTGCGCTTGGGTCTGGTTCTTGCAGGACTGAGAAGAAATTGTCCGTGATGTCTCTTTATATACGGGACACTGGCAGCTTCTTCATGCAGCTTGTGGCAGTGTTCGTTTACAAACAGAAAGAAAAAAAAGGTCGTGCCCAGCCGCGTCTCAGGGTCCCTCCCCCCCGCTTGAGAAGCTGAATGGCAAAGAAAAGCTTGAGATATGGTGAGTCAAACTGGAGCCGTTTTCGCGGAGAAGGATTCAGCCGCCACTCCACAGCGATCAGTGCCTTGTACTGAACGGTCCGTCCCAAGCTTCATAGCCACTGGTCAGGCCGGTAAGAGTCACTCTCTGAACACGAGGCTGACAGCCAAGAGAATGGAAAATGAAGCAATGTTCAGAGTTCTGCTCGACTTCTTCATCTGTTTTTTTGGCACCTAGATTCCTCCTAGGCAGAAAACAACTAAAAGTGGGGCACCCCACCACAAGCGGCCGCAAGCACTTACCCGCCATTTCTCCACCTGGGCAGTTATCCTGCACTTTCCTAAAACAGGCAGAATCGCCCCGAGCGTCACATGTTGAGGCACGTGCCTCAAAGCGACAACAGGCACGGAAACAAAGACAGGGCAAAGACAGGATGCTTGTCTTTGCCCTGTCTAAGCATGATGTGTTGCCTGAATGGGTGTATTTGAATCAATCATAAAAGACAAAAGGGGAAAGTAGAACAAGGGCTTAGGTGTTGCCTTGCATTTCAATGACGTCATCGTCGTTTCCACAGCTGCATCCAACAAGCCTGAGCAAACGCTCTCCAGGTAATGGCCACTGGTGTATGGTACTTTCCCATGTTTGTATGACAACCATTTCAACCTGTCTCCCTGGTGTCCAGTCAGCACATGACCAGCTGCACCGCATTCAACAATGGGCTAAGAATGCCAAGTACAGCTTCTCTCCACATATTATCGGTGCAAGGAGGTGACGTTATGGCAAAGACCGGCTCCGATGAGATCATTGTCCCTGATTTATATCAGTCTGGAATTTCTCCAAATCTTTTGTCTTTCTTCCTACCCTTTCTTCTCGTTCGTTTCATCAAGACAGAAATATCAATCATCAACGACCAACTTCCATCTTCAGATAATGCGCATTTTTAAAGCTGTACTCTCTCTGGCCCTCGTGGCCGATGTTGCCCTTGCCAGCTCATGGCTTTCGCGGGCTGGTACGTATCTATGGGAATGCTGAAAGGACGAGTGTTACATCTACTGACGAGCATAGCCTACAACAAATGGCACCAGACTGAGCTTGAGCAATGGCTCGCGGACAATGATATTCCTTACCCGGCAAAGGCAGACCGTAAGGAGCTCCAGTCTCTGGTTGAGGCCAACTGGAACGACTATGTCGTGGCTCCGTACAGCCGCTGGGACACCGACAAGCTGTCTTCCTACCTGCAGGCCAAGGGTGTCGAGACCAAAACGGCAGCCGAGAAAAACAAGGACTCGCTTCTGTCAAACATGCAAAAGGCCTGGTACGAGTCCGAGGACAAAGCCCAGAACGCCTTTAGCAGCGTCAAAGACTGGATCCTTGACTCTTGGTCCGACAGCCAGCTGAAGGCGTTTTGCGATTATCACAACATTCCTGGTATGTCAGTACATCGACATGCTTTGTCGACACGACTGACATTATGACAGTTCCCCAGCCGCGCAACCGAGACTTTCTCCTGCAAAAGGCCCGTCTAGGCTACGATGACGCCGCCAAGAAGCTGCACAAGACAGCTGCGTACCCTGGCAATTGGCTTTACGACACCTGGAGCGGTACGTCGGATTTGTATAGAGTGCTAGACTAGGAGCTGACGACAATAGAGTCGGACCTCAAGGAGTGGCTTGACACCCACGGATTTCCCGCGCCTCAGCCAACAACAGTACGTTCGTGCCCGTTTGATGTTTTCTAGTGTTTACGTGTCTAATCATCAGCGTGACAAACTTATTGCTTCCGTCCGCCGCAACTCGCGCCTGGCCTACCTGGAAGCCGAAGACCGGTCCGACCAGCTCAAGAAATCGGCCTCTGGAGGTCTGCAGAATATTGCAGACAGCATTCTGGACACTTGGGGAGCGTCAGAGCTCAAAAACTTTTGTGACAAGAACGGCATCAAGGGTAAGTTTGTCGAGCAAGACCCAAACTGTTTGTCACCGCTGCAAGTCTGACAGCCTGTAGTCCCTCAAGGCAGCAAGGTCGACGAGATCCGGGCCTTGATCCGTCACCGTCGTGCTTTGGCTGCGGGCGATACCGCGACCGACCACGCCAAGGCTGCTTTCGGCGCTGCCACTACCAAGGCTGGCAACGAGTATGCGCGGGCCACCCAGGCGGTGTCTGAGGCTGCAAGCGCTGCCTTCAACGAGGCCGTCAACAACTGGTCTGAGAGCCGTCTCAAGTCTTTCCTCGATGCACGCGGCGTTCCAGTGCCGCAGCGGTCGACAACAGACCAGTTGCGCGCTCTTGTGCGCAAGAATGCCAACAAGGCTGCGTCTGGCTGGACGGCCTGGACGTTTGACGATTTCTCGTACGAGAACCTGCGCGACTACCTGGTAGCCACGGGCGATCGCCAGGCTGCCCAGATTGCCGAAAAGGCCGGCGCCTCTCGCGACGACCTGCTCAAGGCCGCCCAGGCTGCCTACGCTTCGGCTTCCAAGGCCGGTGGCAACCATTATGCTTCTGTGACCTCCTACCTGTCGGCCGCCACCCAAGCGGCCAAGAACACGCTGTTTGATACGTGGAGCGACAGCGATATCAAGGCCTACCTCGACACCTATGGAATTGTAAGTCTCAACTTGTACTCTTTCTGTCTGCATTCAATCTAACAAGTAAAGCCCATCCCCCAGGGCACTACCGGCAACGAACTGCGCGCCTTTGCACGCCGTCAAGCCACCTACTTCAAGTATGGCACGGTTTCACCGTCCCAAACGCTGTATGCCAAGTTCTCGGACGGTGTCTGGGGCAGTATGGAATGGGCCAAGGCACAGGTACAGCTTGGCGTGCAGTACCTGACTGGCAAGGCCCAGACAGCGCGCAAGACTATGAATGAGGAATTGTAACTGATCACTAATGGAGGGAGGATTTTGTCAGACTGGATTTAGAAAAGGGGGATCAAGACAGGGTTCATTAATTATTTGGAGAGATATCAAGTAGGGAAATATACGCATGATTGAAACGAACAAAGTAGTCCCAAACCAAGATCTTTGCAAAACGTGGTAGCGTTTCGGCATCATCAGTGGAATCCATATGCTCTTGTGAGCTGCGTTGGCGACACTTTATGAGACACGAGAAAATTGACAGCAAGTACGTGATATCACAGAGGTGAGATAACTGAGCAATAGTATTTTCCGGCTTACATTTTTATTCCTAATCGGGCAGTGTAGTACTCAGAATTACATGGCCTTCACTGCCATTTAAAAGTACCTCTCCATCTTATATAAATATGCAGATTTCATAAAGTCGGCCGTAATTACTAGCGCTGTTAAGAAAATAAATACAGTTGAAATTCAAGGCCATGAAAGAAACCAATGGAAGAGCATAGTAAATAAAAAGGCATATCAGTTAAAGTAAAACGAAAGATACCTGTAATTTCGCTGTGTTACTTAAAAATTAGATAAGGGCTGCAAAGCTAGACTCGACCGGTACTTGCAAGAACACGCCTGGACTGATCGCCTGTCCATTACATACAACTTCATCCCACTTTAGCTGTCATGCTTGTGCAGCACATTGCATAACCGCCCTCTTCGCTGTGTTGAACAATACCAATGATTACGGGCACCCCGTCTGTGCACTTTGATTCACTGGCCCTTCAAACTACCACCCCGCCATGAGGCTGACAGGGTCTATGTTGAGAGACGTGGCGTCGTAATATTGGGCAGGTGCTCCTGAAAAACGCCGACTCTGACTTCCCTTGTCGTATCCGAGCAAAATAGAACGGAATTTGTACTTGGCTATTGTCATCTAAAAAGGTTCGCCTTTTCTTAGACAGACCTCCCCTCTTCAAAAAGCAACTCTCTGTTTGACTCTTGCCTGGCAGCCATGCTCGACCCTGTATCTGCGATTGGGGTTGCGTCCGCCATTGTTGCCTTTGTCGACTTGGGCATCAAACTTGTCAAGGGCACCATTGAGATTTACGACGCCGCTGATGGCGCTTTGGAGGAGAACCACAGTCGCGAGACTGTGGCCAGAGAGATGAGGCGACTCTCCACCGAACTGGAAGCACCCGATTCCGCCTCGATGACGGGCCAAGAAAAGGCACTCTGCAGGCTTGCGGCGGAATGCCGCCAACTTGCCGACAAAGTACTCACATTGCTCAACCAAATCAAGCCGGCTGATGTGAGCTCCAAGCGCCAGAGCCTATGGGCTGCCCTGAAGAGCAAGCTGCATGAAAACGAGCGTGACGATTTAGAAAAAAGACTGGACAACTGCCGCAGCCAGCTAGCGTTCCACGTCGGCTTCGAGACCATGTTCTCTGTCAAAAGTCTTTCCGAGGTTGTCCGACTAAACGTGGAAAGTCTGGCGACTCTGCAGAAGCGCATATCCGAGTTGTCGGCCATGGGTGCCGGCTCCGAGGCGTCCCTTGACCGGCTTTTGAGCATCCAAAGAGCCGCACTACAGGAAGCCATTAGTGACCGCGTCCTGCGAAGCTTGGAGTTTGATGGCATGAAGAGTCGACACGACATGGTGGACGCGGCGCATGAAAAGACCTTTCAATGGATCTTCCATGCCGATGGAGCCACAGAAGACTTTGATGATGGAGCCACGGAAGACTTTGATGATGGAGCCACGAAAGACTTTGATGAACAAGGGCTCTCGGATAGTGACAGTGACAGAGAATGGCAGAGAAGTCAAAAGGATCAGAAGAGACAGGATAAATACGAAAAGAGGCAAGCCGAAATCAGGATGCGGCAGAATGCACGGGAAAAGTTCCTAGGATGGCTGACGTCTGGGCGTGGAATCTTTCATATATCTGGCAAGATGGGCTCGGGCAAGTCGACGCTGATGAAGTATCTGGCACATCACCCGGAGACAATTCAACGCCTTGAAACATGGGCTGGTTAGTACTTGACCGCAGGATGGACTTTGTCTCCGTTCTTATTTCATTCTAATGATGGGCAGGTGATAACGAGCTGGTGTTTGCCAGCTTTTTCTTCTGGCATCCCGGATCCGTGCTTCAGAGATCCATGATGGGTCTCTACCGCTCCCTCTTGCACCAAGTACTGGCGTCCCACCCCGAGCTGATAGCCACCGTCCTCCCTGGCCTCTGGGAGAAGGCCACCACTACCACATGGGGGGCACAGACGACACTGCCAGTTTCAGAAGATGACGTCCGCCAGGGTTTCCAGCGACTCATTAGCACAAAGGCGCTATGCGCTAAACACTGCTTCTGCTTCTTCATCGACGGCCTCGACGAGTACCAGCCCGCCAGTGCACAGCACGACAATATGGATGTCGTGACGCAGCTTTGCAGCTGGACTACTGCCTTCCCGTCCAATGTGAAACTCTGTGTATCCAGTCGCGAGTACAATGTCTTCATGAAGAGCTTTTTATCGTCACAGCGATTGCAGATTCACAATCTGACGCAGTACGATATCTACGCCTACACCAGAGATAGGCTCGCCGGTACCAGTGAAGACGAAAAGGGGCTGACGAATCTGATCATTCAGATTGTCAAAATGGCCGGTGGCATCTTCTTCTGGGTTGCGCTGGTGGTCCGGGGGATGCGCGAGCAGTTGCAGAATCGCGTCGAGCTGCCTCATCTGGTCGAATTTTTAAACATACTTCCAGACGACTTGGATGGCCTATACCGGCACATTATCACAACACTAGATGGCTACAGTAAAAGGAGACTATTCCAGACGCTCTCCATGTTATCCCTGCTAAAGCGCCACAACACTAGGATTCATCTAAACTTGCTTGCCTATTCCTTCCTTGACGACTACAATGCGGATCCGGAATTTGCACAAGGTGGCACCTTTGACGCAAGGTTGCCGGAAATGAAAAAAAGACTACAACAGCGGGAAAACGAGGCCCGCGATCGCATGACCGGCTGGTGTCGGGGGCTTGTTGATGCAGACCAGGTCGGGCATCTTGCATATGCCCACCGTTCGGTAGACGATTTCATCGAAGCCAACAAGGATGTCCAGGAGCAAATGTCTGCCTCGGTCAAGATCAACGCCGTCGACATTTTCACGCAGCTAAAACTGGCCTCATTAAAACTATCTACCAATGCTTGTGGATGGAGCCAGCAGGGCATGATTGCCGACATTGTATACTTGCGTCAGACAGCAGGACTGGACCGCGCGCCATATTCATTTCTTGGCAGCCTCGATAAGCTCATTGAGAGTGAGTGGAGTAGGTTCGATGATCTTTCTTGTCAAAACTGCATCTTTATGTCCGTTCATGGGCGCCTATGGTTCGTTGCGGTGAGCCAGGACACCAAGGAAAAACCACGCCGGGTTTTGTACCACCCCTTTGTCCCATGCTATTTTCCTTACCTCGAGTCAAGCGAGTACACGCTTTGGTATATCGCCAACGTCCTGGCCACGAACGACTCGACATCTTCCAAGGCCATCCTGATATTCTATGCCGCAATTTACATGAAAAAATCACTTGCGATTGTGGACGCGCTGTTGAAGCACGCTGTTCTCACTCCCACGACAAGGACACGTCTTGTGCCATATATTGAGAGTTTGCAAAATAAAGAGTTAACAATCCTCGTTGATATGGCGGACAACAGACGCACGATTTGGCAGAATTTTCTTATAAAGTGTTTATACTATTGGCTGAATGACGAGAAGAAAGATATCGGTATTGGTGATATCATGGAGCGGTTTCTTCGTCGTGGCGCCGACCCGCGCTTCCGGTTCGCCACTGTTGTTATACAAGGTCCCGATACGTTGGCTGCCAAACCTGTTGTAAAGGAGTCGTTTTACTTTGGCGACCCTAGTCAACCAGAAACTGTCGAGATTCGACGTGAATGGCGTGAAACGTTTGATCAATACTTGAGGAACCTCCCGGTCTTGACCAGAAACCTCACTGATGCGGAACAAAAAGAGTTGGAGGGCCTCGGCCCGATGTTTTTCAAGATACGATCCTGGCCTTACCATCCGGAGACACAGCAGCGCGAGATATCGCTCAGAGACTGGATACTGGCAATGGATGACTTTGACAACAAACAGACCCTGCTGCAGCTTTTGGACGACCGGCTTCGTGAACTTGAGGGCCCTGCTCTGGTCCAAGAGAAACTATGGCCACCGCATGGTTGGCTGACGACATTGCCTGCGGCTGTTGGCAGCCTGGCCAAATCTGTCTCGACTTTACACCTTTTGGCAATTGTGTTTTGTGAGTAGCTTCAGTCTACACAAAAAGGGAAGAAAGCAACGGTGTTCTAACGTGCGCTCTACTTTAGTGATTGTTTCGGCTGCTTTGAGCTACAGCCGTCTACAAGAAGCTCTTCACACGCAAGAACGAGGTTTAACATGGATAGAGAAAGGGAAAATAGCTATTAAAGACGGAGGGCAGTTGCACTACTAGATTCTAAATCGATTAGAAATTTACGACATGTCGAGCAAACAGACGACAACGATAATCAAAGACAAAAGAATAACAACAATCTCTGAAAAACTCGACAGTCAACCGTCAGCTATCACAAGACACTGACAATCGACAATAAGCATTGGCATTGTCACTGGCTACAGTGGCTCTCCTAAAACGGCCTTGCTCTACCTATTAGGGAAGCTGTTTTTACTCTATCCTTGCTATCCCGGAACGGAAAGTCTCAAACATACGCTAAAGGTACCAAAGAATCAAGAAGAGGCGAGCAACGTCACAATTGCCACGCGTGCTATGAATTGCTCGAATTTGGGTCCCGAAATCGATGCAAGGACAGGGGTACGAGTCGTGCTGAGTGGTAGCGGCTGAATATCACACAACCTGATTATCGAAAAAGAAGCTACGGATAATGCCTTCCTTATCTCGGTTTGTAGATAGTCCCTCGCCAACTTGCATCCATACGCAAGACCACCAGACGACTGATAATTAAAGGCTATATTGACAACTATGGAAGATACAAGCTACCGTCAACTCATAGTCAACATCGCCCAAACTGCCACACAGGGTCTTGCTTCGTCCAACGGCCAACGGATCTTCCCCACACTCCAAGCTCCACGACTACACTACACTACACTGCTAGTTTACCACGGTGGATAACCGGCTCAACTTGGGGCGGCCGACGTAGCATTTACCGATGCTACCTACTCTACGCCACTCCGGAACTCACCTAAGCAGCACTCAGTGAGAGTTGTAATAACTGGGTTTGATGTACAACGAGATCGAGGAGACATACTATCCCAGACTGAAGGTAGCTTCTACCAAAGTACTGCTAATGCTCCAGCTGCTTTTGAGGGCAATCCCACTGCCAAACAAAGCAGATGGTAGTTCGAATATCACGCTATGTACAGGAAAACACATTCTCACGCCAATAAACGTGGCAACTTTCACCGCAATCCAACAATTTAGGCAGCAGCATAATCCACTATTGATTGGCGTTCGGAATTTGGAACACCTGCTGTTCTCGACATAGCGTGTCGTATAATAGCTTGTCGTCATTATCTTGTACTCTCGTGATGGTAAGGTTTATTTCAAGAGACCTTCCCGTGCCTTTGCGTCCTTTTCCCGTGATACAACAGGACGGCTTTGTCGAATCGTTTCTTGTTGCTTAGCAATCGTCTGTCGAGCGCCCTTTTGCCTCACCACCGGAGCAGAGAGGCGCTGTCTTTGTGTTCGCCCCCAGCCGCTCCTCGCCATGTTGCGGTGCGGCGACGATAGCAGCTTTGGCCCTGTTCTCACGCCCGCGCCCGGCTGCTACAGTTTTGACTTCACGTTGGCCTTTGAGGACAGCATCTTGTCGATTGCGCCATGCAGCATTGCGCTGATCCTAGCGGCCGCCAAGCTTTATCATGCTAGCCTGCCAAGCCAACGGGGAGGGCCTCGGGTTCAATGGCCGCTTCTTCGGGCCGCCAAGCTGGCCGTCTTTGCCGCATTGGCCGCCCTCCAGCTGGCAGTGGTCGTGCTTCTCGGCGCCCATCGGGGCTTCCGTGTCCACACCACGCTGGCCTCGGCCGTGCTGAGCCTGGCCAGCACCGTTGCCATGGCTGTGGTGGGCGACGTTGAGCACGTGCGGTCACTTTGCCCGTCGCTGCTGGTGCAGGTCTTTTTTGCCTTTAGTATCTTGCTGGATCTGCCGCGGGTGCGCACGCAATGGTTTCTCCCCGGCAACGTGGCGGTGGCGGCTGTCTACACGGCTGGCTTTGGCCTCAAGATGGCCGTTGCCGCGTTGGAGTCGCTGCACAAGTTTGGCCACTCGACCTGGGCCGGGAAGCCCGTCTCGCCGGAAATCTACCAGGGCCTCTTTGGCAGCACACTCTTCACCTGGCTCAACCCGCTGTTTGCCAAGGGCTACCGCAATGACCTGGCCATGGAAGACCTGTGGGAGGTGGACAGTGACCTGACGGGAGAGGTGCTGTATGCGCGCCTGTCCAAGGTCTGGAAGAGAGGTATGATTGCCTTGTGGGTGGATGTTGTCTTTTGATCTCAACTAAGTGCTAGCCAACTACAAAAACAGGCATTGCTTCACGCAAGCCGTGCTGGTGACCTTTTCCCGGGAGCTGGTTCTGAGCTTTCTCCCGCGCGTCGCACTCATAGGCTTCACCTTGGCCCAGGCGTATCTCGTGGGCGCCGCCATTGTCTTTATCAGCGACAGCGACCTGTCCGTCAGCTACGGATATGGCCTCATTGGCGGATACGCCCTTTGCTATCTGGGCGTTGCTGTACGTCGTCTTGCAGTGTACTCCTTTCCCCCCCCCCCCCGCTGACAAGAATACAGCTCACCACGCGTTGGTACACACACGTTACCTTTCGCATGATGGCCAAGCTGCGCGGCGCCCTGGTGACGACCATTTTCAAGAACATGCTCACGGTGCGCGCCGAGACGGGCAACTCTTCGGCGGCGCTGTCGCTCATGAGCACCGACGTGGACCGCATCACGTTTACGCTGGTCAGCATTTCCGACATTGTGCCGAGCCTGATGCAGTTTGTCATTGTCATTGGTATTCTGGGCTCACAGCTCGGCGCCAGCTGCATCGCCCCGATTGTCGTGTGCCTAATCTGTGGCATGGCGGCTGCGTACATTGCCAAGCTGATGCCGACACGCCAGCGGCGCTGGATGGCGGCCATCCAGAAGCGCGTGGGCATCACGTCGGACATTGTGGGCGCCATGAAGGGCGTCAAGGTCGCCGGGCTGAGCGACAAGGCCGAGGCGCAGATTGCGGCGCTGCGAGACTATGAACTAGACCGGTCGACGTCGTACCGCAAGACGCAATCCATGACCCTGCTGCTGGCCATTTCCCCCTCGATCCTGATGCCGGCCGTGACCTTTGCCGTCTACGCCATTGTGCAAGAGGTGTCGGGCAGTGACCAGTTTGGCGTGGCCAGGGCTTTCACGTCGCTCAGTATGCTCAATGTCCTCATCGGACCGGTCATGACGCTGACAACGGCCTGGACCAACCTGGCCTCGGCCACGGCGTGCTTTGACCGTATCCAGGCGTTTTTGCTCCAGGAGAAGCGCGAGGACTACCGCCAGCTGGTGTCCCACGCCTCTCGTGCGGGCAGCTCATCGACAGCAGAGAAGCCCATTGTGGCCGAGGAGCCTTGGATTCGTGTCCGCGGCGCAAGCTTTGGCTGGAAAAAGGCAGAGGAGAGCGGAAGCGAAGCCGTGCTGAAAGACGTGGACCTTGACATCAAGGCGGGCGAGCTGACCATTGTCATTGGGCCGGTGGCCTCGGGCAAGTCGACGCTCCTCAAGGCGCTACTGGGCGAGGCGCGCCTAATCAGCGGCTCTGTAGAGTTCACCGTGCCCGAGGAGGTGGCCTACTGCGACCAGGACGCCTGGCTGCTGAATCGGTCCATCAAGGAAAACATTCTGGCCTTTGAGCCATACAATGAAGCGTTTTACCGCGAGGTACTCGACGCTTGCCAGCTGCAGGTCGACATTGACCAATTTGAGAAGCGCGACGAGACCATTATCGGCAGCCAGGGCGTCTCTCTCAGCGGTGGCCAGAAGCAGCGAGTGGTGAGTGTGGCTGTCCCCCCCCAAGTCGGATGATCCTTGGGCTAACAGTGCCAACAGGCTCTAGCACGAGCCGTCTACAACCGGAAACCCATTGTCATTCTAGACGACATTTTCAAGGGCCTCGATGCAGACACTTATGCCAAGTGTTTCTCTGCCACGCTGGGCGCCCAAGGCCTTGTCCGTCGAAACCGCACGGCCATTGTCATGGCCACTCACAACAGTACGTCCGTGTCAGTTTTTTGTTTTTTGTGCGTCGTTTCCCTCTAATACGGCCAGTCCAGCTGTTGCCACAAGCCGACCACATTATTGTCTTGACAGAAGACGGCCGTATCTCGCAGCGTGGCAGCTTCGACCACCTCAACTCGGTCGAGGGCTACATTGGCGAGCTGGGACTGAGCAAGTCGTCCATGGAGGAGGCAGCCATGCGGGATGCCGCAGCCAGAGAGGCCGAAGAGCAGGCCAAGGAGGCCATGGTGGAGCGTATGGCGTCCCAAAAGACGTTGCCCAAGAGCCGACCACCGCTGGCCGACGGCGGCCCCTCGCGCGGAAGACGCAACGCCGATGCCATGATTTCGTACGTCCGCTCTCTGGGCGGGGTCAACCTGTTTTTCTTTTGCTTCTTCACCGTGTGCAATGTTGGTGCCAGATGCGGCCAATGTGAGTCGAGAGGGAGGAGAGTGACGGCTATGAAGAGTGACGGCTATGAAGAGTGACGGCTATGAAGAGTGACGGCTATGAAGAGTGACGGCTATGAAGAGTGACGGCTATGAAGAGTGCCGGCTATGGAAGAGTGCCGGCATGGAAGAGTGACGGCTAAGACTGACCTTTTAGCGCTCTGGCTGAACGAATGGACCTCGAGCAACGAAAAGCGTCCCAACAGCCGCGTCGGATACTATGTCGGCATCTATGTTTTGTTTGCCGTGCTCAGCGTGCTGTTCATGGCCATGGAGTTCTGGTGAGTACAGCGCTTGTTTGGCCACACGATGCTTTTCTAACTCTGTAGGGTATTCATGGTCATCATTGTGCCCAAGTCGGCCAAGACGATGCACCAAAAGATTTTGGTCGCGGCCATGCAGTACGTCTTGATCCGCCAGCAAGCCTAACAATGAGTTAAACTGATCGGCATGCAGTGCTCCTCTTTCCTACTTCATTACCACCGATACGGGCGAGATTGTCAACCGGTAAGTTTTCGAACCGTGCGAGGCCAAAGCGAGCATCTCTTGACCATTCGACAGATTCAGCCAAGACATGACACTCGTGGACATGCCTCTCCCAATGTCGTTTATGCTGACATATGGACGTACGTATACAAAGCCTCGTTCACCCCGTCTCCCAATTGCTGACGCGGAATGCCTGCAGAGGTCGTCGGCGCCGTGGGTCAAATCATCCTCACCTGTATCGCCTCGGGGTACCTGGCCATTGCCATCCCGGTGCTGCTGGGAGTGCTCTTTGTGGTGCAGCGCGTGTATCTGCGGACGTCGCGGCAGATGCGGCTGCTCGACCTCGAGGCCAAGTCACCGCTGTACTCGGATTTTATCGCGTCGTTTTCGGGCCTGACGGCGCTGCGGGCTTACGGCTGGACGCGGCCGTCGGAGAGGGAGAATGTGCGGCGACTGGACGCGTCGCAGAAGCCGTATTACATGCTGTACTGCCTGCAGCGGTGGCTGGCGCTGGTGCTGAACCTGATCATGACCGGGTTTGCCGTCTTCATCGTGGGCCTGGCCGTCGGGCTGCGCCACCACATCAGCCCCGGGCTGTTGGGCGTGGCCCTTTCCAACGTGATGGGCATCGGCACGACGCTCAGCATGGTCATTCAAATGTGGACGCAGCTGGAGACGAGCATGGGCGCCGTCACGCGCATCAACCAGTTTGCGGCCGAGACGCCGCGAGAGCCCGACGGGCCTGAACTACCGCCTCCCGGGTGGCCGTCGCGGGGCGCCGTGACGGTGACGGGGCTGTCGGCCCAGTACGGCGACCGCGTGGTGCTGCAGGACATTTGCCTAGACATACGGCCGGCCGACAAGGTGGCCATTTGCGGCCGCTCGGGCAGCGGCAAGTCGACGCTCATCTCGCTGCTGCTGCGGCTGTACGCGCCGACGGCCGGCACCATTGTCATTGACGGCATCGACACGGGCCGTTTGCGTCTCAATGCCCTGCGCGAGGCCGTCGTGGGCCTGCCGCAGGATCCCATGTTTTTGGCCGGCTCGGTGCGCTACAACTTGGACCCCCTCGCCAAGGCCGCTGACGCCGAGCTCTGGGCGGCTCTGGACGGCACCAACATGCGCGCCGTCGTCGAGGAAAAGGGCGGCCTCGATGCCGACCTCAACACGGACTGGCTCAGTGCCGGCCAGCGGCAGCTTTTTTGTCTGGCGCGGGCCATGATTCGAAAAAGCAAAGTGCTCCTCCTCGACGAGGCCACCAGCAGGTCAGTTCTTTCTCTCCAACTTTTCTGATTTGCTTTCCACCAGTTTTTCTCTCTCTCTCACTCTACTGACTGCCCAGCCTCGACCGTCAGACCGAGGCCGTCGTCGACGAGCTCATCCGCACCGCCTTTGCCGACTGGACCGTCATTGTGGTCGCGCACCGCCTGCGCACAGTAGCTGATTTCGACAAGGTGGTGGTGCTGCAGGACGGCCGCATTGTCGAAGTCGGCTCGCCCCACGATCTCCTGGACCGAGAGAGTATTTTCAAGAGTCTTTGGGATCTTCAGGGCACCCAAGGTTAAGGGACTAGAACTGGCGCATATTAAAGACTACTGTAGAACTGGCCGCATATTAAACGCAAAAACTCTCTTATCTGCTCAAGGCGAAGCTGGAGCAAAGGGCACGTGCCGCATGTAACAATACGTAAGAGCTTATCAGTAACGACACTGTGGCTCGTAGTGGCTAGTGCGCCCCTGGCCGCCAAGACAAGAGGCCGCGACATATTAGGAAACAATGCAGCAGAAACGACGCTATCGCGGCCTTTCTAGAGCCCCCATTCTTCCTCACCATCCGCATCTCTCCCGACACAGGCTCTCTGTGTATGCGATTTCCGCGTGTGCACCATGGCCATCTAGCTGCTCTCTCGTCACTCTTTTGTTGAATAATTTTTTTTGGCTGCTGCTTGGACGGCGTCAGATCCGATGGGCGCTCAGCTTTCATAGCGATATTTCGTCCCCATTTCTCTACTCGACGCTGTCTCAACCACCCTTGTTTGCCTTTTCATCACCCCTCGACATTCACGCCAGCTCGCGGCTGTTCCGGTTACAATGGCGCCCGTCGCCAGTGACGTCGACAGCGGGCTGTACGACCCCCCGATTCCCAGCTATAGCGAGGCCATTTCTGGTGGCAACCTGCACCCATCGCATGGCCGCGTCGATGCCCTGGCCTCGCCGTCCGTCATGGACCCCCTCTCGCCCATGGGCGAGGCCTACTACGCCCCGGAAAACGAAAACCGTTCGCTGCTGCGGCGCCCGCATCGGCGGACGGGCTCTTTGGCAACCAACCCTGAGGACACGGCGGCTGGCGCGCGTTCTGGTGGCAGCGGCCGTCGACAACGGCCGCCCCGGGGCTATCGGCCGCCCACTGTGGAAACGGACGACGAGGAGGACAGCACGTGGAGCTCTTCGGACTCGGAGGGCGACAGCGGCGGTTACCACCCGCGTGGCGAGACCGAGGCCGACTATGTGCGGCGGGAGATGGAGCAGCTCGAGGTGGAGGACCCCCTAAACGGCGACGGCCGGGATCGCCACCATGGCCGGTCCTCGATTTTCGGCAAGCCCATTGGCTTTTCCATATCGCTGCCGAGGTGGAAGTGGAACTGGCGGATTTCCATGCCACGGCTGCGCATGCGGCTGCCCAACGGCCAGCCGGGAGACGCCCGGTCCAGCACGCGCTTCCGTCTCTTGCCCGGGTTCCTGTCCTCGGCCGGCTCCGGCGAGGGGGGCAGCGGCTCTTCCCAAGGCGAGACGACGACGGCACAGCGACGCCGATGCGTGCCGTCGTGGCCCAAGCTGCCCCAGGTCATGGCGTTTGCCGTGTTTGGCCGCGTCATGGCGCTGGCCGTAGTGCTGGGCCTGGTCTATCTCATTTTTATGAGCGACCTGTTTGCCAATCTGTCGCGGCGGCTCGGCAACCAGGCCTTTGACCCGGAGAGCGTGCGCATGCATGTGCAGGTCAATGTGAATCCGCAAAACATGCGCGACCTGTCCAAGCACTTTTCCAGCTATGCGCACATGGCCGGCACAGAGGGCGACTATGCGCTGGCCGTCGACGTCAAGAACATGTTTGAACGGTACGGCCTGGAAAGCGTCTTTGTCGACGAGTACAATGTCTACCTCAACTACCCGACCGAGGGGGGCCGCGCCGTCGAAGTGCTCGGCGACGACGACGCCACGGCGCGCTGGTCGGCCAAGCTGGAGGAGGAGGACGTGGGCGCCGAGACGGCGGGCCACCAAACCTATGTCTTCCACGGCCTGTCCAAGTCGGGCAATGTCAAGGGTCCGCTGGTGTACGCCAACTACGGCACGCGGGAGGACTTTGCCTTTTTGCAGGCCAACGGCATCCACACCGACGGCGCCATTGCCCTGGTGCGCAACGAGGCCGGCCCCCATCCGGACCAGGCGATGAAAGTGCACGCGGCCGAGCTGGCCGGCTTTGCCGGCTGTCTCATCTACACGGACCCGCAAGACGGCGGCTTTGTGCAGGGCCAAGAGGCGCCCAAGGGCCGCTTTTTGCCGGCGGACGCGGTGCGGCGCGGCTCCGTGGCCCTGACCAGTCTGGTGCTGGGCGATGTATTGACGCCCGGCTGGGAGAGCAAGAAGGAGCCGCGGCTCAACGTGGACCAGGCCGCGGGTCTCGTGCAGATCCCCAGTCTGCCGCTGGCCTGGCGCGACGCCCAGTATTTGCTGCAGCAGCTGCGCGGTGTCGGCCAGCGCGTGCCCTCGGGCTGGGCGGGCAGCGTGCCCAACGTCGACGAGTGGTGGACGGGCAACGGGACGGCGTCGGGTGGCTCGGCGCGGTCGCCGCTGGTGCGACTCAAGAACGAGCAGGACGAGGTGTCGCTGCAGCCGGTCTGGAACGTACACGGGCGCATTTCGGGACTAGAGCAGGCGGCGAAAAAGGTCATTATCGGCAACCACCGGGACTCGTGGACGTTTGGCGCGGCCCACCCGCACTCGGGCACGGCAGTAATGATGGAGCTGGCGCGCATTTTCGGCGACCTGCTGGGCCGCGGCTGGCGGCCGCTGCGTACGATTGAGTTTGTCTCGTGGGACGCGGCCGAGTACAACCTGGTGGGCTCGACCGAGTACGTGGAGAACAATCTCGAGGTGCTGCGGGCCGACGCGCTGGCCTACCTGAACCTGGACACGGCCGTGGTGGGCGGCGAACTACACGTGGCCGGCTCGCCGCTCTTTTCCAAGCTGTTTGCCCAGATTATGAAGCGCGTGGGCGACCCGCACACCAACTCGAGCCTGTACGACGAGTGGGCCCGGCGCGGCTCGTACATGGAGCTGCTGGGCGCGGGATCCGACTATGCGGCCTTTCAGGGCCTGGCCGGCACGTCGTCGCTGGACCTGCGTTTTGACAGCGGCCATGGCGCCGCGCCGCTGCGCACCAGCTACGACACCTTTGACTGGATGGACCGCGTGGGCGACCCAGGCTTTTTGTACCACGGCATGCTGGGCCAGCTGGTGGGCCTGATGGCGACCGAGCTGGCGGACCGGCCCATTATCCCCTTGGACATGGCCGCCTATGCCTTTGCGCTGAGCACGTGGGTACAGGATCTGTCAGCCTGGGTGCAGGGCCAAGTCGAGGCGGCCGGGCGGGCCGGTCGGGGGGCAGCGGCGCGCATCGATCTGCAGCCGCTGCAGTTTGCCGCCGACGTCGTGGTGGCGGCGGTGCGCGACTTTGAGACGTGGCAGCGCACGTGGGAGAACGAGGTCTTGTCGTCGGGCGGCTGGGAGCCGTCGGGGCTCGGCCGGCAGCGCGAGGAGTACAATAGTCGCATGGGGCTGTTTGAGACCAATCTCTTGGATCTAGAGTTTGGCGGAGGAGTAGGTTCTTTCTTTGTTTAGTTTTCTTCTTTTTCTTTATTTTCCTTATTTTCTTTTTTCTTTTTTTCTTTTTTTCTTATTTTTTGTTATTTTTGTTATTTTTGTTATTTTTGTTATTTCCCCCTTTTTTTCCTTCCCCCCCCCTTTATTCCCCCCTCTACCACTGCTAACCGCCAGATCCCCAACCGCACTCAGTACAAGCACGTCGTCTTCGGCCCCAAACTCTGGGCCAGCCACGAATGCGAGCTCTTTCCGGGCGTGCGCGATGCCGTCGTGGCTGGCGACTGGGTGCTGGCCAACCAGACCGTCTCCAAGATTGCCGGCCTGTTCCAAAAGGCGGCGGCGGCGCTGATTCAATAGCCTCTGATTCAGTAGCGGCCCTGATTAGTAAGCGGATTAAGTAAGCAGCCCGCTCGTGTACACCATGTCGAATCTTTCCTTGTGTTTCTCATTACGGAGTGTTTCTTGTTCACTCCGCGTCTTTTTGGTCTCGTTTTTTCTGCCTGCATCACCATGGAGTTTTGGATTTCCTCTGTACATTTCTCGTCTTGTTATTTATTTCTTTTCGTTTCAAAAGCGCCACTGGCGATATCACAGGCCCATCTCTCTTGATTTGTCTGCCGTCTTTCCTATCTATACATTAACACGATCAAACTCGAAACTTTCACTGGCAAGAGGCCATGGACGGGTGCGTGAACGGTTGCATTATATACTGTGTAGCAAAGTAATCAATGGCATCGTAAGAACAAGGGCAACGGAAAGCAGGCCAAACAATCGATAACAAAACAAATGGGCTTTTCTCGCCATTGGCTTTTCTCGCCATCACTACGAGTACACTGGTCCTGCATTGGCGTCTTTGATCGACAGAATGACCGACGAAGCAGGCCCCGCAAGTCCACCACGCCGCCCTATTTCGGCGTCAGCACCACGCCGTCGTACTCCTTGCTACGAATCAGCTCCAGCGTGTGCATAAAGTGTTTCCGGCTGGCCTCGACCGAGGGCGAATCGGCCTGGTTGTCGGCCAGGTTGGAGTGGATCAGCTCAATGAGACCGTTGAGGTACTTTGTCGTGACCTGGGCCTTGGTTAGTAGTGCGGGCACACACGCGCCGGCCGAGACGGGGGTCACTCACCGATTCGTTTTGCTGGTCAAAGTAGTAGACGTAGCGGTCGAGAATCTCGACAAAGAGTTCAATCGACGTGGCCGGTTCCATGCACGAGTCGGCGACGCGCAAGGCGCGCTGCAGGCACTCGAGCACGCGCTTGCCGTCGCGGTAGAGCTGTCGGTCAGCGTCGGCGCGGCACACGGGGTCCGGCAAAGCACTCACATCCTTGTCGTCGGTCTCGCCGCGGGCGGCAATGGGCGTCGCCCACCACAGGTGGCTAACGAGGTAGACGGCGCGGCTCTGGTCGGGCTTGCGCAGCAGCTTGCTGGCGTGCTGGGCGCACTTGGTAATGAGCGTGTCGTAGTTTTCGCGGCCAAAGTGGCGCGTCTGGTGCAGCGTGCCGGCCATGACGCAGACGGCCTGGAACTGGGCCTTGGAGTCGGAGACGGACTCCTCGTACACGGTAAACGCCTGCGCAAAAAACTCGTACGCCACCTCCTCCGACCCGGCCATGTCAGCCGTCTGGCCGCACGTGCAAAACAGCCGCAGCGCCAGCTCGGCGCCGCCGCTCGTGTTGACGCGCGTGTACAGCGTCAAAATGGCGGCGTGCAGAAACTTGAAGAGCGCCGACAGCTGCGTCGCCCAATTGTCGTCGTAGTGCTCGCGCGCCTTGAACCGGCGCGCCAGCTTCATGCCGGCCGTGACGAGCGCCGGCGTCGTGATGCGGATCCGCTCGTTGCCCTCGGCATAGGCGCGCCGCGTCGCTTGCAGCAGCCGGAACTGCGTGTCATTGTTCTCGCCCTGTAGCAGGTGCACAAGGCGCGCCAGCCAGCCCTGCTCCTCGAGCGTCTCGTCCGTCTCAAAGGCCCGGCCGCGCTGGGGCGCCAGCCCGGGGTAGCCCGTCGGCGGCTGCGCGCCCTCGGTAATCAGTACCTTGAGCACCCGCAGCACATTGTCCAAATTCTCCGTCGTGCGGATCGCCGTCTGGCTCTTGAGCAGCCGCCGGGCCACGTCGCCAGCCACGGCGCGCCGCGTCGCGTACGGCTGCTCCTGGAACAGCGGCACGTACGTCGGCAGCGCCAGCGCCGTGAAAATGGACACGTAGTGCTTCAGAGGCGCCTGCAGCAGCTCCAGAATGCTCTGTTGCGTGGCCGTCTGGTGCAGCGCCGGGCTGTTGGCGTGCTCTGTGACCTTGGCGGCGGCAAAGGCCAGGATCTGGTCGACAAAGTCCAGACGGTCGGGGTAAATGTTGAGCGCCAGGTTGGTCAACGATACCAGCAGCGCCATTGTGTCCTGGATCGGCAGCTGCTGCGCGTACACCAGCGACTTGACCTGCCCAAAAAAGATTTCGTACAGCGGGACGTCGGACGAAATCACCTGTCCGGGCGTGACCTCGGCTGCCTTGTCCGACGACGGCTCTCCGCTGCCCTGTTCTTTGGCATCCTCCGTGTCGCCGCCGTCGCCGCCGCTCGCTGCCGCCGTCTCTGTCTCGGCCGCTGTCGCCTCGGCCACAGGGGCGCCAGCGTCGGGGCTCGCCAGACTGTCGGATGTCGCGGCCGTAGTGTCGGCCTTGGCAGGGGATGCCTCGGCTTCGGCCGCACTGTCGCCGGCCGCGGCCGCCTCGCCGTCCAGCCTTGTCTTGTCCAGCAGGGCGGCGAGCGCGTCCTCTTCCTGCTTTTCGCGCTCCTCGTTCGGGTGGCTCAGGGCCTCGCGCTCGGCATAGCTGGCCAGCCTGTCCATGAGGCCGACCACAATGGCCTTGACGTTGACGTGCGGGTTGAGCTTGGAGACGGCGGCCAAGAACTGGTCGAGCGTGTGCAGGTGGAACTCGTCGGGGAAGACCTGGGTAATGACCTCGAGCAGGTACTCCTGGGCCAGCACGTCGCGGCACTGGACCACCTGCTCGAGCAGCGGGCCCAAAATGGCCGTCTTGTACGTGTCCAAGTCGACCAGCTGGCTGAGACGCACAATGTTGGTGCCAACCAGCAGCTGCAGCTCCTTGCGCTCCTGGGTGCGCTGCTCGCGCTCGCGCGAGTGGCCCTGATGCTGCAGGCGCACCCAGAGCTTGTTCATTTCGACAAAGTTGGTCAGGATGAAGCTGATCGAGTCCTGCAGGTTGCCCTCGGGGCCGTCGCTGTCGCCCGTCGGCAGGTAGTCGCGGGACTGGCCCGAGAGGTAGTAGCGCAGAAAGAGGCCGCGTATGGGGTGCTGCACGCCCCGGCTCATGTCCATCATGTCCTTCATCAGCTCCTTGACGGGCGCCCCCTCAATGGCCATGTAGGCGGTGCCGACGGTGATCATCAGATACAGGCGCGGGACAATATTGCCGGCGTACTGCACCAGCTCGTACAGGTCAGCCAGGTGGTTGACCGGGTGGTTCTCGCGCAGATGGACCGACAGATAGCGCAGCGCATCAAACACGGACATGTAGAGCTCGTAGTACTGCTTGGGTCCGAGGCTGCTGGTTCGAAGCTCCGAGACCAGCGTGGAACTGTCCTGGTCAGCAAGCCGGGCAAAAGAAAAAAGAAACTGTGAATCAACTCACCAGCACTTTAATGCGTCCATCAGCTTGCCGGGTGTGTCGAGGCATTTGCGCATCAGAATGGTCTGCTGGCGCACCGCAATCAGAGCATCCTCCAGCAGACGCGCCTGGTCATCGAGAGGCGTTGGCGAGGCCATGGTCGGTGAAGCCCAGTCCAAAAATCGCGGCCAAGGTGGTCTGACGTCGGCGTCTGCTTCGCCGCGGCCGTGGTCAGGCGGAGATGGATGCCGACGTTGAAATACCGTTGTCAGGGGGCTGTTTTTCTTGGAGGTTTCGCAAAGCCAGGCGCACAGCGGCCAGGGCAAAAAAACGCAGCGAGTAGAGACCGTCGGAAGCAGCGGATCGGGAATTGGCGGGCAACGGCAAAGCGTGGTGTGTGCGGCGGAGGCGACGGCGTTCAAGATAAGTGGTGGTGGAATCGGAAGCATCACCAGCCGCGATGGAAATAGTACAGCTCTGGCCGGTGTGGCGCCTGCCCGAAGCTCGCCGGGAAGTGGATACAGTGGTCACGTGAGCAGTAATGTTCTCGCAGAAGAGATCGTTCCTCTAGGACTACAGAAAAAACATGATGCAATACTCGCAATGATTATACAATATATTATTTTCTTCAGCACAATGGCGCTGCTATTATCAATAATCCTGATTTTCCTGGAAAGCGTTATGCTGCCAACAGGTTTTCCTGGGAATAGTCCCTATATTCCGATCCGATACTCCGATGATGACTCTGGCTTCAAGCCTGGTTCTTTTTCGCGTGCTTCTTGTGAGCACCAGGAATGGTGCGGATGGCTACGATGTAGTTCTCGCCCGTTTTTGATACGGCGTGCACGACAACGTCTTCGCCGTATGGCCACTGTGGTGTGCGTGTTAGATCGTGCGAGCAGAGTAAAGGGTAGAATGTTTTGCTTACCTCGTCCTTGACGCTCTCGTCATAGACCTCGTACTTTTCAAAGTCGTAGCCGGCGCCCTTGAGGCAGGCCTGGGCGGCAGCTTCGGCCTCGGCGCGGTGCAGATAGCAGCCCTCGACGAGCGTGGTCTGGGCCGCGCCCGAGCGGTCTTTTTCATAGTCAATATTGGTCTGCAGCACGTAGTGCAGGTGCTCGGCCGGGTTGTCGCTCTGGGCGCTCGGGGCGTCGGCAAAGGCCGAGAGCAGCATGGTGCCGTTGGGGCCGGCGGCAAACTCTTGGTCGTTGGTCGTGGTCTCAATGGCGACGGAAAAGACCTGGCCGGCCGGGGCTCGGGCATAGACAATGACGCCGTCGCCATGCTTCCAGTCTTCCGTGGCCGAGCTGGTGCGGACGGCATACTCAGCAAAGTCGGCCGGTTCGTAGCCAAGACCCTGCAGGGCCTGGGCCGAAAACGCCTTGGCCGCCTCGACGGTGGTGTGGGTTCCGAGGACGTAGACGGTGCGGGTGCTGCCCGACTTGTCGACGTGGTAGTCGATCACCGTCAGCGTTGTGTGGTAGAGAAGCTCTGGGATGCCAGACATGTTGTGTAAGTGTGTTTGTATGATTGTCGTTGTGAAGACGTCGTACCAAGCAGCGACAGCGACTCTCCTTGCATATATATACTCGGACTGGTTGTCTTACGCAATGGCTCGGCACTTTTCAACCGACATCGTCATACCGCCGCGAGCGTCGTAGAAGGCGCCAGAAACGGATCGCCATTCCGTGACAGGGTCATTTGTTCCCCAGATCACGAACATGCAAGCTTTGCGGGGTTCTCACGTTGTTCGTCCAGGGAATTCATTGGTTGGGGCTAAACCGACGACGTAGCTCTTGTCGGCAGTAAGGAACATGACGGTCACGCTTTTGGTCATACGACTGGGCGACAACGGAACGGCGGCGGCGTTGGCTTCGGCTCTTGAGGTTGGCCATTGTCAGCTATTTGCACAGTAAATCGATTGATCTGTCCATCTGGCCGAAATGGCCGTGATGGGATGACGGAGATAATCTTGGGAACATCCTTTGAAGTGCACTTGTAGCTTCTTCTGGAAACAGTCTTCTTTTGGATGACGGAGAGAATCTTTGGGAACAACGGTTGTCCGCGGATGACGGAGATTCTATTGGAACATCTCCCTGCTTTAACGTGCACTTTTGGCTTCTTCTGGACAGTCTCGGCGTCTAGCGCCACTCCGCCCTATATCTTGTTCTATAAGACAAAAAGGGTGCCGTTCCTGCAGAATAGGCTCGAGCCGGCGCAGCCAGGTTGCCAGGCAAGAAGGCCATGTGCCCTCCTTGAGGCCGACGCCAACTTGCGATAATGCATAAAATCCTTGCTGCAAGATCCTCTGCCGCGACATGGCCCTCAGCTCCTTCAGCTCACGGCTAGCCATCCATTGGTTCTGGTCGGCGCCTTCCTTCTAGTCGATGGCAGCGCTGCCACATTGTGGCTCAACCGGCCATCGGCGGGATGACGGAAGCTACAGAGCCGTTGGAGCTGACAGTTGGCTCCAACATGGCGCAACGGTTCGACAACAGCGTGTCCACGACAGGCAGCTGTCAAAAGGCTGCGATCGCCCGGTCTGTGCCATTCTGATCATCTGCATCTCCATGGCGAATACGAGATAGGCCTTATCCGCCAAGACCACGTCTCGTGCAGTAGAGTGTGTACATATACGAGGTAAGCTCATGACGATGCAGATAAGATGGCAGCAGTGGAGAGCGATCAGCGACAGCGAACAGTGCCCGGCCGTGATAAAGAAATGCACGGTTCATTTACTTGATACAGTCTGCGTTTAATGACGTTGAGGACAGTTCATTTGATACAGTCTGCTTTAATTACGGTGTCGAGAAAGGAGGCGAGGCAAAGAAATGAAAGGGAAGAGTCAAAGGGAGAAGTCGGGGTGCGATTGGCTGCGGCCGGCGCTCCTCACACACCAGAAATAATGCATCATGGAGCGATGCGACAAAAAGATTCTTATCACTCGCAAGTGTGGGTGGGTCGAGAAACCAGCTTTTTTTTCTCGCTCTTTTCGTCGTTTTGGGCGTCGGTTTTTTCCTGCTCGTTTTCTGGCTGCAGATATCGCTTATGACTAGTCGGGCTCTAAGGCTCAAAGCCGCATAGCGCAGACTAGCAGCGCCTAGTGCGGCCGTTCTTTATCGGTGTTTGTGGACGGCGCACAGCGAACAGCCTTTGTCAATGGGAGGACACAAGCTCTCTTTGTCAAGGTGACATTGTCACAAATGGCGCCTTTGTCGGCGAAAAGTCTGATGTCTTGGGCAAGTGCAACAGCGCTATGCAGCGTCGTATGGCCAAATACGCTTATTATTGTTGTTAGCGGCGGCGGGGCCTGTCAGCCACAGCGGCCAGAGGCCGTGTTAGTGCAGATAAGCGGCTACAAGGGTAAAGCAGAGAAGACAGTGGAAAGGAAGAGGGAAGAGGGGAGAGAGGAGGAAGAGGGAAAGAGAAAAGGGAGAGGGAGAGAAAAAACGGAAAAGGGAAAAGGGAAAAGGGAAAAGAAAATAACGTAAAGGTAAGACAGAACGAAAACGGACAGAGTAGCACAGCCCCAGACAGGAAAGAAAAAAAGAAAAAAAGAAAAAAGGGAAAATAACCAGAAAATACCGGAAAAATCTGTTTGCCACACCGCATCCCACGGCCACTATGAGCCGCTACGGCCGCTACTCACTCGCACGGCCACACTGCCACGCCATGCCTGTATCTATGGCTCGACAAGGGATCAATTCTTTCGACAAAAAAAGGCTGCCCAAGAGCTGCTGCTCGGCGACCTCTAGATGACGTATAGACGCTAGTTTGGCTGGGAGGCCGTGGCCACCCCCCCCCTTCCTCCCACTCCCACCACCCTGGGCATACGTTGCCACGGATGGCTGTCTGGCATATAAGAAGGGCCCCTCGATTCCGTCTTTTGAGATCTCTCTTCCTTTTCCTTCACGAACCGATTATCGCAAAAGTACTCAGTCTCTCGTTTAGGACTTTTAAACACTCGCTTTGATATCAGACTTGTTCATCTTGTTGTTTACCACTCATACACCCACCCACCGTCAACATGAAGTTCTCTTGCCAGGCCGTCGTCGCCCTCGTGGCCGCTTTCAGCGCTACCTCTGCTTCCGCCTACGCCAGCGGCACTGTCACTGCCCCCATGGCCACGGGCACCGGCAGCGGCACCTCGGGCAACGGCACCTACACCTACACCACGCCCTCGCCGACGGCTGTGACGGCCGGTGCTGTCGCCATGGACGCCCGCAACATGCTCGGCGCGGCGGCTGCCGTGGCCGCTGTGGCCTTTGCCCTGTAAATGCTTCACGCCATGCACGATGAATGCTGGGATGGACACGACGGACAAGGGACCAGGACGACCAACCGGGACGGCGGACTTGGGCGGGCAGCGTGAGAGGCCAGGACGATCTGCGGATGGGCAATGTCTCGACAGGACGACGAATAGACTTGCAATGGCGTTTCGGAGCTTTGATTCCCCCATTTTTGTGCATTCTCTTTGGGCGCTTTACTCAGGCAGCCTGCTATTACCTTCACTACTATTCGGCGCTTTACTCAGGCGACCTGCTACTACATTACTTTACTATTTACTATTAGCCTAATTTAATTCATGCGGTCTTGACAACCATGAGTGTGTCTTTGTCTCTGTCTTGGTCATGTCTCTGATTGTGACGTCGCCTCTGCATGTGCTTCTCGCAGCCGAAAAGCCTCGAGGATCATGGCCTTGGTGGCTGGCGTCGTGATCGGGATGGGTCGGTCTGTGCCGTCGAGCCGTTCTGCGCGCACCTCGTCCGCCGTCGCCCACACGTAGTCCTGGTGCTCGTTGGCGTCCAGCACGACCGGCTCGGGGCTGCGGACAAGGACGTGAAAGGCAAAGCGGCAAAAGACGCGGAGACCGGTGCGGTTGGTGAATACATGGCCGGGGTGGTCGACGGCCGTCTCTGTCGGCTGGGGGACGAGATGGGTGAAGCACTGGGCGACGAGCCCCGTCTCTTCCCACAACTCGCGGGCCGCTGCGTGTAAGAGACTGGCTTGTTGCCTAGCGCTGCCACCGCTGCCACCGTCGCCACCGTCGCTCTTCCATCCGCTGGATCCGTCGACTCCACCGTTTCCGCTGCCGCTGCTTTTGCCACTACTGCCTGTGGCTGTGTCTTTGTCTTGGTCATCCTCCCTTGGGCTCTCGTCATCCTCCTGGTCCGCCGCCCCTCCGGGCACCTCCCATCGATTCGGCATCGAGTCGTGCGCCGCGCGTTGCACAAGCAGCACACGGCCCTTTGTGTCAAAGACAACTGTCGCCACCATGAGTCCGTCCCAGTGCTTGTCATGCTGGGCCATCCACGTCTTTGGCGACACGTCCCACGCCTGCAGCGACGGGCCGATTGCATAGGCGAACACTTCCGGCGGGGGGTTCGCAGGAGCCATGGTTGATCACAAAATGTCTCTCCAAGAGAAATGGAAAGAAGGAAAAAAATAGAAAAAAAGAAAAAGAAAAAGAAAAAAAGAAAAGGAAAAAAGAAAAGGAAAAAAAGAAAAAACAGATAAAAATGGTTAGCGTCCCCACTCACGCTTTATGCAGTATGCTTTCATCCTGGCTGGTTGTCTGAGGAATGCGGGAGCTTAATCAGGCTGCACAACTACCGACCAGGGTCTCTCATGCCTCACAAGCAATATCAAAGCACTCAGACTGTGCTTGTGTGTTGTATACCGCTCGTTAGTACAGCTTTTCTCGCCGTCCAAAAGCTTGATTTGGGTATGGCACAGCGTCTCAGATCTGTGTTGACTGGATGTGTTGTTTTTGACTATTTTCGTTCAATGCTTGTCAATCCCAGTTCTGACTCCTCTACCCGTATCATGGTGATGGTACACCCAAGTCTCTTATAACTGTGCTTGGCGAAAAGACAGCTTTGAGGAAGTGAGATCCTATACCAGTTTCTCTGTGACTGCCCATTCGTCCATGGTAGCCCACGACACATAATCTACAGACACATGTCTGCTGCTCCCTGTCTCCTCGTATTAACCTCAGCCTCGTTTGAAAAGTGCAATATAAACTGTACGGCAAGATGAAGTTGTTCCAAGGGATGATGAGTGGCTATCAAGATGACAGTGCATAATCTCGTTGTCAAGCCATTATAGGCGCCTCCATCACGGAACATCTTTGATGAAATCTAGGCTGTCGTGGTGTCCTTCGGCGCTTTATTTCAGTTCACGACGTTGAAGCTACTTGCTCTAATCTATGTCAGATGATCTTTCTGTCTCTTTTTAGCAGTCTTCCTGGAAATGTCTCGGTTAACTTGAGAATAAATGGGAGAGACGTGTTAAAGGAAAATGGCAAGCCAAGCTTTTTTCCTGTATATTACTAACTTGGTTTACCACCTCTATTTTCTTTCTTTCTTTTTTTTCTCTTTTTACCTTCATTTTCTTCTCTTATTTTATAGTGCCGAATAAAGCAATTGATGGATAAGCTTTTTAAGTGTTTCTCCTATTATGTCAACTATACCTATGCTTTCATGGTTAGCATAAATCGGTCTTGACGGATGGCAGTTGGGTTTTTTCTTTATTTTTCTATATTTTTTTATCATTGATGTACAAGGAGGAAGTCGGGCTTTTTCACGTTTTACGCAAATAGACCATGGCCAGGCCTTGAAAGAAATCTCGTTGAGAAGATATACTTGCAGAAAGCTGCTGCCTTGGCAGCCATTGTCTTTTCCTTTGTAGCTGCTACCTTGGCGGTGGCGAGTATTCGCCTTGTTATCAAGGCCGAGGCGCGAGAACAGATACTTGTCAAGTATGATTCTGCCTACAGCCACCCTTAAGTTGAGTTGAGGTTTGATTGGCTTCGACGACATATCACTGCCCAAAGAAAAGTGCAACGGTTACGCACGCGCTCTTGCTATCCATTTCTGCTCAGCCGCAGGGATCCCAAGGCAAGGCTATCACTATAGCCGCCCTTTCCCGCCGGTGATCTCAAGCCTATAGAACACAGATTCCTGTCGCTTTCCAAAGTCGAGAACCGTTGACGTCTTGTAAGAGTTGAAAGCAATGTGGACCGCTCATAAATAAGTCTTCCTCGGGCTGAGAATGACTAGCATCAACGAGTCGATGATCTGACCAACACCTTCAGGCCTTTGACATTCCTCCACCGAGCCTTGATCTCTCTATGGCCTCGGGCAGCCCCGTCGGGAACTTTCGGCTGCTGGGCCACCTCAAGGACACAAATTCTCGGCATGCTCACCAAGGGCTGCTTTGCATGAGAGATACATTAGCACTGGCTTCAGCCGTCTGCCCGGCAAGGCTCTTGCCAAATGGCCGGGATCAATGATGGCCGTTTCGAGACATGACTCGATGAAAGACAACCCGTAAATCAATCTGCCAGAAGAATCGCAACTATATCCCGAGCCATATCAGAAAGTCTCTCTGATGGCTGTGATATGTTTGAAGAATAGTCCGAACAGCTTCATCTGCAAACCGGAGACTCCAAAGAATTCCTCTGCCAAACGAGATCTCTTCCAAGATCCCGGCTAGCGTAGAATCCTAATCGATCCCCCAAAGGTGGCTCTGAGTGCTTCCGCGGCGGGCCAGTGCAGTCCGAGCAGATCACAATGATGCTCAGCAGAATCTGGACGATTAGAGTCTGCACGATACCAGTCCGTACTTTGCACCAGCCGTTCCTTTTGTGACTAATACCGGTCCGGCAATAGCCGCGAAAAACGAGTTGAAAAACTCAGACAATCAGCCCTAGCCGTGTACTTTTTCATTTTCCTCAATACCCGTCTTATTAGAGCGTTAGTTTATGTAGTGTAGTGCCGTGTGCCGGCGCCAAATCTCTAGCAAAGACGGCCAGCCGTCCGTTCTGGCAGCACTACGGAGCACAGTGATCCGACAGTCGGCGGGATTGGGCCTTGAAAATAGCATTGCTATCGTACGGTTTTGCACAGAGTAGTGTCGGCCAGCATCGGCCAGCAAGCCACACTATCTGCCTGGAACTGTGCAGGGTGCCCTCCCACGTGGGCAACGGCCGGGGCGTGAAAGTTGTCTATCCTTTGGTAGACAGCAACCTGGTCTCATGCGCCTTTACCGTTGGTTCATCGGTCCACTATTGCTAGATCCGGGACTGATTTCTGCTTCCGACGTAAGGGGAGGAAGGACAGCATTGCATTTCAAAATCGTACGTAAATACCTTGAGTTATCTACCAGGGACCAACAACCTTTATTGGACGACCGTCTTATCTCTTGATCCACATCTCTTCGATCCACCTTTTCTCCCCAGTCGATCTGCGACGTAACCATTTGCTTTCTGAGCCTGGAAGCAAAAGGCACCGCGGAGGACCCCCCCTTTTCACTGGGGTATCTGGAGGCATTAGCAACTGTTTTATATAAGATGGAACTTGGAGTCAACCGTGTGCCTTTGTTTAAAGGCATGGCGCTCTGCACAATGTAGGCAACGATTTCCCGCCCAGCAGAACCGAAGTATCGTCTTGTGCAGAGTGACGACATGGCAGACGTCAAGACAACGCAGCTGTCGCCTTCTCCGACGGCGTCCGAGGCCAAGAAAGACGAGTTGAGCACCGATGCGGCTCTGGCCAGTAACACGGTCAACGCCTCAGGCCACCAGCAGGAGCTCGAGCAGACCTTTAATCCCATTGGGCTCTACGGCTACGCCGTCGTCACCGGCAACACTTGGATTACCATTGGTGGTAGCATTGTATGTTGTCGCTCTTGTCCCGCCGCGTCTGTCGTCAATGTTAATGACAGGTCGTCGCAATCTACAATGGCGGAGCTCCAGGTGTGCTCTATGAATTGTGAGTCTAGCATTTCAAGATTGGCTTCTATCGGCGTCCTACTGACGCCACAGTATTGTGGTATCTGTCTGCTACTGGTTCATCGCCGCGTCCATTGCCGAGCTAGCATCCGCGATCCCGTCGTCGACCGGAGGTAGGTGAGCGTCGACAAGTGTCCAGCATCGACGGGACTGACGGCATAGTGTATCAATGGGCAGCGGTCGCCGCCGGGCGCCATGGTCGCATCAGCGGCTGGTTCGCCGGCTGGTGGAACTTTTTTGCCTGGCTCTTTGCCTACATTGGGAGCGCAGAGATTGTCGCCGAGTTGGCCGTGTCCATGTACGCGCTCTTCCGCCCCGACTTTGAGCTGCAGCGGTGGCACGTCTTTGTCAGCTACCTCATCGTCACCGTCGGCGCCTGTCTGACCGTGCTCTTTGCCAACAAGCTGCTGTCCAAGATTGAGACGGTGGGCGGTGTGCTCGTCGTCTTGGGCGTCTTTATCACCATTATTGTCTGCGCCGCCATGCCGCACGTCCAGGGCCGACCGTATGCCTCGAGCTCGTTTGTGTGGAAGAACTGGATCAACTCGACGGGCTACAGCCGCAACGGCTTCGTCTTTGTGGCCGGCATGCTCAATGGAGCTTTTTCCGTCGGCACGCCCGACCTCGTCACGCATCTGGCCGAAGAAATCCCCCAGTTCGTGCCGTCTTTCTTTTTCGCTTTCTCGTATTTTCCTTTTCCTTTTCGCCTATCTTCCTTTTCTTCTATGCTAACATAACCAGCCCGAGCTCCAACATCCCCAAGGCCATCCTCGTGCAGTACGTGGTTGGCTTCATCACGGCCTTTTGCTACTTGATCACCATCCTCTACGGCATCGACAGTCTCGACGACGTCCTGGATAGTGCCTTGGCCATGCCGCTGGTAGAAATCTACCGGCAGGCGACCGGCTCGGCTGGCGGTGCCCTGGGCATGAGCATCTTGATCTTTTTGCCCGCCTTGGTCGCCACCATTGGCGCCTGTCTCACGGCCAGCCGCATCCTGTGGACGCTGGCGCGCGAGAATGCGACGCCTTTTAGCAAGACGCTCTACCGCATGAGCCCGACGCATAAAAACCCGTTTAATGCCATTCTCACCTGCGGCGTCATTACCGCCGCCATGGGCGCCATCTATGTCGGATCGTCTGCCGCTTTCGCCGCCTTTGTCGACTCGTACGTCGTGCTGTCGACGCTGTCGTACATTTCGGCCATTCTGCCACACCTGCTGAGCGGCCGTTCCAACGTCGCCCCCGGCTGGTTCTGGATGAAGGGGCCCCTTGGCTTCTTTGTCAATGCTTTTGCCTGTGCCTACATGATTGTCTTTGTCGTCATATTCTCCTTTCCCTTTAGCCTCCCCGTCTCGGCAGAGTCTATGAACTACACCTGTCTGATCACGGGTGGCTTGACCATTTTCATGGCTGCCTTTTGGTTCTGGCGCCAGAAAGACTACATTGGCCCTTTGCGTGTGGCATAAATATCAGACTTGATAGAATGTGTATTGTTTGAGGGGTCTCGAACGCATGATTGGGCGGTGTTGAGTGGGAGGGAGTCTTGATGCCTTGCTTTGTTACTACAGAATTCCTCAGCACAGATTACTTTTACAGGAAAGATACTCTTGAATCCAAATTTGATAGAAATGCCATTGCTCCCAGAAAGATGCAAATATATACACAAAATACAGACCGCAAAGCAAGTCCCCCCGTTTCTTTCCTCGCTCAAGCGGCAGCAGATACAGCCGGCGCGCCCTTGTTGGCCAGATTCTCGGGCACCGACTCGGCCTTTTGCGCAGCTACCTTGGCCTGGAGTGCGGCAAAGTGAATGGCCATGGCATTGGCAGTGAACTGGGCGCCGGTCACGGGCGGGTACTTTTTCTTGGGCCCCTGGATAATGGCATCGGAGCAGGGCTGGTTGAAAAACGCAATGCTGTAGCGCTCGCCGTAGTAGTCACCCGGCTCGCTGGGGGCCTTGACGCGGTGCAGGGTGGACTTGAAGCGGTCGTCGGACCAGCTCATGAGCAGGTCGCCGATATTGCAGATAATGGTACCCTTTTCCGGTTCGACGCGCGTCCAGCTGTCACCGAGGCCAAAGCTGGTGACGGCCTCGCGGCCCGGGCAGATTTCGAGGCCGGACTGGCCCTCGCGCTGGAAGAGCAGCGTCAGGAATCCCCAGTCGGCATGGGCGCCGGCGCGATGAAAGATTTCGGCCGGGGCGGAACCGTCGGCCGGGGGCGCCGGCAGGGCAAAGTAGTGCAGCATGCGCAGGACAGACTGGCAGTTGGGCCGACGCGAGTCGTGGAAGCGGACAAAGTAGTCGTCGGGGAAGCCGAGGCCGCGCGCAAAGCACACCATGAGCTTCTCCGAGACCTGCTGCGCGTGCTTCATAAAGGCCATGCTGCGCGCCCGGAAGCCGGGCAGGTGCTCGTCGCTGATCCAGACGCTGGCGTCCTCGCCGCGCGGGCCCCGGCCGCCGTGGTCCATGTTCTCGCCAAACTGCAGCTGGTACGACTCCTTGGTGTCGGGCGCGCCCGTGCTGGGACGGATCTGGTTCATCTTTTCCCACCCGACATTAGACGGGTTCCACGGCACCGTGGCCTTTTTCTCGTCGGGCAGGGCAAAAAAGGCCTCGGACGTCTGGAAAATGGTGTCCATCTCCGCCTCGGAGATGCCGTGGTCGACGAGCGCGAAGAAGCCCACATTCTCGGCCGCCGTCACCAGCTCGGCGGTGATGTCGTCGATGCGCTTGTCGAAATCCCGGAGAGAGATCTGCACTTGTCAGTCTTTTCGTCGGGACAAGGTGATTTGTTGCAGCACCTACCTTTGGGAGTGGCCGGTCAACGTAGGTTGTCTTGGTCGCCATGATCGATACGCCAATGTGTTGTGTACAGACCAATAAAACCAGGAAAAGTCTGCGGCTCTGGTGCAAGCTATCTGTTTATATGCAAAGCTCTGGTGCAGCTATGCGTTTAAATGCAAAGCTCTGGTGCAAGCTATCTGTTTATATGCAAAGCTCTGGTGCAGCTATGCCGGTTTATATGCAAAATGCATGCACTCTGTCTGATCAGCCAAGGCAGATAGGCGGGTTTGGCCGGTTGGGAGCGTCATGTGGTGGCGAGTTGATAAGGCGGAGGTCGTCGACGGCAATTAAATTTAGTAGAAAATAAATCCGGGAAATCAAACAAATCTAGAAATAAGTAATGCCGCCAGCATACAGGATGGCACATTATCCGTACTGTAGATGCCTGCCGGGAGACCTGCACGAAAATCCACCGCCGGCTTTGACGCGGCGAGAGAGACAGCGGCAAGGTCCGACGGTATCATCTAATCGCCCTCTATCTATCGGGACTCCGCTGCACTCCACATTCGGAGCTCCTATGTCACGCGCTGGTGCACAAAATGTGGTATGAAGAATCGATAATCTATCACTAATCTATATGGGCCCCGCGTGCCGAGGGATATCTACCGATGCTGGTCACGTGCCGCTCTCTCTGCTACATCCTAGCCACTTAGCTCGAATGAGACGCTCCGCCTAGATGTTCATCATTGGCTTTTGTCTTTGCATTTACTTACTCGTCATCCCACGAATTCAGCTTTGGATAAAGGCCATGGTCAGTTTGCCAACTTGGAGGAAACAGCCGGAAGACGGAGCAACAAGAGACGCTCCCGGCGACAGCACTGCCTCTGCCGCTCTACTACAGTGGCATTGGTGTATGTTTCTATGGAATAGATGGCGTCACTCTCGCCTATGGATCGCTGGAATTCTCCTGCATTGCGTGTACTTTCCAAGGCTGGAATCAAGGCCCTGTTGCGCGAGGCATGCGAGGCTTGAAGCGGCTAGACGTGGGATGATGCGTTCAAAGTTTGGAGGGGAAAAGAAAAGACTCATTTTGCTAATAAAGTCCTGCATCGCGATTCAAAAAGTGATGAACGATGGCCACGGCCGTTGCCATTGCAAGCTAGGACGGCATTATTTGATGCTTCGCACGAGTCTCCTGGGCTACTATTCCCGCCGTCCGGTGATTTTAAAAGGTTAGAATACTGTTCCAATGGTAGGCATTCAATCATCCTGAGCGGCACAGCTCGGTGAGGCGGTAAGCTGTATTTTAAAATAATTAGTCCCTGGTCGGTGGGATCAAGACGAGTCTTGCCAAAGGCACTGAAGCATATATATTCGAGGAACAATGTATGTTCCAAGAGACAGCTTATTCTTCAGAAAATTGCCAAAAGGCACTAAAGTATATAATTCAAGGAACAATGTATGTGCCAGACAGCTTATTCTTCAGAAATCAGTCTACGCCTTTTCTCTTCCTCGTCCTTGCAACCTCCTCGATACTTTACTATGGCCCTTGTGAGAATGATTATTGACGCTTTCCTGCTTGCCTTTGGCCGCCGTCCAGGCCTGTCTCGAGGTGGTGGCAATGCACAACGGCTTGAACATTGGTAGAAGGAAAAAGAAAAGGATTGCCTACACATCGCTGTAGCAGCAGTCTCAGTTCTGTTTTGCCAAACTGTTGTTCATTCCGTGCGGCAATGGATCATATAAAAGAAAGGACGGTTAACTGACATCAGAAATCAGTGTTTGACCTTTCTCCAGATCTGAGGTTGAGTTATTTGGGTTTTTTGCTCATTTGCTCATCATAAAGTAAACAACCGCTTGATCACAGGTGGATTCTTCAACTCGCATTACAACTGTATTCGACTTTATCGGCTAATCCATCGAATCAGACAAAAGGCTGTTACCGCCAAAAAGCCGGAATAAATAGTGCTGCAGGGCCCCGAAAAGCCGAATAAATAGTGCTGCAAGCCCCGAAATCGGCATCCGGTTCTTCTCCTCCACAACCCCCCCCGCCGCACCACACAGCATGTCGATCGAGCAAAAAGCACGAGTCCTCGTCGTCGGTGCCGGCGGTGTTGGCACCATGGCGGCGTACGCGCTGGAAAAAGGCGGCCGGGCCACGGTGACGGCCGTCCTGCGGTCGAATCACGCCCAGGTCCAGGCGCATGGCTTCACCATCCACTCCATTGACCACGGCGACATCGAGGGATGGCGCCCCAGCTCCATTGTGGACCGGGTGCCCGACGTGGCCGAGGCCGGCCTGCCGCCGTACGACTTTGTCGTTGTGACGACCAAGAACGTGCCAGACGTGCCGCCGAGCGTGGCCGACCTGGTGGCGCCGGCCGTGACGGCGGGCCACACGACGATTGTGCTGCTGCAAAACGGCCTCAACATTGAGAAGCCTGTCATGGCACGCTTCCCCGGCAACGCCGTGCTTTCGGGCGTTTCGCTCATTGGCGCGGCCGAGAGCCCGGCCGGCGTCATCCACCACGACGACCACGACATTCTCATGGTGGGCGCGTTTGGGCCGGCCGAGGCCTCCTCGTCCCGAGCGGCACAGCGCTTTGTCGAAATCTACGGAGCCTGCGGCGGTACCGTGCAGTGCCGCTACGAAGCCGAGGTGCGCGCGCGGCGCTGGCGCAAGCTGCTGTACAACTCGTCCTACAACACGGTGGCGGCCATCTTGGGCCTGGACACTACGCGCATGCGCTTCACCGAGCATGTCGTGGACGAGCTGGTGCGGCCCATTATGCGAGAGATTGCGGCAGCGGCGCTGGCCGTCGATGGCGTAGAGCTGCCGGCTCCGGTCTGGGAAGACACCATTACCATTGACCCGTGGGCGGCCTTTTTGAAGCCCAGCATGATGCAGGACATGGAAAAGGTGAGTGGAGCGAGAGGAAACAGACAAGGCAAGCCAGGCTGACAAGGCACCGCAGGGCAACTTTATCGAGTATGAAAACATTGTGGGCGAGCCATTGCGCGAGGCCGAGCGCCACGGCGTGCCGACGCCGACATTGAAGACGGTCTATGCCATTCTCAAGGGATTGCAATGGCGAACCAAGGAAGCACGGGGCCTGGTCGTCGTGCCCAAGGAAAACGACCCGGCGCTCAAGTACGGGAACAAGGACTAAAGTACGATAGTCAGCGCAGCACCGTGAAATGGAATACTAGAGGGTCTCCAAGCTAGAATGCGATAGCGGTAAGGCTGTTTTCCGCGGGAATGTTGGCCGCGGAGACTAGCCAGTGCCTCAACGACGAGCATCGTTCTCGTAGTATTAAGCTATATTTCCACTTGCCATTGTATAGTCACTTGGGCCTTGTCTTGTGACAATCCATACAACAAATGTCTTGGACAGCTGGTGATAGCATTGTTATTGTCGGGTGTGTTTTCCCTTCTTGCCTCCTCGAATTGCCAGCTAACCGCCAGGGCTGGCATCATCGGCCTGGACGTCGCTCTCGTCCTGGCCGACAAGGGTCTGGCCAAGTATGTCACCGTCGTGGCCGAATACATGCCGGGCGACACATCTCCCACCTATACTTCTCCCTGGTCAGTCCCCCGTATCCGCCGGAGTGTTTCGCCCGCTTACCAGGCAGGGCCGGCTGCAATTACTCGTCCATCTCCGGCGCCGACGCCAAGGCGCTGCGCTGGGACCGGCTGGGCTACCAGCACCTCTGCCGGCTGGCGTCGACCTGTCCAGACGCGGCGTTTGCCAAGCGATGCACGTCGGTCGAGCTCTGGGCCACGTCGGCGCCGTCTGACAAGATTCAAGACATTTCGGGATACCTCGAGGATGTAAGTGCCTGCCTTGTTTCTCTTCTGTGCTTCTGCCTTTCCCCTGCTCACCGCCAGTTTGCCGTCATCCCCTCGGAAAAGCTCCCTCCCGGAGACCAGTTTGGCATCACCTTTACCACCGTGACCGTCCACGCCCCCCAGCATCTGCTCTGGATCTACGGCCGCCTCCAGGCCGCCGGCGTCACCTTTGTGCGCCAGCGCCTGTCCAGCCTGGCAGAGGCCTGGTCGGCCCGGCCCAGCACGCGCATCGTCTTCAACTGCACCGGCAATGGCGCCGCCACGCTGGCCGGCGTCGCCGACCCGGCCTGCTACCCGACGCGCGGCCAGGTGCTGCTGGTGCGCGCCCCCGGCGTCGTCACCAACAAGATGCGCTATGGCGCCGACGGCTCCATCACCTACATCATTCCGCGGCCCGGCACAGACAGCCACGTCATTCTGGGCGGCTACCTGCAGCGAGGCAACGGCGACTACGCCACCTATGCCCACGAATCGGCCTCTATCCTCGACCGCTGCCGCGCCCTGAGCCAAGAGTTGCGGGCGCTCGAGCGTGGCCCTGAAGTGCTCGCCGTCGTGGCCGGACTGCGGCCCTCGCGCACAGGCGGCGCCCGCATCGAGCGCGAGTCCTTGCCCGTCGATGGGGGGCGTGTCGTTGTCGTCCACAACTACGGTGCCGGCGGCACTGGTTTCCAGGCCGGCTTCGGCATGGCCACCGACGCCGTGGCCAGTGTGGAAGACTTGCTGCCGAGCGTGAGCACCAAAAGCCGGCTGTGATGGGCAGCAAATGGATGTGGATGCAAGTGGCGGCAAGAAAGCATTAGTAGCGGCAAGTGGATATAGTACATGGTATAAACGCCGTCTCAAAATCTCGCTCCTGGCCATCCATAGTCGAGATGGGGCACCGTCCATGGTCCCATGTAGCTGGCAAAGTCCATCAACTCCAAGTCCTCGTCCATGAGGAAACCCGAGTCCACGGCCGGCACGCCGGGATCGCCGGCCGACACCGCCGGAATAGGCAAATCCACGCCGTCGGCCTGCCCACCCCCCCCGTCCAGGCCCGCTGCCTGTGCCTGCGCCAGCGCCGCCAGATAGCTGCTCTTGACGGCATCCCAACGCACCAGCAGACTGCGATACCAGTCCTTGAGCGCGGCGAGCGGTGCCACCTGGGCAGCCAGCCCGCGCACATGCACGGACACGGCGTCAATGTAGGTGTCGAGCTTGAGAATGGACCGGGCCATTTCAACATTCCAGCCGGGCACGTAAATGGTCAGCGACATGGCGGCCGCCAGCAGGACCATGTAGCCCAGCAGAGCCCAGTGGGTTGCGGGCAAGCCCGTCATCTGGTCGGGCGGGATGGAGAGAAAGGTGTCGAAAAACTTTTTTGCGCTTTCGAGCGCATCCATGACGACGCGGATGCGCAGAATGGAAATGTCCTTGCTCTGGGCCATGCCCGAGAAGCTGACCTCTCTGACAAAGGCCTCAAAGAGCCAGGGCCAGACCTTTTGCGAGGCTGCACGTTAGTGAAAGAGACGAGAGAAAAGGGGGGGCGGGAAAGGGGGGGGAAGAGGGGGGAAGAGACGAGAGAAGGGGACGGGGGGGCGGGAAGAGAGGAGGAAAAGCTCACCATCAGCCAAGAGGGAAGCCGGCAATCGCGAGCGCCAGTCCTGGATGCGCGTGACAAAGGCGGCCAGATAAATCTGCACCTGCTCGTCGCTCAAGGCGGCCGCCTGCGCACTGTCAATGGGGTTGAAGAGCGTATAGGCTTTCTCGGCCTCACGCGTCATCTCGAGCTGGAAGACGAGGTCGGCATCCGAAGCCACCTGGGCCTGGTTGGCGGCCAGCGACTGCGCGCAGGCCCGCATGTAGTCGCTATAGGCCAGCGGACTGACCTTGCGCACAATAATGGCGTACCAAATGGCCAAGTGGTAGCAGCCCAGGTAGACCCGTCGCGCCTCCAGGCTCCAAAAGTCAGCGTCCACCACCGTCAGGCCCTGCGGCACGTCGCTGATGCTGTCGAGGTTGAGCTGCTGGTGCCGGCTCTTGCGTGGCCGCCGCGTGATGCCATAGTCTGTGGCCAGGGAGACGGCCATGCACATGAGCCGGTAGCCGAGCTGCGTCTTGGCCGTGTGAAGATGGATCCTGTGCGTTTAGCGGACAGAGAAGAGGGCAGAAGAGGAGAAAAGAGGAGAGAAGAGCACAGAAGAGGACAAAAGTCAGAGTCCCACCAGTTCAGGTAGACCAGCAGCCCCTTGAGCAGGTCCAGGTCCCGGTCATTGTTTTCGAGAAAGCGAGCCCCCAGCAGCTCGACAAAGCGCCCATTTAACGCTTCCAGCTGCCGTCCATCCTTCCACGAGGCTGTCACCAGAATGGCCAACAGCAGCATCGGACTGCTCTGGTACAGACTCGCGTACGTGGTCTCGGCCTCGAGCACGACATAGGGAAAGTTGTGGGCAAACTGCTCGACGTACACGTGCACCAACTCGTGCGCCCGCTGGGCCGTCAGGATGCGCTCCAGTCCGGCCAGGGGGGACGTCGCGTCCGACAGCCTCTCGGAGCTCTCGGAGCCACTCGGCGCTTCCGGCTCGGCCGCGCCTCTGGACAGAATCGATAGCTGTTTAGGCCCGGGCAGTCGCTGGATGACGCGATCGACGCTGCGCTCCAGCTGCTCCAGACGCACTTCATGCACAACAGCCGCTATCCCCCGAAAATCTCAGCATGGCTCTCGACGGGGGCGGCCCTGTTCCACGTACCCTTTTTCTTTCGCTGCCGAGGCCGCGATGCGGGAATCACACAATCAAGCTTTTTAGACAAGCATCTGCCACCAATCGTTAGCACCGGCCGCGCGGCACGCTTCCTCCCGTACGCTTGGCACGTTGCAAACACACCTTGTGCAGGTCCATGGCGGTCCGGCCTCCATGAGACAGCGCAGTTTTTTCTCTTTGCAAGCCACACAGGCTCGCGTCAGGAAGGGAGGTCGCTCATCGGCCATGGCCAGCATACGAGTACAGTGTCTGCCTTGGATACGGCTTGGCTCATTACACTGTAAATGGCTGCTTTGCACAAACCTGGTATGTGGGAGACTGAGATTATCGTCTTGAGGCGGAGGAAGACGCCGAGTCGTGAATCGCCCCACTAAAAACGACAGCTAAGTCGCGCCTTCCATCGGAATCCATATGAAGCCTCACTTTGTAGTACTGGCCATAGGCTCTGCTTTATTCATTTTCCTATTTTATAATCAATAGTACGACGGGTTGGAGAGAGTACGTTGATTTGATACGAGTTTTCAACGCTCGCCCAAGGGCTGGCGGCAATGATGGAGCTCGGGTGGACAGGCCCGGACTGTACACTACTTTGATTTCCTCTTTATTTCTGCTGGCAAGCCTTCCCCGAGAATAACATGGAAAATGTCCAACGACCCGTGGGGCTTCATAATGCTGTGCACTAGGACAAAACAATCAGACTCCACTTCCAATTCGTTCTCGGAGACTCCGGCGAGCCGAGCGCCGAGGCTAAGCAGGGCGATGGCCATGTTTCAACGTCTTGTTTTCGGCCATTGACCTGGTAGACGATCTGTCTGGTTCTCAAGTGCCCTGGTCGTCGTCAAAAGCTTGAAATTCCGTGCTGACCGCCGCAGCGTCTGGCCGTCTGCCATATTCTCCGGCGACCAACTAGGCTGTTTTCGTTTGGTGTGCCGTTTTGGCTAGGCTCGGCTTCCACTACCAGCTTCATCTTTCATGCATCAGCTCGGAACTTCCGAGATCGTGGTCCCTTCAGCATCCCCATCCACGGCCAATAACCAACACCCAACGAGCGTGTGGACCACACCGTCTGGTCGACTGGGATGCCGCGAGATGCCGAAGACAAGAGCCAGGCCGTCTTGGCAACGCCTGCGGCTCCGGGCTATAAGAGGCAGGGCCGCCGGTCTTTTCGTCCTCTGCCGCAAACTGTTTTCTTCTGGGCACGCGACTGACCACGCTGTCTGAGTTTGCCATTGACGTCTGCCTTCTCTCCCAGGGCGCGCGACTGAGTTCCATTGACGTCTGCCATTGACATCCGACAAGATGGATGCGTCCGCCAGAACCTCGGGCGAGTGGCCCTCGTCCAGCACAAACAATGAGGACACCTCCAACGAGCTGTACGTCTGGCCAGCCCCCGTCCCAGCAGCACTGGCTAACACTTTTCCAGGACCCAAGAAAAGTCTCATGTCCAGGAGATGGAGCAGCCTGTGGCGGCTGTTGAAGCCGATGCCGCCGCCAAAGAGCTCGGCTCGTGTCCCTATGAGCTGCGCGACGTCACCACCCGCAACGGCGAGGTCAAGCAGTACAAGATTGTGCAGTTTGCGCCCAACGACCCGAGCAATCCCAAGAACTGGTCCAAGGCCCGTCGCTGGCTCATCACCATGACCCTGAGCTTGGTTTGCTTCTCCGTCGCCTTTGCTTCGGCCGTCGTCACCCCGGGCATCGCCGGCGTGGCCGAGCGGTTTCACGTCAACTCGGATGTTGCCCTGCTCTCCGTCACGCTCTTTGTTTACGGCTTTGGCATTGGACGTACGTTGTTGACCCTGCTGGCTACCGCTCCTCGCTCTCGCTGACCCCCTAGCCCTTGTTTTTAGCCCGCTGTCGGAACTCTACGGCCGCCGCATCATTTATATCGGCACGTTTGGCACCGCCACCATCTTCATCATTCCCTGCGCCGTGGCCAAGAATATAGAGACCCTGCTCATATGCCGTGCCATTGGCGGCATTGCCATTAGCGTTCCCGTGGCCAATGTCAGTTTTTGTCCCTCTTTTTCCGTCTGCCCCTGCTAACACCCGCAGATTGGCGGCAGTCTGGCCGATATGTGGAAGCCCGAGGAACGCGGCGTGCCCATGACCGCCTTTAGTGCGGCTCCCTTTCTCGGTCCCATCATGGGTAGGTGGCGAGCCCCTTGCCTGTCAGAAGTGCGCGTAGCTAACGACGATGCCAGGTCCCATGATTGGCGGCTTTGTCTATGAAAACATTGGCTGGCGCTGGCTCTACTGGCTGCAGCTCATTCTCTGCGGCACCCTCTTTGTCGCCATGGTGCTGCTCGTGCCCGAGACCTATGCCCCCGTCATCCTGGAGAGGCGCGCCATCAAGCTGCGCAAGCAGACGGGCGACCAGTCCTACCGGGGCGAGCACGAGCTCATCCACCGCTCCTTTAAGAACATTGCCCAGACGCATCTGGCCCGGCCTCTGCGCCTGCTCTTCACCGAGCCCATTGTCACCCTCTTCTCCCTCTACGCCGCCGTGCTCTACGGCATTCTCTACATGTTCTTTGTCGCCTACCCCATTGTCTTTGAGGAGGGCAAGGGCTTCTCGCCCGGCATCTCTGGCCTCATGTTCATCCCCATCACCGGCGGCATTGTCGTGGCCATTCTCGGCGCTCCGCTCGTCAACAAGCAGTACCTGCGCCTGCGCTCCCAATACACGGGCCACCCGCCGCCGGAACTGCGGCTGATCCCCATGATGTGGAGCTGCTTCTTCATCCCCATTGGCATTTTCATTGTAGGTTTTTCGCAGCTTTCTCTTGCCCACCCTCACTGACAATCTAGTTTGCCTGGACGTCTTATGAAAACATCTCCTGGGTCGGCCCCTGCCTGGCTGGTCTCCCCATCGGCGTCGGTTTCGTCTTCCTCTACAACGCCTTTAACAACTACATTGTCGATACCTATCAGCACACTGCCGCCTCCGCCCTGGCCGCCAAGACCCTCTTGCGATCCATCTGGGGCGGCTCGACCGTCCTCTTCACCACCCAAATGTACCACAACCTCAACCCTCGCTGGGCCTCGACGCTGCTGGCCTTTATCTCCCTGGCCTGCTGCCTCATTCCCTTTACCTTTTACCACTTTGGCCCTGCCATTCGCAAATACTCAAAGTTTGCCTACTCGGGCGACAATTGAACAAAAAAGGCTGAAGCCCCTGTTTCATCATTTACGGCTACAGATAGAGGCCCTACATAATACCCAAAAGGATTTACAGTGTATGAACAGAGCGGGCTCTATTAAACTAGACTTGCTTAGGCTGTTATACTAACTAGACTTGGTTAGATAACATGTTTACTTTTAGAATTGGTCAAAAATAATATAATCAGAACGGAATTACACTTTTCTCGAATCTCTGAAATTGCCGTGAGAACGGATGCAAAAAAGAAGTGTGAAGTGTTGTTATTGTGGAAAGGCTTAAAGAGAAATGACAGCGAAACGGAACTGCCAAGTACCTAAAAAAGAAGTAAACATATTTTGCCGAAACTGCCAAGTAACAAAAAAAAGAATTATAGTCGGAACTGCCAAGTAACAAAAATAAGAGGTAAATTTTAGTCCAAAGAAATATTACATTTACCATGAGGAAAAAAAACAGAATGAGGAAGGCCCGATTTGAACGGACAACCTTTGGAACTGGAAGCCAACGCGCTACCGTTGCGCCACTCCCCCATTTTCTGTTGAACGCTAACCCCAGAAGCTAAACTATAAGCCCTGAACAGCGAGCTTCTATCTCAATACACAGTTTCTCGAATATATCGATCTCAAAATAATTCGCTCGTTGGATTTTAACTGTTCGTGTGCGGTGAAATAACAAATTAAATGCTTCATACAGACCGCTGCTGTTTCTAATCTGCTTATTTCAAGATCAAAACAAAGAACAGCAAGGCACACAAAGACAGCCTTGGCCCAATATCCTGGAGGCTTCACATTCACAACACTTGCAAACGAAGCTGCCTGCTATCTCATATACTTCCAATACTTTGCACCTTTATTACTAGACCAAGTATTCAACAGCTCAAAAATCAATCCAGCATGAAAACAACCGCTCTGCTCTTGATCAGGCCTCGCCGCCAAAACTAGGCTGACTAAGTAGCCGTCCGGTACGGGGCATCTCACCGCCTTTATAATAGGCTTGTTTCAGCGGCGCCAACGGCTCCCCCCATCGCCCCTTATTTCTTCCCACATACAGAGGCCGTCCGACACACAAACGTTTTGGGCCCTTGTTTGCCGCTGCGTCCACCTCCGCCCAGGAACGCGCGATCCTTTCTCCGTCCTTGCCATTGTTCTTGTTTTTCGCCATCCTCCCGTCGGCAGTGTCTCCGAACCCGAGAAACGGCCCATTCGACTTGGGAAGCCTTTTCCAGTCCCCCTCTTTTCTTGTCCTCCCGGCTTTCCCTCTCGATTCTTCTCGCTCCGCTCGGTCTCTGCCGGCTTTCGCTTTTTCGTCGCTCTCCATCTCTCGTCTCTTGGCCCTCTCGCTCTCCTCTAATTGCTCTTACCAACCATGTCGCTCTTCTCTGGCATGTAAGTCACGATAAACAACTGCCCCCGCAATAACCCCCTCTTTGTCACTGATTTTTCCTTCTTCTTTCTTCTTTCTTCCTTCTTCCTTCTTCCTTCTTCCTTCTTCTTTTCCTTCTTCTTCTTGCCATCTGCTGACTTGCTTCTCTCGGCAGCAACGCCCGTCTGCGCGGAACTTCGGGCCGGTCCGGTTCCAGCCGCAGCCCGACGACACCGACGGCCGATGTGCCGCCCCTCGGAGGACCACAGGCCAGCTCGTCGCTGGAGGCGCTGCCCGGCATCGCCAGTGCCGGGTCGGGGCTGGGCATACCGACGTCGGCGTCTTCGCACTCGGTCGCCGGCAGCAGCAACTCCATCTCGGCACAGCACCTCCACGGCACCGGGAACAATAGCTCGAGCACGTCCAACGCGGCCGGCGGATCGGCTCACTCCAGCACATTGGCACAACCATTGCCAGGACAGGCCGTGACCTCGCAAAGCACGGCCCATGGCGGCAGCAGCGGCGGCAGCGGCAACAACGGCATCCCGGTCCTGGCGGCGCCGGGCAGCGAACCGCGCGGCAGCACCAACAATAGCAGCGTCAACCTGCAATTGCTACAAGCACAGCCGCTGCCGTTGTGGCTGAACCCGGCCTATGCAAAGCACATTGTCAAGGGCAACTTTATGACGCTGAGCGCGCGGCCCAAGACGGTCGAGCAGGGCGAGTGGATAGCTCATCAGGGTGTGTATGCAAGGGCCCTTTTCTTCTCTCGCTTGCCTTGCTAACGGCCAGTCGTCGAACACTACCGGCTGCTCTGGAACTTTGTGCGCATCATTTACGAAAAGGAAAAGGACGGCTCGAGCATTTGCAATCCCATGAGCTGTCCCAAGATGTCGGCAGGACGGTAGGTGAAGGGAGAGGAGAAGGAGAGAATAGAACGGGATAAATAAAACGAGAACCCCGTCTGACCTTTAGAAACCACTCCTATACCTGGCTCAACAGCCGTTTCGAGCCCATTGAGCTGCCCGCGCGCGAGTACATCTCGCTGATGCAGCGCTGGATCTCGGGCAAGATTGACGACACCAACATCTTCCCCACCGACCCGACCATGGTCTCCTTTGCCAGCAACCCGGTGCTGTCTTCGGCGTCATCACAGACACCGCTCTACCAGCTGGCCGCCGCCGCCGCCGCGTCCTCGAGCGGTGCAGGCGGTGCCGGCGCAGGCGGCGACACGGCGGCGTCTGCGTCGGCCACAGCGACGTCGACATCGGCCACGGGCGCCGGTGCCGCCTCCGACGACTGGATCGGCAAGTCTAGCGGTTTCCCGCGCGACTTTGTCGGCGTGTGCCGCACCATATTTTTGCAAATGTTCCGCGTCTACGCACACCTCTACTGGGACCACTTTGTCGAGCCCTTTTACCACTTGAACCTGGAGAAGCAGCTCAACAGTTGCTTTTCGCATTTTCTCCTGACCGCGACGGCGCTCAACATGCTCAAGCCCGAGGACATTGAACCAATGCAGCTGCTCGTGGACCTCTGGGCGGCCAGCGGCACGTTCCCGCCCGAGTCCAAGGCCTATGTGCTGGCGAACCTGGAAAATGGACGGCGGCTGATGCAGGGTAACGAGGGGTAGGAGGGAGCGGAAAAGGGCGCGTGCCAGAGCGCAAGTGGCCGGGCATGGACATGTCAAGAAGACGGGGGGGGACAGGGAACAAGGAACCGTTTTCCTCTTCCATGTCCTCCGTTCCAGAGACGGATATTTGCATAACCATAATCTTTTTTTTGGCTGTTTTGTTCCTGTTGTCTTTTTTTGCTCCTTGTCTGACTTGCGCGTCCCTTGATCATATGACCTGAACCATTTATACAAAGCCTCATCTATTTGCTGCTTTCCTTTTTCCTTTAGCTTTATCACATCTAGTCAACAAGATACATTAGCGATCATACTGCATAAATCTGGATTGTTTGAATTCGACCTAAAGCAGATTTTTAATTTAACCTGACAAGCACATCATTCTTTGATATAGCGAGTCCTGACGACCATCGTTTTTTAACACGTGAGTCCTTGCATTCCCGTTCCCTCCATTCATAAACGTTTCATTGCCTAGCTGGTGCACAGAAAGTGACAAGTACTATAAGCCAACGCAGACACAATACGACAGGAGTATAGCCCGGACGGCAGAGCCAGAAAGCCAAGGCCAACGTACCGTACCGGATGTTGTCGCAGTGCGTATTCGCTCATTGTCATTGCTACGCGAAACAGAAAAAAGTAACGAAAGATGGCAAAGAATATAGAGAAAAGGCGAACACACATAAAGACGGCATAAAGACGGCAAAAAAGGCAAACACAAAGCCAACAGACAAATACCGACAACATAACAGTACCAAATAGGACAAGACCAAAAATACAAAAACCCAGTCAACATTCGAGACACCGAATATCCGTCATCTTTTCTCTAACCGTGGTCAGGCTTTGGTTGACCCCCCTTTCCCATGATGGAAGCATGGCCCGCTCCAGCCGTCTTGGGATCGTCCGTGTCCATTCCAAGTTTCCAGGCCGGCACCTTAGTAGTAGCGGCGGTCGTCATAGTTCCGGCCGTAGCCGTCGTCCCGGGGGTAGCCGGCGGCGCGTGGCGCAAAGTCGCGCGGCGGCGGCGGACGGTCATACGGGCCAGGCCGGGGGGCATAGGGGTCCATGGGGGGGTAGTCGCGGCGGTAGGGGTCGTCGAAGCGCCGCATCGGGTAGTCGTCCACGGGGCCGCGGCGCGACGGCGGCGACGGGTGGGGGGGGTAGCGTGCCGGCGGCTCGTCATAGTAGCGAGGCGGGCTGCGGTCGCGGTAGCCGTCGCGATAGCCGCCCTCCTTGCGCGGGCTATAGCCTGCCCGCGGAGGCGGCGGGCCGCGGCGGTCGTAGTCGTCGCGCGGCATCGGCGGGTAGGGGCGACGGCCGGGCGGTGGTGGCGAGCGAGAGCGGCCACGCATATCCCGAAAGGGCGGCGCATCGATGTGGGCCTAGCCAGTCAGTGGGTGTTGATCAGTTGAGATGCCATGAAATGAAGAAGCACTCACGGCCGTGCAGATGACGGGATCCTTATTGTTAAAGGCCTTGTTGTTCATCTTTTCAATGGCGACAGACAAGTCCTGAGCCGTCTCGAACTCGACGGAACTGTACGGTCAGCGTGCGAAAAGATCACCAGCTAGGCAATGCGCAACGTACCCAGCGTCCCCCGAACGGTTGGTTTCCGAGTATACCACGTCCAATCCCGAGTCGCGGACAAAGTCTTTGAGATCCTGTATCCAGAGGCCGTGTAAGTTGGTTGTCCCGAGTAGTATTGGCAGATGGGCCGAGCGATCAGAAAGAAAAGAGGAATAGCTGTCACAGGTCTTCCTTGACTGGCCCAAGCAAGGGGAGGGGGGGAGGAAGACGGCGTGGAGGAAGGAAACGAAGAGGAACAACAGAAGCAGACCGCTCCAAAAGACCAGCCCCAGAGCCTCGAGTCCATAATGGCCACCAAGAGTTGAAGCAGGACGGCGCCGCCCGTCACGGATCAGAAAAGCAAACTGAGCTGCGCAGATTTCTTGCAGGCCTTGGCTGGAGAGCACTGCGTGCTTTTGGCCGCTCCTGTCCTGATCCGTCCTTCTGCTCTCTTCCTTTCGTTTCCTCCCGGGCTTTCACGCGGACAAGAGAGGGGCAAGGGGTAGTAGTGGTAGTAGCAAACCGACCTGCCAGCTGGTGTTGGGAGGGAGACCAGTGATATTCATGCGGTGCGTAGTGCGCCGTGGCCGAGGCGGCGCTCGTTCCGAGTTGTGGAAGTTGGGCTCGCGGGGCCGCGGGCCGCGAGCAAATTGCACGGTGAGGCGTTCGCCCATAAAGGTGGTTCCGTCTTCCGGCAGGTTAGCAAGGAGGAAGAGGCAAGCAGTCAGTCAGATCCTGGTCCAGACGTACGGTAAGCTGTGAGAAAAAAGGTTAGCATTTCCCTCGCACGTTGTCCCGGCATCGTTTCAGCTCATCGCCACGCACCAGGCACAATGTCGCGCGCGTCCATGGCGTCCTTGTATTCAATAAAGCCAAAGCCGTTCATCAGCTTGATCTCCAGAATTTCGCCGGTTCCATGGCTGCCAAAGTACTGCTCAATGTCCGACTTGGTAGCTGCAAGTGTTAGCAGAGCCAGCAAGAAGAAGCGGCGTCCCGGCACGAGAAGGAAGCCGTACCGTTCTTGGGCAAGTTGCCCAGGTAGAGCCGCGTGGCCGAGACCTCGTTGGAGTGCCCGTTTGGCGCCGAAGCGGGGATCGTGCCGGTAGTCGACATGGCGAGCCGGGAGGACCGGAGAGCGACGGCGAGTGGGATTTCGAGGGGCCGGCGGTGTTTCTGTAGGGGAACAAAACGACGATCACGGGCTGGCGCGGGGAAAGCTAAACGCAGAGCGGCGGCGAGTCAAGAGAGAGCGCGCGCGCGAAGTGACAGAGAAGCGGAAGACGAGAAAAACCAAGGCAACGTCCCAAAGTGCGCAAACAGCGTGAAAAGAGGCAGAGGCGGCAGATCTGCACAGGCCTGAAAAGAAAACGGTCCCAAACCGCCGAGGCAACAAACGTGACGATAAATCAAAATGACGGGCACAAGAGTGACGATAAATCGAGACGAGGACAAGCGTGACGATAAATCGAAACGAGGCACAAGCTGGACGATAAATCAAATGACGGCAGCCGTGCGGACGCGCCAAAGAACAAGAGCAGCTGGTGATGCAAAACACAAAAGGTGACGATGAGGAGGAAAGCGTACTCCGCTCCCGTGTATTATAACGTGTCGCCCGACCAAAAAAAAGCCCCACGATAGGTAGGCCAAAGCGGGTCCTGGCCGCCAAAACAACAATTCGCCAGGCCCAAGGGCGCCGTGTTTCCTCTGCTGGCGTGGGCCCGTCTCCACTGTTTCTCTCGACGACAGCAGGCCTCTCCCCTCTCGGCCCAGCCGCCCAAGCTGGCCAGTCGCAGCAGCCGGCTGCAGCCCCCCTCGTAAAGCCCCGCTTTCGAGAGATCAGGCGGAGGTGACGGGCGCTGCAGCCAATCAAGGGCGCGCGCTAGCTGCTGCGGTTGCGTCTTCCGTCACATCCAAGTCTCACACATGCACAGAAATGCAGAAAAAGGTGCAGCAGACGGCACCGCTGCAGAGGCAACATGGACGTTCAGGTGGTGGGGCGCAGTGAGCGGAGGCTCTGTGGGCAAACGACGAGGCGGACTCTGGACGACGCTACGATCAACAGCCCTCGACATCTTGACTACAGCGTGAGGAATGGGGGACCTATAGATGGATGCTAGATCCGTGCAAAATGCTCCATGATCTCGGACGGGGCCAGATCGGGAAAGAAACAAATACACGATATTTCTTTTGGGCTCTCGGATACGCGTACACAAAGGGACGCTGGCCCAAGGGAGACCAGAGCGGAGCCGACAAGAAGAACAGAGCGGGGCCGGAAAGAAGAAAAGAAGTAGATGAGTGTGGGAACAGAAGTAGATGAGTGCAAGGTAAGACAGAAAAAGAAAGCTGGTGCAGAAAAAAGACATGCCAGCAAAAGACACGCCAGCGGAAGACGACAGACACGCCAAAAGTCTCAGATGGCCACAACGCCTGGCTATGCGGGAATAGAGGAACAAAAGGGAGAACAAAGGGAGACGGGACAAGCAGCCACGAGATAAGAACAGACTTGTGGAAATAGGAAAGAATGGGTTAGGATCGGTAGGAAGAAACACATGCTCGGAGATTCGACAAATGGCAGTGAGACAGCCAAGCAGAGCTTTACGCTTCTGGCCCCAGCAGAATATCCATCAGCTCGTCGAGAATGGTATAGGCCAAATGGGCACTAGAAGTCAGCAGACGCGCCGAACAGGGCGCACAAGGCAGCCACTCACTTCAAGAGACTATTGTTGAGCGTGGCAAAGATGCGCCGGCTCGCCGCCTGCGCGTTGAGTCGGCCGACCACGTTGCCCACCAGATCGGGCACCAGCGTGGCCAACATTAGACTGGCCTCGGTGCGCGTGCGGGCTTTTTGAGCAGGCGTGCGCGGCGGAGGACGAACGCGCGGCGAAAAGGAAACCGAGGAGGTCAGGACGGCCCCCGTCTCGCCCGGGAACAAGGCTTCCTGCACCATGCCCAGCAGCCGCAGCTGCGCCGCGTCGTCCTGCACCAGCGAGCGTACATTCTCGCGCAGCCGCCGTTCAATGGTGCCGCCCAGCAGCTGGTGCAGCACGACGACAACGGCGCGGCCGCGCAGCCACTTGTTGCCGCGGTTCAGCTCAAACAACTCGAGGAAACAGTCGCAAATGGGCTTGACAAACGGCGGCGCCTCGACCGGCAGTGCGGTCGTAGTCGTCGTAGTCGTCGTAGCTGTCGCCGTAGTTGTAGCCGCCGCCGAAATCTTGCCGCCGCGCTCCTCAAACGCCGCCAGCTCGGCCGCCTCGGCCGCCGCTTCGGCCGACGGTTCTTTTCCGGCTGCCGCTGCCGCCGCCGTCGCCGACGCTCCCAGCTGCCCCGTCGCGGCCGCAATCAAATTCTGTCCCGCCAGCGACAGCTGGTCCAGCACCGGGATACTGCCCAGCAAGTCCTCCATGCCATCGGCCACCGAATCGTAGAGTCGCGACATGACGTGGCGGTCGGCCGACGCTGTCGATGCTGCCGAGGCCGGGTCGGCCGCCGCCGGTCCAATGACGCGCTGCGACAGAAACGCCCGCAGCTCGCGGCTGCGGCACACGTCTGGCAGCAGCAGCAGCGCGCCCAGGTACGCCTCGAGAGCGGCCCGGCGTTTCTGCAAAAAGTCAGGCTGCAGTTTCATCACCACGTGCCGCCGCGGAAAGTCGAGCGCCCGCACCGACGGGTAGCGAGCCCGCAGCCGCTGGTGCAGCGCCCAGAACTCGGAGTAGCGTCGCGATACCACCCATGAGGCTGCCGGCAACGTGTCGCCAGCGTCGCGGCGCACCTCGATCACGTAGAGCGCGTACTCTTTCGACCCGGACCCCGACCCGGACCCGGCCCCGTTGGCGCTCACGCTCGCCCGCTCCTCGCGTCCCATCTCGATCGAGGTCAGTCGCACCGACGACCGCCCGTACAGGCTGCTGTCGCCCTCTTGCACAATGTACTGCTGCCGCTGCAACTCCTTGCGCCGCATCTCCCGCTGCAGGCTAGCCCGCGACTTGCGCAGGATCCGCAGCTCTGCCACGTTGTTGGTCAGCTCTGCCTTGCGCAGCAGCGAGTCCACCACCGCCTGCTGCGCGCCCAGCCGCTCCAGGTCGTCTGTCAGCGCTGCAATCGCCTCTGCCAGCCCCAGATCGCCCGGCGCCGCCTCGTGCACCATGTCGGCTTCGGCCTCGTCCTCGCCGCCTTTGCCGGGCCCGTGGCTGCTGTGCTTGTCGCTCGCCACCACCGCGTCCCCTCCCGCCCGCTTCAGTAGCTCCACCGACCCGCTCAGCAGCTCGTCGCCCTCGTCATCCGACAGGTACTTGGCCTGGTCGTCGCCAAACAGGTCGTCGTCCTCAAACACCCCGATGCGTGACGCTGCGCTCACCAGCCCCAGCGACGCCAGGCTCGGCTTCTCGTGCGCCGGCACTGCCGTCGCCGTGCTGCGCCCGCCCGCGCCGCCGCCTCGCTTGCTCGTGCCGCCCGAGTGCACGCTGGCCGTCGACGTCGGCCCGTTTCCCGTGTCAAACAGCGACTTGCGCAGGTCCTCGGCCGTCGTCGGCCGCGCATCCTCCATAATGTTGGTCAGCGCCTCCTCCACCGCCTGCACCACTTGCGTGTCAGGGCCGTCCTCGAGACTCTGCACGCTCTGCACCGAGTCGGCCAGGTCGTGTCCGCCCTTGGCCGAAAACAAATCGTCGTCGTCGCCAAAGAGCGCGTTGGATCGGCTGCTGTCCAGCGACCGCCGGCCCCGGTCCGTGTTGTGCACGCTCACAAACGGCGGCGGCCCAAAGAGCGCGTCGCTGCTGCTCGTCGCCGCTGCGGCTTTGGTCGGCAAAAGCCGGTTCAGCTTGGTCGACGAGGGCGGCGCCGACAGTGTGACGGCCTTGGCTGCAGCGGCCGCAGCGGCTCCCGACACCGACGCCCGGGCGCCCGTCCGCCGCGCCCGCGACAGTGCCGCCTCCTCGGCCGCCAGGCACTTGTACCAGAGATCCGACTTTTTGAACCCCTGCAGGTAGTGCGCCTTCATCTCCTCCAGTACGGCTGTCTGTCCGCGCAGCATGGCCCGCCGCGCCCGGTAGTACTGCTCGGGCGTGGCGCTGGCGCCGGCCTCGAGAAAGGCGCGCACCTCGCGGCGTCGCGCTGCGCTGACCGCCGGGATCGACAACAGCTCTGGCCGCGCCAGGTACGTCTGGTCGATCTGCGCCAGGTCCAGCCGGTCCGCCTCGGTCCAGGGCTTGAGGGTCGACGCCGACGGCAGCGGCTCGTCTTCTGCGCCGTCCTCCTCCAGCGGGTTGCGGAAACCGTCCACCACCAGCCAAAACTGCACCAGCGGCAGCCGCCGCTGCCGGTCCATGTACTCCATGAAGTACGATAGCCCGGCCGCGTCGCGCATCAGCTCGTCCAGCTCGGCCGTCTCCAGCCGAGACGCCGCTGCCACCGCCGCCGTCAAGCCGTGCCCGCCCTCACCAACACCACCACCACCGCCCCCTGTACCGTCGCCGCCGCCGCCTCCGCCGCCGCCCTTATCCATCATGTCGGGACCGCCGCCGCCGCCCATTCCGTCCAAGCCGCCGCCTCCGTCCAGGCCGCCCATCCCAGCACCTCCGCCGTCCATGCTACCGCCGCCCCCCGTGCTGTGCTTCCGCTGGTGGTCCACCCCCAGCGCCAGTTGCTGCACCTTTTGGTCCAGCAGCCGCTTGCTCATCTCCAGCCGCCGCAGGTATACCTGGAAGTCGTCGTCTGTCTTGTCGTTGGCGACACCGTTGCCCGTTTGGCTCTGCTGTTGCTGCAAGTGCTGCAGGTGCTGCTGCGTGTCCCGCTTCAGCTGGCTGGCCACCTCGCTGCGCAGGCGCCGCGCGTCCGACAAATTGTTGATGCGCCGCACCGCCCGCACATACCGCTCAAACCGCCGCTCGCTGTCGCCGGGTGCTAGCCGTGGAAACGCCGCCGCTGCTGCTGGGGCTCGGCCTCCGCCGCCATGCGACGCCGCCGACCCTGTGGCCGTTGTGGCCGACGAGGCAGACGAGTTCCCGACGCCGTTAGATGCCGTGCCCCGGCCGCCGCTGCCGCGCGGCACCGACGTCGTGTGCTGGTCCAGCGCCGCCCGCAGCCGCCGCACCGTCGACCGGTCTTGCAGCATCGTCCGCCCATAGTTCTCCATTAGCTGGTTCCACGTGTCGGGCGCCGCCAGCAGCTGCATCAGCGGCATCAGCACCGAGCACGCCACTATCTCGCGCACCAGCACCGTCACCGGCCGACTGCCCAGAAAGGCGGCCGGCAGCAGCCGCGGCAGCAGCCGCCGCTCCACGAGGCCGCGCAGGTACGTTTGCTGCTGGCTGCGGCCGCTGGCGTCGATGCTGACGGCCGGATGCAGAGCTCCGCCGGTCCCGGCCGCTGCTGCAGTCCCCCCCGTCGACCGGTACCGTGCCGCAATCGCAAGGTCCAGCTCGTCCGACTCCGTCACGCTGCGATTCAGCTTGCGACCCCGTACCGCCCGCTCGGCTTCGTTGAAGTCGCGCACATGTGCCGTCACAATCGGCACCAGCCGGCTCGTCAACACCGACACCAAATCGTCGACGCCGAGAACGTGATCCCGCAGTCGGGCCAGCGCCCCGCGTATGGCCGCGTCCACCGTTTGGGGGAAACCTCCGTCGCCGCCGTCGACCTCCCCTGCGTTGATATTACGGAACCATGACTGCACATAGTCGTGCATCACGAGCTCCAGGAGCCGGTCCAGCGCTGCCGACACTTCGGGCGCCGCCGGGCACAGCGCCGCCGGCCGGTACCCCTGCTGTTGGGCCCGTAGCGCTGCCACCTCGTGCCGCCAATGCTCCGGCGCGCCAAACACGGCCCCGACCGGCCGCCGTGACTGCCGGAGCGCACGCGTAGCCACGGCGGCAGGGTCGCCTGAGCCTGGCTCGCTCCCTGCCTCCTCCGGCCCCTCTTCCCTCCACGGCCCCCGTACGCTCAATGTCACCAGCGCCAACAGCCCGGCCCCCGACAGCAGTATGCCCGCCACCAGGCCATGCCCGGCAAACCGGACGGCCGGAAACCAGTGTGTTGCATATCCCCAGGCAATGAACCCGGCCACGCCCGCCAGGACCACGTCTTGTGCGCGCAGACCCATGCCCCCCCTCCTCTCGCGTGTCGTTGTATCTTCCTCAGTGCTGGGACGAGAGGAGGATAAACACAAAACGCGTGCAGTGTCGTTTTCGGCGTTGTCGTAGTCGCTGTCGTCGCCGTTGCTGGGGGCGAGATGTCAAAATGTCCAGATCGGCCTTCCTACGCTCGCCCTGCTATTTTACGCTATGCGGCGCCACCCTACCCACGGCAGGTAGCGCTAGCGTGCCTTGTCCCTCCTTCCTCGATTAGCTACGGGTCATCGTGCACGGGCCCCACTCGTTATCAGAAATACATGTCATCATTATTACGCCTCACAGGCAATGCCCGAATTATATGAGTATGTACAGTTCCTGATGCCCTGCTCCATCGCCGCCCACGCCGCATTAAGAGCGTCTGCCTCGCTCGTTGCCATCCTTTCCCCTTTCCGTCCTGTCAATGTGCTGCCCAGTCTTGTTAGAGTGCACGCCGTCTCGTCTGTGGGAGAGAGAAGAAATAGTAGAAATCCCGAGAACAAATAAAGCTGCTCTGCCGGCCTTGTAGACCGACCCTTTTGTCTCTCCTTTAAACCGGACTTTTGTCTATGCCTTGATGCTGTACTTGCGCCGGAACATGTCGTCGATTTCCTCCAGGTAGTACGTGCCGCTAGTGATCGTGGACGGGTCGCCCTCGGGCTTGTAGCTCTTCTGCAGATGCGCCTTTTTGCGGAGATCGCAAAGCTGTGAAGTTAGCATTGAGGAATAGAAAATTGGCAAAAATACATGGCAACGACAAGATAAAACAAAAAAACCTACCGCATCGTACGTCTCGGGCGGCACAGCACGGCGGGCAGCCAGACGCGCCGGGATGTCGAGCACGGTGGAAATGCCCTCGGTGCTGCCGACAATGCGGAAGGAGAAGAAGCTCGCCGCCAGACCGGAGCCGTAGCTGAAGAGGCCGATGCGCTTGCCCTGCAGCGACGCCGAGTCGTGGTAGGACAGAATGCTGGCCAGGCCGCCCCACACGCTGCCACAGTACATGTTACCAACGTTGGTGGCCACCTGGATGCTGTTGCCGACGCGGTCCTGAAAACGTTTCTTGGTCAGACCCATAAACGTCTTCTCCAGTGCCTTGTCCGTCAGCGACTTGTCGTAGGGCATGTCACGCAGCTCTGGTGCCACCTCGGCAAAGAGAGCCTGGTCCGGGTCGGCCAGAAAGTCGTGGTACAGCAGGCGTGCGTACGACTTCTGCACCAGCTTGCAGTTGGGCGCGTGGAAGCTCATGAAATCGAAGCGGTCCAGCTTGTTGTCCGGGGCCGCCGCAGCCGCAGAGCCGGCCTTGGCCAGCTGCGCGGCGTCGCGCACATTGTAAGCGCGGTAGGCCGCGTCCAGGGCCTTGATGTAGCAGGTGATGGAGTAGTGGCCGTCAACGTAGGGGTACTCGCTGGTCAGGTCGGGCTTGTAAAAGTCGTATGCGTGCTCCATGTAGCTGCCGCGCAGGCCGGGCTCCATGACCACGGGCGCGTCCGGGCCAATCAGCATGGCCACAGCACCGGCACCGCCCGTTGGGCGGGCGTTGCCCTTGGCGTACAGCGCAATGTCGCCGGCCACGACAATGGCGTCGCGGCCGTCCCAGGCGCTGGACTCGACCCAGTTGACAGCGTTGAACACGGCGTTGGTGCCGCCGTAGCAGGCATTGACCGTGTCGACACCCTCAATGTTGGTGTTCTCGCCAAACAGCTGCATCAGCACGGACTTGACCGACTTGGACTTGTCCAGCATCGTCTCGGTGCCGACCTCGACGCGGCCAATCGAGTTGGTGTCGATCTTGTACTTGCTCAGCAGGTTCTTGGTCACCGTGAGCGCGAACGAGTAGATGTCTGGCTGTTAGGCGGGCTCGAGAAGAGAGCGGAGATAGGAGAGAGAGGGAGAGGAGGAGAAGAGGAAAAGAGAGGAGAGGAGAGGAGACGAGAAGAGAGAAGACAGAGGAGAGGAGAGAAGAGGAGAAGAGAGAAGAGAATACAGCAAGACAACCAATTCCACCCGTTCTTACCTTCACGATCGTCGCAGAAGCTCATCTTGGTCTGGCCCAGTCCAATGGTGTACTTGCCAGTGCTGACACCGTCAAACTTTTCCAGCTCAGACTGCTCGACATACTGCCCGGCTGTCAGAGCACGTTCCACGACACTGACAGAAACAAGACGCTGGCCGCAGCAATGCTCACCTGGCTGGGAAAGTAAACTTCAATGGCCTTGATGCCAACGTTTTGCGGGCGGGTCGACATGGTGAAGACGGGTATGTCTGAGAGTGGGTGGGGGGAAGCAAGGGAAAAGGCTCGCGAGGCAATGGAAGACGGGAAAGGCAGAGGAGCCGGTACAGGGACCAGGACGAGCAGACGAGGCAAAAGAAGACACGAGCACGCAGACAGAGGGAGCGGGAGCAGGGAGCAGAGGAGACGTTGCGAGAAAAAGAGAGCTTAAGAAGGCGAGAGGCAGAGAGAAGAGCGAAAAGGTGGCAGAGGCGGGAACTGTTGAGGGGGGGGTGGGGCGCCCGAAAAAAGGGTGCTGGGAAACGCCTGTCGATAACAATCGCGGGAAGCTTTGTGGCAGGCAGGAACAACGAAACAAGTGCACGCTATAGCGCCAAACTACACGCCACAAGTACACTACGGCACTACAAGATACGACTCTACACCTTTTCCCTGGAAGCCGCGACCTGGCTTCCGGCGTCGCTCCTGCCTCTTCTGCCCGTACGGACGACCGGTCCCGGTGTGGCCACAGCGCGCTGCTCTCTCCAAACTGCAGTCGCACCTGGGCCGCCACCAGAGGCCGTGGCGTAGGGCATGGCAGTGTAGTGGTATAGGGCACATTGTAGTGTCGTGTAGCTGCGCGCCTGGACTTGGCTGTTGCCCAGAACCCTGAACTTTTCTCACCGCCCCTTCTGCCCCTTCCCACCACTCAGGGCCGGCTTAGGGCATCTGCAAATGAAGTGGGGCCCGGCCTGTCTCCCACATTTCCACGTAGCGCCGCGTGTAAAAGGCCAGGCACAGCATTCTCTCCAGCACACAGCGGCCGACGTGTGTCTGCTTTCTGTGCAGTCGACGGTGCCACAGGATGACAATCGTTCCCCTCGCTCCATCACTGCCTGGCCTTTTTTCTTCGCGTCCCATCAGACTAGTTTTGTTGGGCGTTGGGCTGTCGCACAGCCATATCCTGTTGCTACCACAAGCCCGCCGAGCAGGCAAAAACGACGGCAGAGCCAAACTGCGATCTGAGCTTCTTCGTCACCGAATCTGCAACAGTACCTGACAGTACTCTACACTCTGCACGGGCAAGCAGTACAGGTACACTACTTTGTGTACAACGAAGCGGCCCCGCTGTTTTTCTCCATCGTCTCTTCAGACCCGCCGGCAGAATTGTCGACTCGTAATTTGCCAACGGCTCTACTGATAGCTAGTATGGATCCGGTCTTTGAGAAAAGGGGGAGAGGGGCGGGTAAGAGATGAGCTTGTGAAAGGGAGAGCATATCCAGACTATCAAACAAAAGCAGTGATCAGCCCAACATTTGTATTTGACTAGGAACAAATATGCCTCTTCTGCAACGCGCAAAACGGAGACAAAATAAGCATTAGCATGCCAGAACGGGCTCCAGCACGTTGTTATGACATTATGTACATGGGTCGCGGTGGAGTGCTGCTATCTGGTCCATGCTTCCTCAGCCTCTGCCTTTTCGGGCTTGGCTTTGGTGTGCTTTGCCAACGGGCACTACCGCTGTGTGCTGCAGTTGACTGCCGCCACTGCCACGACCGCTGCGTACTTGTGTCCTCGTGTCCATTACCTCCATCATCCCAGTCACTGCTTCGTATGGCCAAAATGTAAATCATATCAAGGCCTAGTAAACACACTCCTGACGCCGTGCTTTCCTGATGCCGCCAATTAGATCCAGTACGTCCGGACAGCCAAAGATGGTCTTTTGGCCCGGCAAGACGGCCTCCCGCCTCTCAGCTCGGCACCTGCAGGAACCGGCCGTAGTACTTGTCGAGCCAGCGCGCCGCTTCCACGCCCGAGTCCTCCAGGCTCGAGTCCCAGCGCCCAATGGAGCCGACATAGCCATCCGGTCGCACATTCACAATCGCCACCTCGCCCGGGCCGAGGCTTCCCAGCCACTTGTTCGTGCACAACGTGCCTCGTGTATCCAGCTCGGGCACGTCGTCAAGGTAAAACGTCCAGCGACTGTCCTGCAGCAGCGGTGGCAGATCTGCAATCTCGATCTCGCTCTTGGGCATGGTGGCTGATGGTGAGTTGCGGTCCAAGCCGGATGGGAAACAGATTACTTACTGATCAGTGCAAAGGTAAACAGATGGCTGACCGCCGTGTAGCGCTCCGGGCGGTGGTAAATGTCCTCGGGCGCCGAGTAGCGCGGCTGTAATCCGTACGAGATCTTGGCCGCAGCCGACAAGCGGTTGACGAGCGAGTCCGCCGAGGCAATGGCGTCGCAAAACATGTCGAGGAAGATGCGCGACTGGTGCACATCCCACATGAGCAGGTAGATGCGGAACTGGCCGAGCATCGGAATATCCAGCTGCACGTCCACCGGGTTCGAGTCCAGGTACCGCGTGACCTTGGCCGGCGGCAGCAGACAGCCCGGCTTCGCATCGCCCATCATCCACGGCCCCGGCTCCACCATGTTGAGCACGTTTTCGCCATACTCGGCGCCGATGCCAGAGATGAAGCGCACGTTGGTCTTGAAATTCTCGGCCAGGGCCACGGCGTCGCCGCCGGCAATCTGGTTTGCGTGTTCGTAGTCAAAGTTGACCAGATCCAGCGCAATCTTGCGGCGCTCCTGCTCGTAGCTCTCCAGCAAGGCCGGCTTGGCCAGGCCGCGCACGGCAAAGTTGAGCTTCCACGCCAGGTTCCAGCCGTCGTGCATGGATGTGTTCATGCCCTGTGCCGACTTGGGCGAGTGTGTGTGGCTGGCGTCACCGGCTAAGAAGGCCCGCTGGCGGGAATCGCAAAAGCGGCTGGCCACACGCTGGCCAATTTGGTAGCGGCCGAACCATTCGATGTACTTCCAACCGACGCGGAAGGGCACCATGATCTCGCGTGCCCGCTGCATGACGAATTCCTGGCCCAGTTCGCGGCGGTCGCCCTTAAGACCGCTCTTGAGCTCAATGTAGAGACGTGTCATGTTGCGCTCGCGTGGAATGATGAGGATGGAGCCCAGCTCCTGTTGGTACACGAGCGTCTTGGACCAGATGTCGGGGAAATCGGTGTCGAGCTCGCCGTCGAGGACGCCCCAGACTGCCGGTTGTGACATGCCGACCGGCTTGGCTTCGGGGATGCTCTTGCGGACCTTGGAGTGGGCACCGTCGCCTAAACGTCAGCGGTCTCTCACGTTTTCACCTTTCTCCTCTCCTCTCCTCTCCACTTACATCCCACTAAATACTGTGTCAGAATGGTTCGGCGGTCCTGGGTGACATTGGCACGGCAGTTGATCTGAAGCGGCCCCAGGCCGGTCTTGGTATCGCAGACACTGTAAGATTCAAAGGCGGTGTTGCGACGGACGTCGAGTCCGCGCTTCTTGAGGTCCTCGAGAAACAGATTCTCCACCATGCCCTGGTGCACCAGCAGAATGTACGGGTCGAGCACGTCAATGACGGGCGGGTAGTGGACTTCGCGGCCGAGGCGGTGCAGCGGCTCGTCTGGCGTACCGCGCCAAAAAGCAATGTCGTAGACACGCACGCCGCGCTGCAGCAGCGGATCGGCCAGACGCATCTGGCGGAACGTCTCAATGGACTTGGGCTGCAGGCCGTCGGCACGGCCGACCGACGTCGGGTCTGCGCGGTCGTCAATGACCTGCACCTTGACGCCGAACCGGGCCAGATTGGCGGCCGTCATCATGCCGGCCGGCCCGGCACCGACGACGCACACCTGGCAGACCTGTGGCGGCACCGGCATGCTCCGGAGCATCGTCAGCGGGTCGACGCAGCTCTCGGCCGTCATCGAGGCGGCCACGCTGGTCGCTGTGCCTCCAGCGTCCGTGGCAGCGCCGTCCATGGCCACATCGCCGCTCTGGGCGTCCTCCACGATGCTATCCAAAGCGGAGGGCGGCATGGCCAGCGAGTTTCGGCTTCACGGAATGCCGGAATCAAGTTGTTTTGGCGGTTCCAAGAGCGGCCGGCGTGATAGGCGGGGTCGCCGTCCTTGCTTGTTGGTAGTTGTGCGCCGGCGCAGGGACACAAGTCGTTGAAAAGAGACGGGAGATGGCAAAAAGTGGCAAGAACACAAGAGACGGAACAGAGAGGAAGCACGGAAGCACCGAAAACGCAATGGCAATAAACAGGTCAGGCCGACACAGGCAGGAAGGCACTGTGAAGGTGTGGGGAAGGAAAGGCTGGCGAGGAATAACCCGAAGCTAATGCCCTCTTTTTCGACTGCTTTTTCCTTTTCTCTTTTTGGTATAATTACGCTTTTGTGTGGAATACAGTCGTTGGACGCCTCCTATCACGAGCAACACACTGGCGGATGGGGTGTCTGTGATATCAGGGCCTCCGCGTGTGCGTTTCTGCCGTTGCTTTCGCCCAAGGACAAGAGAAAAACTGGTTTAAACAAGAAGAAACGAGGAGGAAACACAAAACAGTAAAGACAGCGGAGGAAGCAGAAAAGGGAAGGAGGGACGCACAATCAGACCGAGCACGTTGGGCGAGGGGCAGAGCAAAGCGACAGAGTGATATACCGGATGGGGGCCAGGAAAAGATAGCCAATAATACGGCGCGGGCAAAAAAAGGCGGGGCCTTTGACAAAGTGGCACGAGGGAGAAGAAGCGGGCGAGCAAGGCGGCGTACGAGCTCGTGCACACTAGCGGCGTCTTCGGGGCAAGATCGACGCAGCAAGCAGAGCGAAGCAGCGCAAAATGGTCAGGAAAGGGCAGGAGCCTCAGGGCAGCCACAGCGCCACAGGGCGCAAAGCCACGAAAGGAAGCCGATGGCAGGCGGAAGCGGAGCACGGCGGCAGGCGCAGGTCAGCATGTCAGGTTGTAGTGTGGACGCGATCGCTGGGCGGATCGACTGATGTGGTCTGATTTTGAGACCGACTTGAAAACTCTGGACCGCCCTGCTGTAACCGTCCGTGGCGGCCGTGCACGCTAGAGCTCTTGCCGACTGCAGGCAAAAACAGGGGGAAAGCGCGCCAAGGTGCCCGCGCAGCCCATGCGGGTCGTTGTGGTCAAAAGTCGTACGGTAGACGTCCATGGCGTGGTAATGGCCGTGCTGAGTAACGCTATTCAGCCGCGATTTCACCAATCGGGCTAGTCGGCCGAGACAATGGCGTCTGTCCAATGAGAGACGTCAGAATTGGGCCGACTTGAGCACAAGGAAGCCGTTTCTTTGGCTTCGTACTTAACCGCGAAACAAACACTTGAAGGCGGCCCACTCTGAACAGGATGCATACAGCCGCCTACCAGCGTTCACATGCCAGCTTGTGCGCCTTATATCTACACTACACTTGCCATGACATATCAAGCATGGCCAACACGTGTAGGGCGGGACCGCAAAGATTCCATACCGCAGTGGAGAAGGGAAGACGGGGAGCCATTTTATTATCAAGACAGCCGTAACACAGCCGAGGGTATCAATCCAAACGCCAGACGCCATCTTCCCCTGCGTTCCTCTCCTTCTCTTACATCAACACAGCAGCTGCTGCTACAAGAGAAAGGACTACGGCAGGAGACCACACATGGTCTCGGCTGGCGGCATTGCCCAGGCCCTCCTCCTCTGTAGCGGCAGACCGCTGTGGACCGAGGCCATCACCGTCGGCCGTGGTGCTCGTCACGTCGACCTGTGTGGCATCGCCCGGCGCGAAGAGCACGCCAATAGCGTTTGCGGCCGTGGCGTTGATCTGCTCGGGCGAAAGCAGCTCGTTTTCGAGCGAGTCGCACAAAGGACGAGAGGCGTCCTCGCTGATGGCGTTTGTGACGGAAATGGGTAGGTCAAAAACGGTATAGTAGTCCACTTTGTTTAAGCGAAAGCTCTGCCGAATGGAGATCTGAGGGTCAGAAGGCAATAGCTGGAGGTTTGATAAAAGAAAATGAACAAGAACAAAAAAGAAAACCAAGAGCAAAAGCAGACAACAACTCACATTGTAGATGCCTCTAGCACTGCCGCTGCCAGCAAGACAATCCGGCCACACCCAATTGACGTGCTTTACGGTGCTTCCGCTCTCTTGGGCGAGAATGGGGCCGAGGCTGGCATTGTTGGCGCCCGCTGTGCCGTTGCTAATGGTAAAGTTGTGCTGGGCGTCGTAGCTGTACAGAAACATGGTGACATTGTGGAATTGCGTTGGGCTATCCGAGGCCACGTTTTCGGGCAGCGGCAGACGGCCACTGGCGGTCACATCGAGGGCTACCTGAAGGCTGTCTAGAGCACGCGTTAGCCAACACCTCCTCTTGGACCCTCTTGAACAAGCCCATACCTCCGCCCAATGGTGTTCCCGGTTGAGGCGAGTCGACAATGGCCAGCCCGGGTGTGAAGACCTGGCCACCGGCAATGGTGAAGTTAAGAGCCCATGAGGGAGCAGCGCATAGAGCAAAGATGGGCAACCAGGCGCGACCTGGCAAACATGGAAGCATTTCGGGCAGTAGTAAAAGCTTGCCGAGAAACAAATAAAGAATAAGAATAACCAGTAGAGAATCACAAATGTACATCTAGGATGGCAATCAGGCCGAGATATGGACATACACATACGAGTTGTCAGAAAGCAACGAGAAATTCCGGGGCAGAAAGGATGAAGCTGCTACAGCCGTCATAGGTAGTATTCGAGTGAACCAAACCGGATCTCATCCTGCGCATGAGACCAAGCGCAAAACAGCATTGCTTGGATATCAATGCAGACAGGGAAGAGAAGCCGGAGCGACGGAGACTAGCCTTTCCGATTCCGTACCTGCGACAGGAGCTGGCCGTCTCCGTTTCAAATCTTCCAGACGTGGCTGAAATGGGTCTAGATCCAATGAGAACAGTAAACCGATAAATGTCCTGTAAAATGAACAAACAATGCAGATAAAAATAGTAAATAATCGCTTTCCTTTAGACTACCGCACCGGCTTCCCCCCAGCGGCCGCCGACAGCGCCGCAGCCAGTCGCCCGAGATCGGGGCTGACGGCCTCGGGGCAGCGAAGCGAGTAGACAGCCGCCTGCTGGGCAGTGTGGATGAGCTGCTCGACGCGGCCGCCCTGGGCGAGGCCAGCCACGAGAGCGCCGAGAAAAGTGTCGCCCACGCCGTTGACGGAGACGATGTCGGCGACGGACTCGGCGGGCGGGAAGAGACGCATGTAGACACCGCCGACGGCGTCTGGCGACGCAGCAGACGACGGGGGAGCGCGCACCAAGAGGTAGCGCTCGGCGGCGCGGTCCATGAGCAGCGGGTCGTCGGCTCGTAGCAGGCGGGCGAGCAGGGCGCCCTCGGCGCCGAGCTTGGTGACGAGCGTTGGGATGTAGGGCAGCAGCTGCAGGGCCTGGATGGGCACGCCGGCGTCGGTCAGGGCGCGCGAGGCCAGCCGGTCGAAGCGGTCGCGGGCGCCGCCGGCCGGCATACGCAGCGCGTCAATGACGGCGAACCAGCGACGACCGGCGTCGGTGTCAATGGCGTCAAAGTAGCCATGCTCTTGCGCGGCGGCGTGCATGGCGGCCAGCTCGTGCTGGTTGGGCGTGGCCAGATCGACCAGAGGCCCGCCATGGCTGTCAAAGACGCCGGCCGCTTCGAGCGCCTCGACGCCCGGCGCAAACAGCCGCGCCGACTTGGCCACCGAGACCGGCTCAAAGGCGACGCGTGTGTGCGAGTCCGGCCGACGGGCCTGGCGGATCCAGCGGCGCAAGCCGGCAGCGCTCCAGTTGGCGTCGACGACCATCCAGTCCGGTGCCGGCGCCGCGGCTGCAATGACGGCGGCCCAGTCCCGGCTGATGTGGTGGTCGGCGGCGAAAATGTCCATGTCGGCCATGGCCACCATGAGATTCTTGTCGGCGTCATTGATGGCTACGTACTGGGCAGTGCGGGCGCCGCTCTCGCGCGGCAGCCGCTGCACCAGCGTCGTGTCGAGCCCGGACGCCTCCATGGCCGAGAGCACGGTGGTGCCGGCGCTGCATTGGCGGATGGTCAGCAACTGTCCTCCCGTGTGTCACGCGCAAATCACCCACAGGTCGTCGCCTATCAAGCTGCAGAGCTTGACGGCAGAGCCAGGACTGACCCGGTGTGCGGCCAGGGCCACATTGTGACCGACGCCGCCCACCGAAGGCCGGATCGTGGCCGGGTTGGATGTGTGCAGCTGCGGCGACACGGCCTGGCTGCCGGCATAGTCACAGCACAGGTCGAGGGCTACACCGCCGGCCACGAGGATGTCGGTGCGGGCAGACGGCTCCTTCTCGGCGGTAGCGGCCGTGTTGGGCCTGGGTTGGCTGCTACTGCTGTTTTCACGCGGTGCCGGATACGAGACAATGGAACTGTTACGTGTGAGCGAGGAGGATAATCTATCTGCATACACGAGCGATTTGACAAGGACTAGCAAACAAGAAAACTACCTCTCACGGCCCTCCAACAGAGCGCTCAGCTCGACGGCCATTTTGGCGGCGCGCGATACATTGGACTGCACCAGGGCCAGGTTGGCGGCGATGCTGCGGTCGGCCGTCAGCTCGCGGATGCGGCGCAGCACAAACGGCGTGTTGCGGTTTCCGATGAATCCCTGCTCGGCGGCGTCCTGCACGGCCTGGTCGATGGCGGCCTCCATTTCTTGGCGCGGGATGGCGGCCTCGGCCGGGATGGGGTTGGCAAACAGCAAGCCAGACTCGATCTGCAGCTGTTCCTGGGCCAGGATGATGGCGGCCGCCGCGGCTTCGTCGCGCACCACGGCCGGCGAGACCACGCCGCTGTGGCGCGACCAGAAACCGGGAAAGTCGACGGGGCCGTCCTGGCCGTCGGCAAAGGTGGCCACGTGCACGCCGTGCGTCTCGAGGTACTCGAGCGTGGCGGGGATGTCGAGGAAGCCCTTGCAGCCGCTGCAGACGACGGCCACGCGCGTGCGGCCGAGCTCGCCCAGGTCGGCCGACACGTCCATGTGGCCCTGCCAGCCACGGTGAACGCCGCCGAGGCCGCCGGTGCCAAAGACGCGGATGCCGGCCAGTCGCGCCAGCACCATGGTGCCCGAAATGGTGGTGCCGCCGTGCTGGCCAGACTGCGTCATGGCCGCCAGGTCTCGTCGCGACACCTTGCTCGCTCCCTCGTGCTGCATCAGCGCCACCTCTTGGGGCGTCAGGCCCACCGTCGGCTGTCCGTGCAGCACGCCAATCACGGCCGGCACGGCACCCTGCGCGCGCACAATGGCCTCGAGCCCCAAGTCCTGGCCAATGGCCCCGTGCGTGTAAATCGTCGACTCCAGCGCCACTACCGGCTTGTTGGTCGCCAGCGCCTCGTCCACCTCCTCGGCCACGCGCAGCAGCGCCGGGTATTTGCGCTTCAGCGACGCCGACGCCGCCAGCTTCGCGCTGTGGCTGCCTGTGAAGCTGCGCTGGTGGCCGGCCGCACGCCACAGCATGCAGTGTCGGCTCAGCAGGCCGGCGCTCCGGACAGACATGCGCCGAGCGGATTGCATGGGAAAAAACGAGGCAGAAAAGCGTAAATTCAGGAGGACAGCGTAGAGCGTGAGAAATCGATACAGCTCAGACGAGACAGACGCTGCGGCGACTAAATAAAGGCAATCCGGAAAACGCTCATGCAAAATCCCACACGGAACGGACTTCCTTCATGGGTAAAAGGATCGCGGCAGCATAGCGGTGGTGTTATCGGTGGTCCGAGACTTGGCCGTTGTGCAAATTATGACTAAGACTTTGGGAACTGCCGCTAGCCGACTACAGGGAAAGACGTGCCTACACTGCAATCATGCAGATCGCATCGTTTTTCCCTCGACCAAAGGCTGCCGACTACGGCGGAAGCATTTACGCCTGGACAAAGGACGGAAAGCCTAGGGTAGTGGCCAGTGCAAGGGCGAGCGCTGTCTGAGAGTTACATGTTGCGGTGGGAGACTTTATCGAGTGATAGCGGGCGACATTGCACGTGATGAGCCTTATCTCTTATCGATAGTAAAAATTAGCTTATCGTGTTTTTTTTCTCATTTCTAGCTTGCAATCTTCGCTTCACAGTCGACAGCAGAGCTCACCCATCCATTTCAGCCCATCCCAGACGCACTCTAGAATACGAGCAACGTCGCCAAAATGGCCGGAGAAAAGATCCCTGCGGCCTTATTGGCCGAGGAAGAGCGTCTGTCGGACAGCGAAAGCTCAGAATGGGACAGGGAAGAAGAGGATGTGGAGGAGGAGGACGAGCGAAAAACAGTCAAGACGACAGCAGGCAAGACGGCAAAAGCGGCAAAAAAGCCGGCAAAGGTGGCGTCCCATGGGCCGCCGCCGCCCAAGTCGGCCGAGGAGGAGGAGCTGGAACGGCTGGTGCTGGGTGACCGTCTGGGATTCCGGACGCAACTATTTCTGTCGGATCCATTGGACGACGCCAAAGATTCCTTGAGCCCTTTGGTACTGGGAGCCTCGTCTGCCATGGCGGCGGCGGACATGCAGCTGGCCATGATTCCGGAAACCGATGCCGTCGAGGCCGAGGACGTTGCCGACATGGGCCTGTTCTTTTACGAGGCAGACAACCCCATGGCCGGCACAGCCGCATCGGAAGCGACGGGCAGCGGCCCAGGCCAGCGGGGAAAAGCAGACGCTGACGCGGCGGCTTGGTACGATAGCGACGACGAGCGGCTGTCGGTGTCGTTGGCGACGGCAGGGCGACTGCGCAAACTGCGGCGGACCGAGGGCGAAGATGTAGTCAGCGGGACAGAATACACGGAGCGGCTGCAGCAGCAGTACCTGCGACTGAACCCGCTGCCGGCCTGGGTCGACGACGCACGCAAGCTGCGGGCCAAGGAGCAGCGGCAGCTACAGGCGGTGCACCAGGGCCGGCAGAGCAAAAAGACGCGGCGGGCCCAACGAGCCGAGCGGGACCATTTGGACGACGACGACGACGACAACGACGGCAACGACTCGGATGCCTCGTCGGGCTCCTCCTCGTCCGACCTGTCCGACGCCCCGCTGCCGCTAGACACCTTTTTCCGCAGCGCCGGAGCCATGGCCGGCGGTGCTTCGGCGCTCTCGGGCGGGCGGGCGTTGGGACCGAACCGGAAGCGACCGCGGCTTCGGCCCGAGGTGCTGGACATTCAAAAAACGCGCGACGTGCCGACGCAGCACGGCGGCGCCGTCACGTCGCTCGTCTTCCACCCGCAGCACCCGGTGCTCCTGTCGGCCAGCACGTCGTCGGCCCTGCACCTGCACCAAATGGCGCCGACGGCACACCCAACACCCAATCCGCTGCTGACGTCGCTGCGGCTGCGCAACACGCCCGTGCAGCGCGCGGCCTTTGTCGGCTCCGAGGGCCGCCAAATCGTCTTGGCCGGCCGCCGCCGCTTCTTCCACGTCTGGGACACGGCCACGGGGCAGGTGCAGCGCGTCGGCCGCGTGCTCGGCCGCCAGCGCGCCGAGCACAAGTCCATGGAACGTTTCCGCGTCTGTCCTCGCGGCGCACACCTGGCCGTTATTGCCACGGACCGCAAGGGCGGCGGCATGCTCAACATTCTCGACGCCACCACGCTGCAATGGGTGGCCCAGGCCCGCCTCGACAGCCGTGGCGGCATTGCCGACTTTCAGTGGTGGCGCGACGGCCAGGGCCTGACCATTCTGGGGCGCGACGGCCGTGTCGGCGAGTGGTGTTTGGACACTCGGCGCTTCGTCGGCACCTGGCGCGACGAGGGCTCTACCGGCGGCACCGTCATTGCCTTGGGCGGCAGCGCCACGGCCGTCGCCGCCCTCGATGCCATTGGCGGTGACCGTTGGGTCGCTGTCGGGTCCACCAGTGGCATTGTCAACGTCTATGAACGCACGGCCTTGCTCGAAAGCGGAGGACCGACGTCGACCGAGGTCCAGCAAGTTTTCCCCCCGCCCGACGACGAAACCTCGGCCGCCTCGCCGGCCTTTTGCGCCCAGCCGACGCCGACGCGCACCTTTGAGCAGCTGACCACGCCGGCCACACTGCTCGTCTTCTCGCCCGACGGCCAGCTGCTGGCGCTGGCTAGCCAGTACAAGCGCGACGCCCTGCGTCTGGTGCATCTGCCCAGCTGCACGGTCTACCGCAACTGGCCGACAGAACGCACGCCGCTCGGTCGTGTCACGGCGCTGGCTTTTGGTAACCACAGCGACCTGCTGGCCGTGGCCAACGATGTGGGCAAGACTCGCCTCTGGGAGATTCGGGGGTAGTGTGGGAGGGAGAGGAAGGGGGGGTATCTGGATTTTATCGTCATACTACACACTACAAGTCTTGTGCGCTTGCTTTGTGATGTACACCTAAACGTCGTTTGTGGCGCCTCATGCAATCTGGCAAGCGTTTTACACGTGAGAAGGACGATGCTGAAATAGTTGCAATAGCCATATTATGTACATGAAGCCATCTCAACTAGGCGGAAGCGGCGATATATAGGGCTGGTATTAGTTACATACTTTATAGGCGTTTTTGTTCTGAACACTTACCAATGGCGACGACGTCAAACGGCTATTTGCAATCAGAGTGGGTTGTAGATTTGTTTTGTTATTATGATTGCAGTGTATGGCTTTGTGATAATTGTAATTAAAAGACAGCAACTCTAAGAGAAAACATCCTATTCTAGCTGTGGCAACGCGTCGGCGTCCGAGAAAATTCTTTCATGGATAATAAAAACAACCAGTAACTTGTTGTTTTGGTATATGATGTGATCCTGGTTTAATCAGAAAACTCTACAGGACAGGCTATTCTTCGGCTCATCTTTTCCATTCGACGCCAGACGATGCCGATTTCCAGCCGGTCAGTCCCAGCCGGACAGTGTCAGGCTACATGTGCCAGCAATGCTTCCAGTGGACTGCCCGAAACAATCTTCTTCTTGGGGTAAAATAAACCTGTCCGATGTGTGTATCGGGACAGGGCGGCCTGGCTTGGGAATCGGTGGAAAGATGTGCCCGCTGTGATGGCGTTTAAAAAATCATAAATGTTGACCCAGATCCGTTTGAGTGCCTAGAGAAAAAGGGTTTGATGTCAGTACAAGTCCCTGTGCTTCCGTTTCTTTTCTTCCATGGGCATCTCTTGATACCTTTCGGCACTGCGTCTTGCTAGAAAAATACCCCTCCACGTCGAGGTCGGCCATCAGGCGCTGCCAGTTGTCGAGAGTATCCTCTGCAAAGTACTCGTTCCAGCGACGCACGATATTCCTCCTCGTCATGCTGGCAGTTTGGTAGAGGCGGAACGCAAATGCAGAGCAAGTAGGTAGTATAGAAGCGAAGAGGTGTAGGAAAAAGAAGAAGAGGACAAAGGACAGTTTTACGTCGATATATTCGTATCCACAGACATTTTATCTGGCCGTATAGAAGCATTGGTGGCTGCCTGCTTAAAAGGCAAAAGTGGTGATGCATGGGCTTTTTTCTGGGCATCCTCAGACACGTGGCACAGAACAAACAAATGTACATACGGCACCACACTATCAGGGGAATGGAAGAGAGAGCGCCCTCTACCATCAACCCCAAAGAAGCCCAATGAACGGTGGCTGAGCTGGGCGGTAGGCCTCATCAGCACTGCAGGTGTGTCTTATTCCAGCCCGTTTGTGAGGCCTTGCTTGGCTTTGAAGCTGTCCAAGGTACACACTATAGTCTCTTCACTCTCACCATATTTCGACATTTTCATGTATTTCTTCCCGAGTCTTTTGTGTTTGAAAGTCTCATAGTTTCAGTCAGTTTGACGTCTGGAAGAATAGTCAACAGTTTGCGCATAGATGTTGCATTGTATATCCGTGCACGTGACATGCATTTTGTGGTAGTATATTTGCCGTTGTCTTGCACTCTGGCATCTCAGCACTCTGGCATCCCGGCCCATCGACAGACGTCTTTAATTTTGCCTTTTGCTGCCGGGCGCAGTTTGCAGAAAAGGCATTTTCCGAGATTGGCAACCTAGAACAGCACCGAGAGCGTACTATATTGAGCCCGCCTTCAACGTGTCTGGTCGTCAGACTAGGTTCTATGCGGCCGAAGCGAACGGGAGATGAAAGGTGCACAACGTCCATTATTTGTCATCTGGAGAGCGTCGGTGGGTGGGAAAAGGCAAGAACAGAGTTGTATATTATCTTCCCATCACTCTGGACGGCTCGGCACGCATCTGAATGAAGCAAAAGGCAAATCGTGGAACTATCTTTCTCTCTCAAAGCAAACAGGAAAAGGCGGAACTAGGCGCAACAGGTCGAGGATTCCAAGCAAAGGCGACGACACCGACCTTTATCGCTTTGGCCTTCTCTCGTGCGGCCTATCACAGTTGCGGCGGATCTGTTCAGGCGGTTTGCACCGGACAGGTCAGCAGAAGCTATCGGAGAAAAACCAGCCAATCCAGTCGCGGCACGTCTTGCCTTTCAGGCGGCCAGCGAGTCAAACAGCAATCTCATTCCCCTCTTTTGACCTTGAAACCGAGAAAGCAACCGCGATTTTCTGCCTGCCGTTCCCCCTTTACCTATTGGTAGATGCCTGCCTCTGGTCGGCCTGATGTGAACCCTGCCCTCTACCATGGCTGCGAACCGGTTTGCCCTTGATTTCCGCCTTTTCTCTCGATTGCGGACAAGTATATAAAACCAGGCCTGCAGCGCTGACCAAACGACCAATGTTGCCATCGTTTTGACCTTCAACATCGATATTGCCGCTTTCTGCTTGGCTTCCCGTCCTCTGGAAGCCAAGCTTGGTTCTGCTTAGCTTCCGGCCTATTTCTTCTCCGCTTCTCCCCTGTCGGCTTTTTACTCGACTACCTCTCCCCATGGACTCCGACCTCGTGCCCGCCGACGGCCCTCGACGTTTGCTCTATGCGATAGCCGTGGCCGCCGCGACGGATCTGGAAAAGAATGGGGATTTCTGGCGATCGAGTCTGCGGCACGTTCTTTACCCCGAAATCTTTCATGTTTTCAACGTCGCTCCAGACGCGCCGATTGGCGACTCGCCTGCCCATCGGGCGTCTGTCGATATGGACGTGCAATGCTACACGGACAACGCCTTGGCGTTGACCACTGTAGCTTTTTTTCACGGTGTTGTTGCTGGCGGCGACGGCGGCGACGACGCCCTGGCCCTCGAGGCCGAAACATACATTGCCAACAAGGCACGCCGCCTCCTCGACGACCAAAACATTCCGTTTGTCTGCGCCATTGACGCCATAGGCACCACCTTTAGGGTCTGGCGTATTGCCTACAGCGACGGCAAGCCACTGGCCCTGCACTACCCCCAGGACCGAGGCCAAGCGCGCCGCTCCAGCTTACCCGACCCGTCCAACCTTAACGACAGCGCCTACAGACCCGACAGCGCCCGTGCCGACTATGTCAATGTGGACAGCCCAGCCGGCGGACTTTTGATGGACACCTTTGTCAAGGGCATCCTCGTCTTCAAGGTATCCAGCTGGGCAGGCTTGACTCCGGAGGAGGCCATGAGCATCTCGAGAATGACGCTGCTCGAAGAGAAGCTGATGGGCAAGGCTTTTGCCCTGGGCAAGGAGCTCGTGTTTGTTGATGTGGAGGTACGGTACCACAAGCGGCGGCCGGCCGAGAAAGTGTTTACCGACCGTCACGGACACGCCATCAAGTGTCAAAAGACCGACTGGCGGCACACGACGATTGATGGGCATGACGTTTGGGTATACCGTAATACAGTGTACGCGACGCTGACGATGCCGGAGTAGGCGAACAGTGTACAATGTTTTTTCTTGGAGTTTTTGGCCGCGGCGTTTTCTTCGATTTTCTCCTTTTTTTCTGTATTTTTCTTGTATCGTGTTGACATCTCGTTGCTTCCAAAAGGCCCTCTCACAAGGGCAGCCAACGTTTAGGTATATCCTGTTGCTTTTATTATATTACGTTACTATCCAAAGAAAGAATATGTTCCTACAGCACAAATCGCAGGGACCTGTCCTTATAACACTTGTGCACTTTGTATTGGGCACTTTGCACCAGAACTCTTGCCCTTTAGACAACACGGGAATGCTACCCAGCTACGTCAGTGTTTCCACAAGCAATCTGACGCATTACCGTGTCACGTCGTTATCAAAGAAGCCGGCACCGGCCCAACTGGATGCCACCAAATTCGAATGAGCTGACGCGAAGGAGCCGGCAGTGGTGTGTGCCGAAACGGCTAGTCACGTGCAATATTGCCACAATTGGGTGGCCCTGCATCGCGACGAACCGGCTTCTCGGACGGCGCTTGTACCGCAACGGCACTGCCAGCCGACGGGGCGTGCTGTAAAGCCTACACGTTTAAGCAGTCCCAGCCGCCGTGGCCCCCCCGCCGTCAGGCAGGAACAGCAACACTGGTCCCTTCCCGCGCCAGCAGCTGTCCCCATAATGGCCGAATATGCTAGATGACAGCTCCGCGCCCCTCCTTTCCACAGATCAAATCAAGGAACCCGACGAGACCACGACGGCCATGACCCCGTCCGACGCACAGCATTTTAAGGCTCTTTTCGCCTCCAATGGCTGGCCAGATGTTTCGTATTCGCCATTCTCCCCCACTGGCGCTACTGCAGCGTCGTGCCCTTGGGAAAAGAGAGGAGAACCCAGGCGAAAAAGCCCACTTTTGGGCCGCCGATGTGCGCCGGGGGATTCTTTTTATCGTTTTTTCGCGCCTTTTTCCTTTGGTTTTTTCTTCCTCCCACCCCTGTCAGACCACGCCTTAGTCTGTGCCGTTTGCTGGGGCCGTCCAGCCAGTACGGAGCAGCCGTTGGCCCGGCCGGTGGAGTGAGCCAACCCAAAGCGGACTGGGGCCTGACGAAGAAGCAGGCAAGGCGGGCCAAGTTTGGCGGCAGTGTATGCAGTAGCCCATGCCAGTGCCTGGAAGTGCGTTCCGTGTGTGTGTTTTGTGCTGATAGGGCTTCGTGATATTGCTTGATTAAATAGTACATCGCTACACCGCTTTCCAGAATTGAGGGATTCGAAGCTTGCACACAACATAATGTACTTTGGAAAGCACTTTTAAACCCAAATCGTTTCGTCATTCATGAGCCCGGAATTGACTACCACCGTGTGTAATCATCGTGCTGTGCTTCATCCTAGCCGTTAGTCGCTGTATTTTCCGTGGAATCACAAAGCGGCAGAAACGCAAGGTGGGGCAACTGCCATTTACAGCAATGAGAGCCTTCTTTAATTCTTTGATTTTATTACCCCATGTCATGCAAACGGCTCAGTACAAACCTGCAGAGGGGCAGCTGCATGTTGTTATGGCCACCCCACCGCAGCCTGCATGTACCTGTCGTACACTCTCTTCGTGCCTTGTCGCTTGTAGATAAGAAAATGCCGCGGAAGGCCGTCGTGGTTGCATGCGGCTTAGCCAGGACGAAGCTGGTCGGTTCTTTGCACTTTCACGAGATGCACTATTCGCCCCCCAAAAAAGCGCCTGCGATCTGTGTCCTCTGTGCTGGGAAGGCACGGAACTCGGCCACTGACCCCCCCGCCCATCGCTCCTGCTACCGGCCGCCCCGGGCCTTTATTGTTTTCTCTTATTTAGCTGAGCCGCCCAAAAGCGGTCTCCTCTGCCGAGTCGTGCCTCGACTTTTCTGCCTCTCTTATTCCTTCACTCTTCTTCCTCTCCGCCTTCACGCCGTCGACACCTTTCACATAGAGCCCTGGCTCTGTCCGCTCCTTGCCCCCCCTGCCCCCTTCTCTTCCCTTCCCTCTCTCATGAGCATCGCCAAGCGATGGCCCTGAGCCATCGTCTCCATTTTTGAGTCATTTTGGCCCTTTTTTCCCACCACTTGTAGCCTTGACGACCCCGACAACCTCGCCGACCTCGATCGTACCTAATTGGCCAGCGGCATGGCCTGGGATGCTGCCTGTCAGCACGGCCCTGCCGGCCGGCCGCTGACCGGTTCTGGCAGCCGTCCGAGCAGCCACAGCAACTCGCTTCTGCGCCGACTGACCCAGTTGGCGCGCCCACGCGGCGGCAAATCAGCCAGAGCCTCGGTCATCCAGGCAAAGAACCGTCTCTTCAATTCAGCAGCTCGTCTCTCACAGCCTGCAAGCTCTGGCTCCGATGCTGACTCTCGAGCTCCAGCCTCTGCTGCCGCCGCCCGTATAATAGCCTCGGAGCGGTCACGTGACACTGACACCCCGGCTTTCTCCGACTCCACTTCGGCCTCCGTCCCGGCCTTTTCGGCCGCTCTGGCCGCCGCTCAGGCGTCCCGCGCGTCCACTACTGCCTCATCCGACCAGACCTTTTTCACCGCCACGCTGACCCCCGACGAGCCATCATCGCCCTCTCCGGAATTCACGCCTTCCCCCCATCCCACTCTCACCGTCCAAGTCGAGATCTGCTTTGCCGACCCCGAAGCGGTTCATCGGCCGCCCACTTACACGGAAACCTACGAAACCTCGCCCAACTTTGCGCCCTCGGAATGGCTGCGCCGTGGCCTGCTGCGCCGCCTCAACCACTGCTGCCAAGAACTCATTACTCGGCCCGACGCCGAGGCCCTCCGCCCGCAACACCCCTACAAGCAGGAGAAACCTTTGCGCTATGAACTGCGCTTCCGGCTTCCGGGTCGAGACTATGACTCTGTCATTGAAAAGGTCTTCTCGTCGTACCAAAAAGAACAGCTTACGCCCGACGATGCCCGCGAAATCATTCTCTCCACTCACCGCATGATCGGTCTCTTCTTGCGTCGCCACGATCGCGACTTTCGCTGGTCTGAATTCCCCGCTGGCGAGGCTCCCGACCCGGTTTTGTTGACGCCGGCCAGCCTCAGCCTCGACACCCTGGAACTTGTCCGCCCCTTGGCCCCCGGACAAACACTGTCGCTGCCGCAGTCGCTCAGTTGTGTGGCACGCTCTCGCTTCCTCGACAAGTCCCAAACCTTTGAATTTGTACCTGGCTACTCCATCCGCCTCGTCTTTCAGAGTAAAAGTCGGAGCCGAGGCCGGACTGGGGACGGGGATCAGGACGGCGATGGGTTGTCAAGACAAGACCTCGGCAACCCTTATGAATGGCGACGTGTTGTGCAGCTTCAGAGCAAACAGGCAGCGCCGCTCCATCTCGCTCTGGCCGAGGAGCTGCTATGGAAAGCCTTTGAGAGCGTCAACACCGCACTCGCTCAGCGTCGTGCTGCCTATTTCGGCGCTCATCCGGCACTCGAGACGCACTGGCCGGACGACTTGGATGATGGCGAAAGCCCGACCACCCATGAAAACGACAAGGAGGACATGCTTGCCATTGATCTGGTCATTGCCAACAACTTTGGTCCCGCCTATGACCACCTGACCCGCACCATCCGCACGAGACTGGCCCTCTTTGATCAGCCCAACGCGCATGACTGCGAACAGTTTTTGAGCAGCGTCAGTGACGCTCTTTTGCGTGGCCGCGACACGACCGATGCTCACATCAACGCCCTGCCCGACTTGGACTTCCGCATCCTCTCTCTACACGGCCCAGGTTGGTCCGTCGGCAACTGCCCCGTGCGCTTCGTTCTCGGCCCGGACACGTCCTACTCGCGCCGCAGCATCAAGGCCATTCTCGACCGGCTACAGTGCGGCTTCTCCGACGAGCTCCATGGCGACGAAGTGTCTCTTCGCATGGCTGCGCACAAGCGAGGCCACCTCATATTCCACCAGACCCTGCATGTGCACGCGCCGCCGTCGCACATGCCGGTCCTGCCCAAGACCAAGCTCCAAATCGACAGTCTTGTCTCGCGGCTGCAAGATCGTGGGCAAAGAGACATTGACTTTTTCTGTAAAGACACCTGCTCTTTCGACGATCTTCCCCAAAGTCCTCTTACCGGCGACGAGGAAGATTTTGTCCCAGAGCCACCCTGCCGTCCCTTGGCACCGCGGGTCGTTGAGCTTCCGCCCGATGTGACACTGCAAGATGCTGAGGAGCAGGGGCAGGAGCAGCAGTTGCCACCGCTATCGCAGCCGCCGCAACCACAACTTCGCTCGGCTATGCGACCCCGGAGTCGGCGAGCTTTCCCGCTGATACCCGAGTTGTTTACTATCCCCCCGTCACCTTTGGCCAAGAGCGCTGCCTCTGACTCTGCGTGTGCCGTCCTGGACGTTGCTACTACTGACTCGGCAGCAGGGCTGCGCCGAGAGAGCTCGCCGAAGCTAGTCCGGTTTGTTGAGCCAACGCCCGTGGCGGAATCTGCTCGAGAAACTGAGCCGGAGCTGTCTCTGGGGCCGGAAGCAGAACCGGAGCGAGAATCGGAACGGGAACCAGGACTAGAAGCCGCATTAGGACCGGAACCGAGACAAGAGCCTGAGCCTGTATTACAAGTACTGGCGGAACGAGAGATAAATACTGCGTCAGCTGGAGCGGCTCTACCTGAAGCCAAGCTGGAGGCTCCTATGGAGCCTCCAGCCGCCGCTACTACAGAGCGCGATCTACAGTTGGACAAGACCGAAGAGACTCAGGAGCAGCCACATATCGCCCCGAGGGAAGCAGATGAGCTGGAACGGCCTCTAAGCCTGGCCGAAAGCGCAATCTCCACCATTGGCGAGACCACTTTCAGCGCCAGCTGCGCCTCAGATGTGACGAGGCCCTCTACACCATCGCGGAGCTCGTGCACTGATACTTCGCCGCGCGACAGCCTCGTCGAGTCGTACAAAATCACCGACAGCGACACTCCGATTTTGGCTGTTTCTATTGCGGCTGCAGCTGCGGCTGTGGCTGCAGCTGTTGTCACCACTGCAGCGGCCGTTACCATGGCCACAGCCACTGCGATTGCCACTACTGTGGTAGATGCAGCTACTGCTTCCAGCACTCCAACGGGACTGAAGCCATCACCAGTCTTAGTGCCGGCACATGTTTTTCTGGAGAACGTCGACATGGACACGTCCGAGCCGGTGCCAGATGTGCAGCCATTCCAAGAAAGAAAAGACACGATAGTCAAAACCCCCGTATCGGCAGCAGCAGAAACGGAAGCACAATCGGAGGCAGGAGACAGCCTTGTGCGTGAGCCGCAGGAACCCGAAAGGGAGGCCAGAGACGATGAGGAAGCCGAGGCAGGAGACAAAGCGGAAGCCGAGGCTGAAGCTGAGGCTGGATCGAAAGCGCTCGAGGAGGATATGGATATGACGCGGCCAATCTTGGATACGACAACACCAGACTACTTCTCAACAGATGGTGCCATAGTGATGCCTGAAGTCGAGGAGCAGCCGGAACCTGCTACCGTTGTCAAGGTGGAGGGGACTGATGCTGAGGCTGGCCTCGAAGTGGCTGTTGAGGAAGCCATAGTTGAAGCAACGGAGGAGGAAGCTGAAGCCAGAGCAGACGAGGAAGTTGACGCTGGGCTGGAGCTAGAGCTGGAGCCTGTCGCTTTTGAAGAAGCAGGCTTTGATGCAGAAGCGATGTCCGCGCCCGTTATTGTGAAAGCCGATGCCGGGACAGGCCTTGTTGCTGGGCCCTTTGCTGGTGTCAAGGAAGAGGCGGAGTCTAATTATTTTCCTGTCGAAGCTGAGCCGGAGTTTTGCATTGCTGAAGAAGTCGAGGCTGAGAATGAAGCGGAGCTTGAGACGATGGGGGCTGAAGCTATGTCTGAAGCTGCTGCCGAAGCCCCTACAGTCGACGACTACTCGGTCCAGACGGCAGACGGCATTGAAAAAGAGGAACCCACAGAAGTCGAGCTTGTGCGGTCAATTACTCCGGCTGCAGCTGAGGCTGAAATTGGGGCAGAACCGGAAGCCGATATCGACTCTACGATGGGAAACGGACTCAAACAACAGGCGGATGAAGTTGACTCTGCAGTCGAACCTGATAAGAAGGCATCCTTTTCTTTGCTCAACACAGACCTTGAAATCTTGCACTACGTGGAGTTTTCCAGGACCAGATTGACCATCGACATGGATGATGTGGAGAGTGTCTGCCAAGAGGAAGATTATGACTGGACTGTTTTGTCGGGCGATTTTGCAGTTGCCACCGAACGCCTCGCGGATACGCAACCTGATTCGGCAGCAGTAGACGCCATCACAGCTGACGTGGAGGCGGAAGCCGGCAATGCTTTGGTGCCTGATAAATGGTCTGCTCTCGAGGTGGTGCCAACAACAGACGAGCCTCTAGTCAGCAGCAATGATCAACGACAGCAGCAGCCAGCGCTTGATGAAGAACAGGACAACATACAAATCAACAAGCAGCGTGACGAGCCGGAACCAGAGCTGGAACCAGAGCTCGAGTTCTATTTGGAATGTGAACCATCTCCGCAGATACCGGCTCTGACTGCCGCCATTGCCGCCACTACCGTCACACTCGACCCGATGGAAGAGATTCCAGGGCGGGAGGACAACCAGGATCCTGCAGCGGGGATATCAAGAGAAGAGCAGGATGGTGATGAGCTGGCTTATGTTGCCATTTCAGAGCTAGCCGCTGGAGAGCCCGTCTTTGAGGAGACTATGCCTGAGGCGCCCGAGACCGCCAACGCCATGGTGGAGGAGGATGGAACTCTGCAGAAGATGGCCACAGATGCGGAACAGGAGCCAATGACTGGGCAAGATGCAGCATCCGTGTTCCAGGAAGCTGTGGAAGAATCACCAGACACTGGTTCTGAGAATTCCCAGGAACCTGTCAAGGAACTGGTGTCTGACGAGCTGATGGGAGAACCGAAGCTAACCGAGCCAGTCGAGACGGTCGAGACAGATTTCGTTGATACGGTTGATCCTGTTGAGACGGTGGATCCTGTTGAGGCAGTTGATCCTGTTAAGGCGGTTTATCCTGTTGAAACAGTCGATCTCGTTGAAGCGGCAGATCCTATTGAAACTGACGGTCCTGTCGAAGCGACTGATCACATCGAAACGGTTGGGCTGGCCGAGGCTGACGAGCTTATTGAACTGGTTGATCCTGTCAAGGGTGATGAGTTCACCGAGCCAGCTGAGTTGGTCGACTTGGTCGCCCCCGTGGAGCCAGTCGTACCGGAGCTGGTCGAGCCTGTTGGAGTGTCTATGCATCTCGAATCAGCTATGAAAGAATCAGAACTAGCTGCACCAGCCGAGAGTGAGACTGAACTTGTCGAGTTGGCTGCCGAACCGGCTTCCGGGGAGTGCATGGTCAGCGGACCACAGCCCGATCAGGAGCGAGAGAAGGTCGAAACGGCTGTCGACGAGGTGGACAGTCAATTTCAAAATACCCAGCCCCCCCTCTGGATAGACGATCCCTTGTCCCTTTCCGAATCAGAGATTGAAACCCCAGAACCAGAGCCAGAGGCTACCAGTGCTCAACTGCCGATCGAAACGGAGACAACTGATGAGGAACAGAGAAGAGATGGCAGCGACGCGGAAACGTTCGAGGACCATAATGAGCGGGCAGAAGTGGAAGAGCCCTGCGGACCAACGAGTGCAGTTCAAGAAGCATTGGCCATAGATCCAGCAAGGCCGCCAACACCAGCCGGCAAGACGGATAGCGTTACATTGCTACCGCTTGTAAAGACAATAAGCGGCGATTCTAGCTGGGTGGACTGCGAAGACGAAGCTGTGGATAGAGATGACTATGGGCGGGCGTCGATGGATTCAGTGGTGACGATGGGCAGTCTTGACGACAACGAAGACGACGACTCTGTGCAGGCTTTGGGGGTGTCGACGCCGGCTTCGGTGTCGGTTTCCGAACGGCTCACGCCTCGACCGTCGATGTCGACGGCCGGATATCTTGGGCTACACGAGACCAAGCGAGTCGAGGTGGGCCTTCGGGGCGCTCTGACAGGCTCGAATGTCTTTGACAATGTGACCCCCCGGGCGTCGCCCCGGGTGTCGAGGCACTGGTTATCGTCGCCAGGTTGGGCGTTGGAGGCACCGCAGATGTTGTTGCCGCGGTCGGTATCGCCACCGCCGTCATCGTCGCCATCATCGTCACGATCACGGTCACGCCCGGAGTATCTTGGCTCGACCAAAAAGACACGTCTGATGCCCCGGCTGACCAGCGACGGAAAGCTGCCGCATAGACGTGGCCGGAGCGCGTCCATTGGGTCGGTGCGGTCGGATTTCAAGTCGTTGAAGCGTGATCGAACAGGATCAGCATCACAAGCGGCTGGCCCGGACAAGGAAGCGGCGGCAGTAGCAACAGAAACCACAACGACTTTGACTACGAAGGCAACGGCAACGGCGGCTGAGCTCCCACTGCCTGCGGCGAACCGAGACAACGTTTTCAATCGCATCGTGGTCATGTTTGCCAGCGCGGCTGTGGTGTCGCAGATGATACAGCGAGCGTCGTAGGCATACGGGCTTGACCGCTATTTTTTCCAACTTTTTGTCTTTCATTTTATTCACGATTTTGATGTCATCCTTTTTCTATTTTTTTTCTCTTTTTACTTTGGTTACATTATATGGGAACTACTGGGATGGGAAGGATAGGCAGACAAGGCATGGCGGACATGCAGACATGATACACGCAAGACATGTCGGTTTAGAGTTGAGGGACAGCTATGTAATGACGTCAGTTACGACGAATGATTTGGACTAGCCATCATGATGGAATTAAGCATGAGAGAAAATTGAAATAAAGTACAAGGCGTGATCTATAACTCGTCCTTGGCGGAAGAGGCTGCTTCGTCCTGCCGTTTGACAGCCTCGACGTCCTCCCACATGCGTTTCTTTGGGTTGCGCGGTGTGTCGGGGTCTACCACTGGGTCTGGGTTTTCGTTTGTGTTTGCGTCTTCGTTTGCGCCCGTGTCTGTATCTGTGTCTTTGGGCGTGTCGTTGGACGTGTCGGCCTGCGCCTCCGTCTCGCCGTCAATGATGCGGCCGACTTGGTCGACGAGGGGAGAGTTGGAGGGGAGAGGAGCCGAGGAAGCGGAGGAGGCCAAGACGGCCGTTGCTGTTGGCGTTGAGGCCGAGGCGGCTGCAGCCAGGGTCGTGTCCGACAGCACAGAGGCCCTGCTGGCGAGCGATGCGTGCCCCTTGGCCGCTCCGCCTCCCACCCCCCCCAGCCGGGCGACGGCGCCGACGGTGCCGACGGTGCTGCGCAGCGGCCACCATAGCAGCAGCCACAGCGGTCCGTACAGCAGGCGCCGGAACAGCAGCCACAGGGTGGTGCCCAGCAGCAGCGACAGCGTCGTCTGCAGGTACCAGGTGTCGCTCTTGTGGGCGGCGACGAGCCCGCGAACCATGCTGCGGGCGGCCAGCAGCGAGCCGCCGAGGTCGCCGCGGCCCTTGGCGTGATAGCGCTCGCCGAGCTCGGCGAGGGCGCGAGAGCTTTCGGCGAGCGTCTGGGCGGCAAAGTCGGAGCGGGCGACCTCGCCGGCGATGCGGGCATGGGTCTGGCGCAGGGCGGCGGTGACGTCGGCGGCGGCGACAGCCGAGGCAGAGGACGGGGAGCGCTGGAGCGTCGCAGGGTGGTGGTGGCGGTGTGGTTGTGGGTTGTCTCTGCGGGCACTGTCGTCTGCCTTTTCGTCATCGTCATCGTCGTCCTCTTCCCAATACGTCGCCAGCATCTGGCGATGCTCCTCTTTTGCAGTGGCTTCACGGCGGCGCCGAGCTTGCAGCCGGGCCTGTCGAAACGCAGCGTGAAGTCTTTGCCTGTTAGTCCACGGCACTCTTAGTTGTCGTCATGCTGCACTCACGCTTCGAGTTCCGTGCCCAGCCGGGCCAGGGCCTCCTTGCCCCGGTCGAGCTCCTGGCGGCGGCGGCTGTCATCGGCCGGCCGCACCGGCGCATACGCCCCCAGGTCGGTAGCGTCTTCGCGCAAAAGCTCCGCCTCGTCTTGCAGCTCGTGCAGGCCGTCGGCGATCTCGGCGTCCAAGTCGAGCAGGGAAGCGGGGGCCTTGTCGTCGATAAGGCCGTGGCCGAGCCGGTGGATGAGCTGGCGCAGTTCGGCTGCGCCCTCTTGCAGCCTGTCAAGGCTGTCGAGCAGCTGGGGTAGCGTGGCCATGGTGAAGCGGTACGGAGCGCGTGGTGACAGAATCGAAAAGACGGGAGCCCATGTTGGCCCAGGTGAGACGCTGTCATCGGAATGATGACTAAGCGTCACGTGGTCAGCATAGGGAAAGCGGAAGTAAAAAACGGGTTCCTTTTTACGCATCTTTTTGCATCGTCGAGCACCGACAAGCAAAGATGATTACTCGATACCTGACCGAAGTGACCTCGCGGTTCAATCCGTTCTCGGCGCAGGCCAAGTCGGCGCGGCTATTCCTGACCATGCTGCCGCCAGCGGCACGACAGCAGGGCGTCAACGTGACGACGCAATTGCTGCCGCGGACATCGACGGAGCCGAGTTTGCTGGTTGTCAAATTCAGTGAGTCGAGAGTCGGCAGACGGGGAGCACCGGCAAGGAAACAGTTTCTGACCAACAGAGGACGGCAAGGTTATGAACCTGGACTGCGACAACATGGGCATCAAGCAAGTGGTGGAAGAAGTAGACCGGCATTCGCGGGCGCTGCAAAAGCAGTCGGATTTGGCAGACGGGTAGATAATTACGAGGAATATACGCATCAGACACACACACATGCACACACACACACACACACACAAAAAAAACGTATAGCAAAGCACCCAGCGGGTGGTGCATATTGAGATCTAGCTAAAGGCGGGCACTGCCTGTGATTGAAGTTTTGGGGTTAAATGCAAGTCTGGTCGAGAAGGCGAGTTTCCTCGGACGGCTCCTCACAGACGCGATTCAGCGGTTAGTCACGCAGACGCGCCGCTGATAAAGAACCACTTGTCTATGGAGCTGTCAATCTTCTCGGCCGGCAGCTCCTGGTTGGCGGGGACGGGGGGCAGCTGTTCGGGGCTGACGCGGCTGGGCGAGTGGGCAACGGTCAAGTTGGCGCTGGAGGTTAGCCAGAGCGAGAGCGAGCAGGAGCCCGAAACTGAAAGGGACGAAACTCACGTGGAAATGCCGTTGGGCTGGGTCTTGCCCGTGATGAGACGCTCCCAGGCCTCGGCGCACTCGCGGATGACGTCGGTGGCGTACTTCTTGTTCTTGCACTCGCCCGTAAAGGCAAACTGGTTCTCGGGCTTGCCATCCGGGATCTTGTAGATGCGGAACCATTCGTTAGTGGCGCGCAGCAGACCCGGCAGGTGGCGCTCCACGTCCTCAATGTCGTTGAGCTTGGGCGCCAGCGGGTCGTTGACGTCAATGACAATGACCTTCCAGTCGGTCTCCTCCTCGTCCAGCAGGGCCATGACGCCCAGCACCTTGACCTGCTTGACCTGGCCGGTGTAGCCGACGAGCTCGCCAATCTCGCAGACGTCGAGCGGGTCGTTGTCGCCCTTGGCCTTGGTCTCGGGGTGCACCACGTTGGGGTCCTCCCAGGTCTGGGGGAAGGCGCCGTAGTTCCAGAGGTAGCCCTTGTGCGGGAAGCAGTTGCGGACGAAGCGGAGCTTGCCCTTTTTGGTGTCCTGCTTGATGGGGTTGAGCGGTTCCTCTTTGGAGATCTGGTTGTCAGTGCTGTGCATTTTGTCTTTTCCGTCTTTTCAATCACCATCTTTGTCTTCTCCTTCACCATCTCCTTCGTCTTCTCCTCATCTCCTTCGTCTTCTCCGTCTTCTCATTCATCATCTCCTTCATCTTTGTCTTCTCCTTCACCGTCTTTTCCTCGTCCATCTCTCATCCTCATCCTCTTCCTCTTCCCCCCCTCGTCACTCACCTCCAGCTTCGCGTTCGTCCAACGCGGAATCTCCACCACCATGTTCAGCACCGTCTGCTCTGCATTGGCATACAGCGGAATGTCGTGAAAGGGCGACACGGGCTGTCCGTCCTTTTCAATGTACACCCGGTGCTCCAGCGTGTGCGGCGCCCCGATCTTGCGAATGCGGTAGGCCATCTTGCAATGGGATGAATGGTGCGTTGAATTTTGTGTTTCCGCCGTCGAGTGCTTCAGGTACTGGTTCAGGCCGGGATGCAACTGGTAGAAAATATACGACGCCGTCTCGGGGCAAAATTCGTCGGTCAATACTTGTAGTGGCGCTTGGGGGGGACCCTCTCCTCGTACTACCCTTCCTTGTTGGGGCGGGGGCGGGGCAACCGTAGCGGCACTGTGCAGTGCCCTGGCTGCCCTGATGCCCGACCTGGCGGTGGTGGCTGCCCTACTACAACCGCGGCAATTGCTTCCGTTGCTCCTGCTGCCAGCTGTGCCGGCCTGTCTTGCCAGCTGTAGGGCCACTCGCGCCTTTTGCATTGCCTTGAAAGGTTTGCCGAGAAGAAGGAAAAGCTTTTTGAGAACGAAAATGCGGCTCAAAGAGTGAGATTAGGAGCAATTGGTGTTGGAAACGGCTCAAGTATAGGAATAAATACAAATCAATAAATATAGGAAACAAGAACAATTCAAAATCTCATCGCTGACGAGCTTGGACGGCGGTCAGTGCAAGGCCGGTCTTGAGGACCAAAAGTCTGAAAACTGGATACAATACCGGCCCAACGGCCAGTCACGTGCCCATGGGAAAACCCGCGATTTAGTGCGATTTCGACAATGAAGCCCTGTGATATGTTTATCTATAATTAGAAACGTTATGGCGGTGCCTCCGTGATGTCTGCTGTCTGTCCGCATTGTCCGTTTGCGTCTATGCGCGCGCGCTACTCCGTTTGTCGTGAGCGCGCCGGGCGCGATGTCTTTGTCGTGCCTAAACTGTTTGTAGGAAAACTTTTACGCCTTTCTACGCGAAGGGATAGATAAGCGAGTGAATGACTGCGTTGCTGGTATATATACACCCTCGTCGGTCGTTTCGGCTTTCGTTTCTTCTTCCTTTACAACATATACAGACTTTGCACATTTTCGTGGCTAAAAATCTTTCGAATCATTTGCAGTAAGCTTATCCCCTTTTCGATACGTGGCGCTTTACCGCGATAAAGATCGCTCGTTATACTGACTAAAAGTAGGAAAGATGGATCTATATTATATACGAGGATACGCTTGATAAAGTCGACGAGCTCGAGTACGCCCTTGCCGACGCCTCCGCGCGCCGGGCGTACAGCACCCCCGCCGGGTTGGCCCCCGGCGCACCCCTTGGTCAGCATACCAGCCGGCCACTCCATTGCCGCGACGCTTCCAGAGCGTGCCGCGGCCGTTTACGACTCCTGTGCTTGCGCACGGCACTCCGGCCTGGGCGCTGGCCAACCCTTTCGCCACGCCACCGGCCATGGCGGCGGCCGGGCTCCTTCTTAGGCCCCGCGGAGACGCTGCAGCTCCGCTTGCAGGCGCAGCACCTCCCGCTCGGCGGACAGGGCCCGCTGAGCAGCCGCCAGTGCCGGCGGCGTGGCAAAGGGATCCGCCACAGCCCAGGCCGGGGGGCCGCGCGCGAGCAACGGCGCGCGCACCCGCGGCGCACTATGCAACCGCCGGGGTAGCGGCGTGGCCGGCTGGTATGCCGACCAAAGCAGGCGTCGCGGCCCGACCCGGCGCGGGGTGCTGTAAACACGCCGCGCAGCGGCGTCAGCGAGGGCGAGCTCTAGCTCGTCTATCTCTGCGTCCACATCTTCAGTATTCTCCCACGGATCCATGTTCCTACTCTCGGTTAGCACAACAAGTGAGTCTTGACCGCGGTGAGGGCTCCACGCATCGGAGGAGGGATAAGCTTTTATAGATTCCATCCCAAGCGGCTAAATTTACATTTAAATGTCAATAAAGACCCATATGGGTGTGGAAAGCCTCGGCAATTCGTGCCCACCATCATTGGCACAAGGATAAGCTCGCTAAAGATCCGCCTACAGCGTCATCTCGTACGTGCTGCAGCTCAAGGGCCGGCACAATAAAAGTGCGGCTACCGTAGCAAGGACAAGCCTTAGACAGCCGAGCCACCAGTCAACTTGATGACTTGTCCTGGAAAATGGTTAGCCAAGACTCTCATCGCGCGCTGCGGCAACATCCTGGAACGCACCATTGATCCATTCGCCCTCTTGGCTGACCAGCAGCGCCACCGCCCGGCCAATGTCGGCTGGCGTGCCCACTCGCTGCAGCGGACACGCCTTGGCCAAGCCCGCATCAATGGTCTCGGCCGGCATGCCGGGGTAGCCTCCGGGCGCGTAATGCCAGGCATTGGCGTCGTACATGTCCGTCTTGACGCCGCCAGGCGCAATGCAGTTGACCGTGATGCCTCGCGCGCCCGCGTCCACGGCCAGGGCGCGCGTAAAGCCCTCGACGGCGGCCTTGCTGCCGGCGTAGAGCGCGTGGTCCGGCAGGCCGACGAGGCTGGCCGCGACCGACGACGTCAGCACGATGCGGCCGCCGCGCCGGCCGTGGCGTAGAGCCTGCTGCGCCACAAAGAACTGGGCGCGGCAGTTGAGGTGGAAGACGCGGTCAAACAGGTCGGGCGTGACCGCGAGCTCGGGGGACCAAACCTCCATGCCGGCGTTGGAGACGACAATGTCAATGGCGCCGCCACTGCTGTCTTGGCTGTCTTGGCTGCCAAAGCTGGCTGCCCACTTGGCCGCTGCCTCGAACAAGGCCGCCACTTCATCCGGCCGGCTTATGTCTGCCCGAATCGCCGTGGCCTGCCTCCCCAGAGCCGTGAGCTCTGCCACGACCGCCTCGGCCGCCGCTTCACTCCGGCTGTAGTTGACCACGACGCTGGCGCCGCGCCGGCCGAGCTCCAGCGCAATACCGCGGCCAATGCCGCGACCCGCGCCCGTAATGACGGCCATCTTGCCGGCCAAGGGCAAGGACGTTGCCGGCGGCGAAGCTGTTGGGCGGCGGTCGCCCCGCGGGACGACTGAGGAAACGCTCTCGGGCTCTCGGCCTGGTGTGGCAGACTCTGTCGACGACATCTTGGTAGTGTGCGAAAAGGGAGTAGAGCAGAGCCGTTTGAGCAAAAGTTTGATGGATCTCATTGATCTGAGTTGGGATACTGGATGCTTCTTTCTGTCTCGGAAAGTCAAGTGGGAGCCGCCTTTGGGTTTATAAGATTATTTTCAGAGGAAGCAGCGTCCCGAGTCTGCCAGGATTCTCCGGTAGAATAGTTTCATTTGGGGACCTACATGGCTGATGGACACAATGTAAACCGGAAGCGGTATATTTTGGCTCTGGTACACCACGGAGATGCTGCTTCTTGTTTGCTTTGCCAGTGCTGCAGCACATATACCGGACAATGGGGCAGCGGAAGTCCACGACTCAATTCTATTTCGTTTATTCTTTTGCAAAAGCGGCTCCATTCTCACCCGCCTCCAGATTTTCCCCCCAACGGACATCCGACAGGAATAAGAGCTTCTGCGAGATGGACGGACGAGAAACGCAGAAACGCATTGTCCTCGTCTTCTGCCGCCTGGGCTTCCATTCCAAGGTGCGCATGTGCTTGTTGGTCCCTGCCAAACAAGTATTGTTGACAATGACTGTTTACTGGATAATGTTTACAGTTTCACAACTGAATTGACTTTTTTCTCGTTCTGGTGCCTTTAAAGGGCGGCAATGTTGGAGCCGAATAAATACACAAATGGCAAAATAGAAACAACACTACAGATAACACTGAAATACATTAAATGGCCATGTTCCAGTTCGATGCCAGCGTCAGAAGCTTGCGGCGAATGCCATCGCCAAAGCGTGTACTGACAGTCTCATTGAGGCGCTCCACGGCATAGGCCAAGACATCGGCCGGCTTGTCCGGCGTAAAGTGGGAGCCGTCGCCATGCATGAGCACGGCTGTGCCGCCGGCGCCCCAGACATACGACAGGATGGCCGCGTCTTCCGGGATGGCCTGGTCAAGGACCACGAGCGGACTGGCGGCGGCTCCGGCCATGCCGTCGAGGCAGGAAAGCGGAGAGGATGCTTTCAAAGACACACTGCCATTACCGCTTGTCATGGAAGCGCCAAAATCGAGTTCAGGCCCCGTGTTTGAGCTTTCCGAGGCTGTTGCCATTGTCTCTTCTGCTTCCTCATGCGGCGGCTGCTGCTGCTGGGCCAGATGCAGGCCTTGTTGACACACGCTGTCGGCCCAGAGTATCAGCGTCGCCCGATAGAGAGCAGCGCTCCACCAGCTGGGCCGGCTGTCGAGGGGCATCTGCCGCAGCAGGCGCAGGACCTGGCCGCAGTGGAAGATGGCGTCCTCGCGCGCAAAGAAACAGCGCCCGTAGCGATGGGCCAGGTCCCAGTACGTGCCGCCGCCGTGATCGACGAGTCCCTCGCGGCGGGCCAGCCGCTCCACTTCGGCAAAGTCTGTCACGGCTTGCAGGGCGATGAGGTGGTGGAGGACCAGATTGCATTGGGTCACGGCGCAGTGGGGGTGGGCTTTGCTGTAGGCCAGGCACAGCTCGTACCAGTCATCCAGCTGGGTTTGCACCTCTTGGAGGCGCTGCAAGGTCGAGGATTTGGTGAGTGTGCCGCCACGGCCGTTGTGGCCAGGTCTCGCGGCCGTCGTCGCCGGCGGCTGTGGCGGCGCCATGCAGGACAGCATCTGGCGCAGGTGGTAGATCAAGCTCTGCAGCGGGTGCAGGAGCAGACGCAGCTGCTGGGGCGTCAGGCCGGCTTTTCGGAGGGCCAGGTTGTCGTTTAGGAAATCGTAAAAGAGCTGGCGGAGCGACGGCATCCGGGGCGGTACCATGGGCACGGGCGTGTTGTCATGGGGGCCAGCCGTGCTGTACGTGCTCTGCACGGCGGCCGCCCAGCTGTCCGAGGTGGGCGAGAGCCAGAGATGGTCGGGGCACGGCATCGGGCACTGGACGTCGCTGATGGATAGGACGGGAGCCGTGTCGTGAAAGAGGCTCAGTTCTTGGTCGAGCATGACCCAGTTGTAGACGAGCCTGTTTCTCAGTATTGGTAGGATTCATATATATATATATATTCAGAAGAAAAGAGGACTGACCTGTTTTGAGATTCGCAATGCACCCACGAGCGCCACTGGAGTTCCGTGTTTGCAATGGGAGAGGCCGTAAACGACTGGGCCTCGAGCATACCGGCGTGCTTTAGCATCTGCGACGTGTCAGGAGACCGATTCTTGGCCGGAGAGGAAACAGACTCACCGATAGATGCATGCTTCGCTGGCCCATGGCGATATCCATCTGCCACTTGTCGCCGCCCCAGGCGCCCAGGAGAGTAAACAAGAGCGCACAGCGCAAAGCCGTCGGGTCGGCCGAGAGCTCAACATTCTTCTCGATAATGTCAAAGAGGGAGATGCGGCAGGTTTCCGTCAGGCCCGCCGACAGGTACCGCGCCTCGGCCATGGGAACGGTGGCCGCTCCCTGGGCCACCATTAAGAGGACAAGAAGCGTCGAGGCTTGGCTATTGTCCAGCATTTCATTCGCATCGACGACGCCGCCGGCCATGAGCGGGTAGTACATGGCCAGGCTGTGGACGTGGCTGTGCAGAAAGTACTCTACGACGCGGGAAGGCGGCAGCACGAAAAAGTTGAACTCGGCGCCCGGACTGGGCGCGTTCTTGGGGTAGACACCGCCACGGTGAATGTCGAGCGCCTTGTGCAGAAAGCTCTGCATAATGGCCAGCATCTTTTCGCGGGCGCGCGACGTCAAGGGAACGACGCGCGGAGCCTCGGGCGAGTCGGGGAGGCGGGCGAGGTACGGCTCGAGCGACAACCACGTGTCTTTTCGCTTCGACTTGTGCTCCAGACACTCGAGGTGTACAAGGGCGGTGCGCGGACAGCTGCCCGAGAAGACGGGCGGATTGCAACGGGCCAGCGCCCAGGCCGCCTCACTGGCAATGACAATGTCAAACTCGGAAATGCTGCCCTCGGGGCCCATGTTCATGGCGGCAAAGTCGAGCGTCGGCCGGGGCGCGTAGGCGGCGCCGGTGTTGCCCTGGTAGAGGTCTAGGCGACTGCTGGCATCGTAGTCTGGCGCGGAAAGGAGGCTGGTATCCCGCGTAGGCACGGATCCGCTGGAAGACGACATGGTCATGGGCTCCGAGCTGAACGAGTTGTCGCTCACATGCACCGCAGAGGAAAAAGACGGCACCGGAGCCGCACTGGTCATGTCCGCCGCGAGTCCGAGGTAGAGCGGGTTGGCATACATGTCCATGACCAGGGGATACTCGGCCCAGATCAGGTCCTGGTACGTGGCGTCGGGACTGGCGAGCTCGCCGCCGGTGCCGAATCCGAGAAAGTCGTCCATCGCGTCGACGGGCCCGAGCGACGCTGCCATGGTATGGGGACTCGGGTGGGCTTGCGCGGGGGGTGTCTTGTGCTCGTGCTGCTGCTGCTGCCGAAGCGCAAAGGCATGGGACGGGTGGAGGCTGGCATCGTCCTGGAAGCACATGTCCAGGCTGGCCATGGTGCCGATCACCATGGGATCGAGGCCTGGCGACGGCGAGCTCGGCGCGTTTGGCATCCGGTACTGGTCCAGCTCGACCGGCGGAAGCGGTTGCGGCGACGAATCCAGGAGCTGGGCGGCCAAGGCGGCCGTGGCGGCGCTGGCCTGGGCGGCTCGTGCGGCCACTTTGGACGAGCGCCGGGCAAAGCGGGCGGCACACGGCAGATTCTTCTCGGCACAGCGAGAACAGGGCACCCGCTTGTCACAGCCCGTCTTGGCATTGGCACAGTTTTGGCAGGCAATCGGAGTACGACCAGCTACCGTGGGAAGACCACCCGGCAACGGCTCCATTGGGTCTCTGGTCTCATGGTAGGTGGAATGGTGTCGTTGGAGCAGGTCTCTGTGCTCAAGAGTCAGCCCTGATAACGAGGGGGGGTAGGAGGCAACTCACCTTCGAGCAAACGACAGTTGGCAGGCGCTGCAGCGATGTGGCTTCACGTTTGTGTCTGGGCCTTGGTCAGCACACTCTTTTCTCTCGAGGCGGGAAGGTGCGTACGGCTGGGGATATGTCTCTCGAGATGCTCCTTTCGGGTGAAGCTTTTCCCACAATAAGCACAAAAGACCATTTTGGGGGTGGGGGGGGTTCTGGCCAACGAGTTGTCTGGCAGTCGGATGCAAGAGGTAGATTCGATACGGTGACTGTTGAAGAGAGCAACTCAGAGCCAACGTCAGTCGTCAGAGGCCAGAATTCAATACGCTCAAAACCCATCAGTCGTCAGTAAACAACTGGATATGCACAGACAAAGGCAGCTTGCATGGATAAAGTCGAGATTGGCGATGTTGGAGTGCATCCGACAGAAAGAAAGAAGAAGAGAAATGATGCAAGAAGTGGGGAGACAAGGGTAGATAAAGGAGGGCGGGTCTACACGAAGCAAGGAAACGAGATGCAGGCAAGCAAAAGCCGGGGAAAGAAAAGATATATATTCAAAACGGTGTCTGATGGCTGTTGAAGCAAGACGATTGGATGGCGATCACATCAACAACGAGTAATGAAACAGGCGGCCGTAATGGGCCGAGTCGAGCAAAGAGCAAGATGGGCTTGAGTACATGAGAAGAGAATGCATTACAAATAAAGCTGGTACAGCAGATGTACATCACATACGAATACGCACACACGAGGCAAACACAATGCATAATTATAGCCCAAGATGGCACCAACCCGAGTACAGGTGGACAGCAGCTCAAGGCTCACCTTGTAGGCTGGCAGAATACAGAGTCGAGGCACACCGCTGCTGCTCAGCTTCAAGGCGTTGGCAAAGTATTGGCCGTGAGTGCAAGCGAGGAGGGGATGTCTTTGAGTGAGGGCAAATCACAAAGGGACGGAGGATGATGAAAAATCAAGTGGTTGCCTTGGAATCACTTGAAAGAAAACAGTTGGATACAGCAAATGCCCAGCAACACAAGGTGGAGAAAAGAAGAAAGGAAGATGCCATACAGACAACGCCGTTTGATCCAAAGCCCGAGTACAAGGCTTACCGATGGCGAACTGATATGTCAATGTATTCATCTCTGGGCCCATCGTCCCTAGCAATATGGCATAGCCAGTTTGTCTACTTTGGCGTGGAATAGATCAAGCAAACAGAGGGACATGTATCATTAGCAATGGGTATCTAGAACGGCACGAGAAGGACAAGCAAGGACAACTAGCACAGCAGCGGCCGACGTGGTGGAATGCGAGGAGCAGGCACAGCAGCCAGAGTAGGTGAACGGGCTGGTAAGAGTGAGCACGCCGGCCCACTCTGCCGTGGGACAGACGAGGTTAGAATAGAGTTTGTTTTGCCAAAGACTCGAGCCTGGAAGCAGAAATATGCTGAGCCACCCCTTCCTTGAACTCGAAACAGATATTCATTGGCAGAAGTTGGACCACCGGCGTCTGCTCTCTTTTACCGGATCAGCCGGGATCTACACGGAGCATGATCACGACCGGTCTCACTGTTGGTCCATGGCATGTCGGTTTGGTACTGCTGCAACGGCAAGGCCAGTCCAGAGCCATCAGAACCTCGGTGGCGAGCTAGATTGGTAAAGCTGAAATAATATATAGCCGTGATGATGAGTGGGCGTGTATTTGCGTCCATATATTAGAATGACCACCTGGCTGCCAACAAGCAAGACGATCTAGACTTCAATTCCACGCACTTTATACTTATCGTTGTATGCTTATACCTCTGACAGCCTTGAATACACGCTGGATTGGGTACCACTTCCGCTGGTAGCCGCCGCTGTGTCTCATTAAACCCAACAGGCAATATGCAGAGCTGCCAAAGGCGTTGCAGCATCCCTCGGCATCTGTACCGGCCGGAAAGTCGGGCCATTTAGCCAGCCAGTCGGGACAAAACGTAAGTGGAATGAAAAAAGGTGCAAGAATAACTCAAAGTTCGGCACAAAATGATAACTGACAACAATCCCTTTGGGTCTAATCATGAGCACTACACAAGTAGATAAACGTCATCAATGGCAATAACACTGAAAACCAAGAAGCTGCTCAGCTATGCCACAGAGAAAGGTAGCCGTCCGTGTAGTCTAGAAATGGATCTTACGAGCAGATATCAAAGTAATAACCGTTTGGGTATTGTTTCTACAACAGTGTTGATAGCATCTACCCCCTGATCGCCTTTACGGTGATCCCTTGAATGGAAAAAGTCCCATCTCCAGCCAAATATGCCTGGGCACCTGATACAGACTGTAGTTGGGTTGGGACTGCCAAACAAAGAACGAGATACTCTTGCTGTACCCTTTCTACAGTTTCCCACAGATAGAAACACCATGTAAAACGCGTCCGTGGGGAATGCTACGTAAAGAAAAAATAGAAACAATATGCCTCTACAAGCTCAAAATCCCAAATCTGATGGAGGATCTCGAGAACTTACAGAAAAGAATGGACAATGAAACGCCGGCGTACGTCGAGCAAGACTGGCCAGTCGCGTCTTGGTTTGTACTCCCGTATACACGTTTCCGCCGTGTCTCAATATGCCGTACACCTCCTCCCCTCTACTGTTTGTCTTGCGTTCTTCCTGCCGTGGTGGGAAGAAGAATAATCACTGGCCGTCTTATGGGGCTTGTGATGCAGCGATCCCCAGATGACTTTGTCTTTCCAGTCCCTTGGCTCGGCATGAGATACAGAATTCTCATTTAACTTCCTCATTACCTCCTCATTTTAGCCTCCAGGTCGAATATACGGGCTAGTTCTACGGAGTTGGCCTAGATTTTCTCACAGTCCATTACTCAACACTGTCAGTTAAATACTGGCCAGAAAAAATAAGGGAAAATAGAATAAATAGGATTGGGCAGTGATAGAGGGGCACAGCCTTTTTCTAAAAACATTCCCGCGAACCTTTTTGCGAGACGTTCTACAAAACGTTTCGCAAGCTGTAACATAATAACAGAGGCTTTCCAATGGTCAGGATACGCCCTGAAGGGAAGCACAGGAAACGCAAAGAGTAATACGAGACGCCCCTGCGGATTGTCAGCAAAGCAGATGCGCAACACGAAGCAGCCTGGAGAAGATGGTTGGTAGGTAAAAAAAGACGGCGAAATTAAGTTGAAGATGACCTTGTATCCAGATCTCAGAGTATCTGCACCGTATTTTTTTGTTATCTTTTTCGTTTTATTATCTTGTTCCATTGTATCCTTTGGCTGCTATTTGCCAACCTCAGGTGCCTTGTTTTCATTGGAAGCAAAACGCTTTCCAGCTTCTGCTGTCTGACGTACCTGGTGTTGTGCTCTGTGATTTGGCCAGCCGCGTCTTTGAACGGCGACTTGTGGTATGCAGACGGGTGGTCGGCGAGCTGGCGGTCATTGCTTTGCCTGTGCGTGTTGTCTACTATATTGACATCAGCCTTGCGCCACTTTGAGCTCTGTCGCCGTGTTGAAAGAAGCTAGATTTACGTCGAGATCCGACAGGAATATGGGGTTGTTTGTGTTTTCATGTAGAGACTTTGTAGTGCATTCATACAGTTCAGCCAGCATATCAATTTGAAAGGTCTCCGTTAAACACTACTTGTCCCAACTCTGTTCGGACAACATGTTTTTCAGGGCTTAATTACTATCAAATGTATCCCCTCTTGGAACGATTGCGTCCCCAAATATCGGTTTGAGACCGTAGTAATCTCTTGCTCTCGGAATTTTACGCAAAAACACCACACTGCACAAATTCCACGAGGTGCTCTACCGACACCACGTCATTAATTCCACCGGTTAAGCCGGCTGGCCGTAAAAGAAGGGGTCGGGGGTCTTCGGCGACAACGGTGCGCCACCGACATCACAATGCTCTGGCGATCTTGGCTGTGCCGCCGCCCGATATAGTGACCTGGCTTCTATGTAAAGTAAGCTTCGACAGACTTTGCACAGGGGCATAACCTCGTGTCAACCTTGATGGACGAGTATCTTGGAATGCTACAGCTGAATGCTGCTTGCTGCGACCAAGGTGCGCCCGAAGTCGGCGGCCACTTGCCTCTGGTTTGGTTCGATTTGCTAGAATGCACATTGGTAGCACCTACGAATGATTTGATCTTTTTATTTTTACATTTTAGCACAGTTGTATTATCGGGATGGATGTTTTAATCGTAATGAAACGAGAGGTAAAGAAAGGCTGTGGATTACTTTCCTCCCCTGCCATAATCAAAGCCTCTTCCATAGAGCCTGAATATCCCAATATGACCAATATTATCAATCACCCCCTCCTCTGAGAGGCCGGTCCAGAACACAGACGCTCAAGATCAAGCAATCAAATCAACTGTGGCGTCGTTTGAGCACACCGGTTTCGACTCTGCATATTCTTCTTGTGACATTGCTAGTTGTGTTGCATCACATAGATTCCCGTTTCTTTTTCGGCATGTCCACCATCACAAACCATCACGGTCTTCATCTCTCCTATCAAAAGTATGCGCTCATCCCTCTACGTCTTCTCTTCCTATCAAAGGTATGCGCTCATCCCCTTCTTCTCTTCCTTGTACGGAACTCACGTAGCAGGCTGAGCAGGAACAAGACATGGTGGTGGGAATTGTATATCGCCTCTCGCACAGCCTCTGTATAAGGCCAAGCAAATTTCCTCTACTCATACTTACTGTGGCAAAGTAGCCAAAGGGTCATCTCCTCACATATATGGGCATCGACTCATACTGACTGTAGTACTGCTGGGAGAGACTAGGCAAAGGTGTCCGAGTAGCAACGACATGCTCTTGAGAAAATAAACGAGGGGGTAAAAAGCAAATCCCGACTGACGGTGCATACTTTTATGGGCGGCATGCCAATAATTGGTCTTTATCTCGTGTTATACGGGGATTGGCCGTTCTGGTAACTCAAAGTGACGGTCCAGAATGCTTCGTATCCGGCAGAAAAGGACATTTGGAGAGAAAATGCAGATACGGTGACGTCAACGTAACCATTGATAAGAGCCAGAATTACAGCGGCCTCTGATCTGGACTTGGCAAAAGCAGCAAAACAAATGCTCCTATTTCTGTACCGATTGTTTCGGCCCAGATAATGGGCTTGCCGTTTTCTTGAGTATTTTTATACTGGCTCGCTTCTGAGCCCTTTAACTCTACTCCAAGATCTGCGGCCTGTCGCCCGTATCTTTCTTGTCCTCTTCCCTCAGACGTTCAATCAGCTTTCCCCTGAGAAAATCACTCAATCCGAGACTACAAACAAATATTAGTTATTGCATGCAGACTATGGCAAACCGGTGTAAACAGTAATGTATGCTCACATTCCCTCATTAGTGATGATCCGGTATGTACCCGAAGGCTGAAAGCTGTCGAGAAGGTGGCCGTTCCGATCGACCTCAACGCTGCCCAGAATATCCTCGGGCCTGACAGTTAGACTTGCCAAATGTGCCGTTTCCGGTCGCTGCCTTGTGCAGGACTTACCACGCTATCCGGCCAAAGTCAGGTGGGTTTCTCGTCTAGATGGACAAGGAGAGATACTGTTAGCACAGACTCCCGGATTGGAGTGGTCGTCGTGTATTTCGCAGAGAAGCTGCTTACATCGCTCAGATGCACCCATCCGCCAACCCCGGCACCTCCTGAGCCGCCCTGATACCTAGAACCGTCAGTGCAAGGCCAGAAAAGCTGTGGGCGGGAGCCGACTCACGATGCGCCGCCAGTGCCACCGTCTCCGCCACCGACTCCAAAAATGGTGCCGCCGGGAGACGAAAAAGCCAGGGCTTGCGACTTCAAGTCCTCATCGTTGGTGGCATTTTCGCGGAGGACGTCGTTTAAGAGAGAGAGAAACCGAGGGTTGGGCGTGAACGAGGCCGGCGTTGGCGGCAGCGCCGTGGTGGTCCCAATAGCAGTGGCGAATGACGGCGGATTGACATCGAGGTAGCTGAGGAGGTAGGAGGGCGGAAGTGTGGCCAACCGAAAGGCTTTCTAGAGAAATATTAGATTGGAGATTTTTTTCCTTTTTTTCTTGAAAAAACTCACAATATGAGGATTTGTTGCCAAAGAGCTGACTTGACGAAGCATCAGCTTGTTCAGCTGTGCCCGCTGCACTCGCCATAAAGCAGACCGTATTGACATGGCCGAATGAGAACCTGACTGTCGAGATCTCACGGCCAAAACCCTTACATGTCGTCATTTATCGCGGCACAGCGTAATGCAGCAAAGGTAGTTGCCCCACTTGAGATTTTGTAACTACACCTTTGGCTAAGCGGTGCTCTTGGGCGGTGAAAGCCTGAACCGGTGGTAACCCGCTAAACCCATAGGCGCGAACGATTCTGCCGGCCAAAAAAACGCGTCGACGCGTCGTTTCTTTAATGAGTAGCTGCCACAGTCCCCACTTTTGGAAGTCATCACCACTACATTTGGATTTCGCGATACAAGAATTGCCCCTTTGGTTTCGAAGAAGCACACACTATAGTTTGTGACTTGACCTGGGCTTTAATCTCGAATTTTCCCCCTCTTTCTTTCCTGTTAACCGCCATGCCGGCCGAGACGCCCAGGCTCAGTCCGCGGAAACAGAAACAGAGCCAGGCCACAGCCGACCGATTCTTTGACAGCCGGTCTTCTGCGACGCCGGCAGCCTCTGGCTCGACAGCCATTTTCTCATCTTCGCCGGCCTTTGCCACGCCGCTGCACCCGCTGCGACCATACCATGGCTCTGGGGCCGGTGTGCTTGCGGGCGGCGGCGGAGTCGGCGGGGCCAAGCCGGCCATTCTGCCGATCCAGCTGCCGGCAGCGACGCTGCGGCCCTTGGCGTTCCGGGTGTTCACCAAGAAGCACAGCCTGACGCTGACGGCGTCGGCGCTGCAAGAACTGGCGGCGTTTATTGGGCGGCACTGCGGGTCGGGCTGGCGCGAAGAAGGCCTGGCGGAGCGGGTGCTGGAGGAGACGGCCAAGAGCTGGAAAAACCGAAACTGTGGCTTCATTGTGGACGGGGCGAGCGTCGAGCTCAAGGAGATTCTCAAGACGCTCGAGGGTAATATGAGTGGCGGGCGCGTCGTCATGGGCGGCGCGGGAGGCGGCGCAGGTACGGCGGGAGTTGCTGCTGCGGGCGCTCCGGGCGCTGGCGCTGCTCAAGCACATGCCTCGCTCGTGCGGCAGAGCAGTTTGCTGCTGGACAGCGCACCCGAGAGCGAGATTATGCAAACGCGAATGGGTTTGCGGCCGGCGCCGGCCGCTGGGGCCGCGGCAGCAGCAGCAGCAGCGTCGACGGCAGTGGCAAAGCCGAGGCTGCTCACGCGCGAAGACAGCCAAAGCAGTTTCGGCATGGGAAACTTGGAGGTGGAGGATGAAGGGGCCAACGACGAAGCGCTGATGGATCCGCGGGCCTGGCTCAAGGTGGTGGGCGCCTTTGACCAGCCGAGGATGTACTACAATGTGCAGAAGAAGCACTTTGAGCGGTGAGTTGCAGTCTCTGTCTGTGCAGTGTATCGAGGGCCTTGACTGACAGCCCAGAGACACGTCCAAGCCGTCGCTGCTGGCCAACGTCTCGCACAAGACGGCCGTCTTCCGCAACCGGTACCATGTGATCCACCAGCGACTGCTGCGCAACGAGCTGTTTCAGAGCTCGGCCGTGGCAGAGGCGCGGGCGGGCAGCGGGTCGGCGGCGTCGTCGTTGGCGTCGCGGGGGACTTTGCACAAGATCACGCCAGTGGCCAACCTGCTCGGGCGCCACGGCACGCACCACATGCTGCTGGGCATGCTGGTGGTGCTGCCGACGGGCGGGCTGGCGATTTGCGATCTGTCGTCGTCGATTGCGCTGGACCTGTCGCAGGCGGTGGCGATCCCAGACGACTCGGCCTGGTTCACGCCGGGCATGATGGTGCTGGTGGACGGGGTGTACGAGGAGGAGGAGGAGTCGGTAGGCCGGGGGCTGAACGGGGCCTCGGGCGTGGGCGGCAACATTGGCGGACGGTTCCAGGCTTTTTTCCTGGGCCAGCCGCCGAGCGAGAAGCGACGGGCAACGCTGGGCATCAGCGGGCCGGACGGCGGTCCCGACCACACAATTGGCGGCGGGTTCGGATGGATCGATTTTCTTGGCGTCGGCAGCCAGCGAGCGGTCGGGGGCCGCATGCGGAAGCTGGAGCAGCGGTTTCTGCTGCGACAGAAGCAGCAGCAGGAGGAAGAGCGGCGGCGGCGGCGGCGGCAACAGCAGCAGCAGCAGCAGCAACAGCACTCGATAGCGGCGTCGGTGGAGGGGGAAGACGGGACAGAAGACGAGGCTGACGCCGATCAGCAGGAAGCGGGCCAGGGAGAACCAACCTCGGCCGGGCGGCTCCGGGTGGTGGTGCTGGGGGAGGTCACCCTGGACCAGCCGCGGGCGCTGCAGGCGCTGCGCAAGATCCTGGGGCTGTACGCGGGCGAGCCCGAGGGCTCGACGCCGGTGGCGTTTGTGCTGGCGGGCCACTTTGTGGAGCACGCGGTCATGGCGCGCGGCGGCAGCGGCGGCAGCATCGAGTACAAAGAGTACTTTGACGCGCTGGCGTCGGCGCTGGCCGACTTTCCCACGCTGCTGCGGGCCTCGACGTTTGTCTTTGTGCCGGGCGACAACGAGGGCTGGGCGTCGGCGTTTGGCGGCGGCGCGGCCGTGCCGCTGCCGCGCAAACCGGTGCCGGACATGTTTACGTCGCGCGTGCGGCGCGCCTTTGCCACGGCCAACAGCGAGGCCGGCCTGGCTACAGGGGGCGGCGCGGCCGTGTGGACGAGCAACCCGAGCCGGCTGACGCTGTTTGGGCCGAACCACGAGCTGGTGGTGTTTCGGGACGACATGTCCAGCCGACTGCGGCGGACAGCGGTGCGGCTGTCGTCAAAGGGCGGCGGCGGAGGGACCGAAGCCGGCGCAGACGACCAGATGGACACGGACGCTCCCTCGGCCGACGCTGCCTCGGCCGGTGCCACCACCCCAGCCATCCCCCATGATGTGCGAGCGGCTCGCAAGCTGGTCAAGACGCTGCTCGACCAGGGCTATCTGGCGCCCTTTCGGCCGGCCATCCGGCCGGTGCACTGGGACTATGCCAGCGCCCTGCACCTGTACCCGCTGCCGACGGCCATGGTGCTGGTGGACACGACCGCGCCGCCCTTTAGCCTCACCTACGAGGGCTGTCATGTCATGAACCCGGGCAGTCTGCTGGTGGCAGGGCGGCGAAGCGTGGCCCGCTGGATCGAGTACGACATTGGTCGGACGGGGCGGCTGCGCGAGTGCACGTTTTAGCGGCTGCCGTAGTTGAGCGTCTTGCTTTTGGTTGCACGTCTTTTTGTTTTCACGTTTGGTTGGGCCGGGAATGATGACATGACAAGCCAAGGAGCCCGCAGTGAGTGAATCTGAATATGGATTAACCAGTTTTGGCCACAGTTCAGACCACTGGACATGATTATTTGAGACGACCTGCCGGGGATCAAGGTTCCGCTGCGAGTCTGCCTTGGAATGAGCCGATGGACACGTAGATCTTGAAGCAAACCATGTTATTCCGAAGCAACGTAACAATGCAGCATAATGTGCACACATGTCGCAGACATACTGGAGCTGTAATGTAGATCGTACGTGGACTATGAGCCCGCATAACGCTTCTCAACATCCGTACCGGGACGGCCTGCAGTGGATGCTTTGGAGACTAGGATATCAAGGCAAAGTGCGATAACGAGCCTTATCAAAGGATGCCTGCGCCGTTACCGGCGGTCTTACTACGGCGGCAAGCTATGTTTGAAAGTATCAGAAAGATGAGACAGTCCTTTACGCCACACCGTCTTTCGTGTTTCATCATTCTGGATGGCTGAGACAAAGAAAGACTATATCCGTCGAAACTATTCCCGATGATGAGCAGGTCGAAGCCAGCTTTTGATATCTCGTGCCACACGGCAGGACAACGGGCCCTGTTGCTTCTGATCAGTTTCTGCTTCTGGCTCGATTCCTCCGCGGCATTTCAGCTCCCCTCTTTACTTTCTTTCCCTCCGTTTCAACACTGGCTGGGGAACTGGGAGACAGGAATTGACCAACATGTACGGCAAAAGGCAGAAAAGCAAAAGTCTTGACAGTTCCCTGCTTTTCTTCAAAACAATACAAATTTCGTGTTGCACTTTCAGACATGTGGATCTGTTCATAGTTATACTATACTGTCTATGAGATCACAAACAATGAATGTGTAACGGAGTGGGCCGGAATCTGATGGCCGCCGTGCCCCACTCGTTATCGTTTCTCCCTTGGGCGCTGTTGAGAGTTGTCTCATCCAGTTACGGCAAAGAACAGGCCTGAAAGGGGCCATGGTGGGCACCCCTGGCAGCGATCTGCCATCAACTGCCGGTGCCAACCAGATATGCCATAGTGTCATTGTGAAGAAAAACGGAAAAGGCTGTGCCATTGTCCCTGTTTTCCTCCCTTGTCTAGGTGGAGATCCGCTCGCATACATAGTGCATGAAGGGAAGAGGCACTTTTGTATTCTTTGCACTGGCATGGAGACTGCTGCTGACTGAGTCACAGACGGGCGACTCTGTATGGGCCAAGTTGTTCTTATGCATGTTCTGGAGAGCCACAAATCATGCTGAATGGTTTCCTTGTTCAGGGAAGAGGAGCGAGGCTTCTCGTTTATTCTTTCAGTTTGTCTGTCGGTTCTTTCTGCTATTGTTCTCTCTATTGTCTACACGGGCTCTCTTTACATGGCCAGTTGTGTCCAAACAATAGACTCCTCAGCATCTCTGATAGAAACGGCTACTTCCAGTGTAATCTCATCCGGCTAAAGACTGGCGGGCGACTCCGAATGGCCGGCCTTTCGCCCTCGGGAAAAGAAGGAGATGGCCGGTCATGGCGACATGCTGGTCAAATGGGATTAGTCGGAGGAAATGTCTAGGGTTGTTGGTGCAAGACGAATTCACAGTATGAAATGCAACGTACGGAAATCAACAAGATGGGTAACCATCTCCAACAAGACCGTGTCATGGACGAAAAGGGTCTTGTTAAGGCGCCCATCCGTGTAGACTTGGTTACCCTTTCTGACACCATTGGGATCGGCGACCAACACTGACGCCCTTTCAGCTGAACTTTATGACTTTCAGCTGTCTCCATTTCGATCCCATTTTGCTAATGGCCAATGTTGCGTGCTGTTCTGCTTGACTCGATCTACAACGCCAACCTGTCTCTCCCGGATCAAAATACTTGGTCGAGGCGTATAATCTGTTCTCCATCAAGGATGTGGCTTCAATGGTGTGTTGAGCATGCAGGGTCCTCCAACACACATGTCTCGCCCGTCTGATACCTCTTGGCCAAGATTTGTGGTCTACTGTGTACCAAGCCTGTTTGTTTCTTGTCTTCTATAGCATGCCCGGTTGGGAGATCCAAGGATGTTGATCTTCTCCTCGGAGATGGACCACGAAACCGAAAAGGGATGCCGATAGTGAGATGGAAGTTGGTGGGGGATCTTATAAGAAGCGAGGTCCATGGACGTGAGCAGCCAACACGCTCTGTTTATTTCACCTTCTTACACAAATCAATTCTATTGTCCCGACGTGCTTCTTACCGCCTCTGTCATTTCGCTATATCTCTCCCCCTTTGTTGATTTTGGGATTGCTCCTTCTTTTCATTGCCTTTGTTACTCCTCCCCTCTTTAGGTTTATTTGCCTTGCTTCTTCTCGTTTGACCGCCACGATGAAGTTCTCGATTCAGGCCGCCTTTGTCGCCACGCTCATGGCGACCAATGCAGCCGCTGCGCCGTTTGGGTTGACTTCGTGGTTCAGCAGCCGACCGGCGGCCAAGGAGGTCCGCGATCCGGTCGTGGGAAAGCCGTTTGTGCCGCGTGCGCCGTACAACCCGTACCCCTACGGCTACAACACCACGCAGCCCACCAACAGCACGACGGCTGTCGCCAAACGGGCGGTCGCCGGCTACAACTACACGGTGCCGCCGCCGTACGGCTACAGCAACTACAGCTCGTCTCCTTAAGCCGACTGGCCTGCCAAAGGAATCAGGAGGGAGGACGGAGGAGTGAAGGAGGCGGCGCGGCAGCAGATATGGGGAAACAAGCATATGACGATCGGCAAGGATAATATTGGCGTCATTTGGGAAACTCCAGCAGCCTGTTTTCTCTCGCTTCTCACCTCTTCTCTTGTTTTGTTTCTGACAGTCCATCTTGCCTGCTTTTCTGTTCAGTACTATCTGCCAGCAACAAAGCACACAAAACACGTTCTCTCGTTTTCTGTCTATTGCCTTTGCTCTCCTTAGCAAGGGGTGAATACAACGCCTTTTCTGCCAGCTCTTGTTTACTGCAATGTTTGAGGCCGCAACCGAGCGGGTGTTGTTAGACAAAAGTGCTTATAGGCTAAGACAAAGGACTCGAACTCTTATAAATGCATGATGGAAAACTAGCCTACGCTTTGCGTAGTCTAATGCAGGATGAAAACGTAAATTGTTAACCCTTGGAAATGCAAAATAGAGTTGGGCCGACAGTCGAACGCCGCGCATTGGTGCAGGTCACATGACGTTTACTCATCAGAGCGGTTTGCGGTCCCGCCACATTTACCACTGGGCTAATACTCTGGCAGTCATAGCCCCACCTTTGCATACCAATTTTGCGAATTTTTTCCTCCACCCATATCTCGCCCATGACGAACAACGAGCATCGGCAACCAGTGCACTAACACGATTCTCGAACGCGTCAAGATCCATAGGAGCGAGCCGAACGCGAGGCATTTTAACCTTCTGTCCTTTTCGCTACGGGCTTGCGGCCCTGATATCGCGAGGGTCCTGAAAGCTCAGAAGGGACCCTCATCTAGACCTTTTCTTTTACTATTACCTCATCCAGGACTTTTCTTACTATTTGTCATTCTTATACTATTCATCACATCCTTTTCTATCAGATGGCCTCGATCACGAACCTGCCCAAAAAGTTTGCGGGCGGGCAGCCGATCCGGCCGCACGGCGCACACCGCATCAACCCGATCAAGGCGATTCAGGACCGGGAATGGCGGCGCAAACAGATGGCGGCGCAGGCGGCGGCGGTCGCGGCAGCGGCATCGACGGCGGGCAGTGAAGCGGGCACACCCCCTCCTCCAGCGGCAGCGGCAACGATGAAAGCACCCCGGCAGCAGTGCGCCAACAAGGCCTGCAAGAACCCCAACGTGGTGGACGGCACGTGCCGGACTTGTGGTCGAGTGGCAGACGACAGCAACATTGTGTCCGAGGTGTCGTTTGGCGAGAACGCACAGGGTGCGGCCGTGGTGCAGGGCAGCTTCCTGGGACACGACCAGGGCGGAGTGCGGCCGATGGCGGGCATCGGGCACCGGCGGGTGGCGGGCAACGGATCGGCAGAGGCGCGAGAGCGGACGCTGCGTGAGGCGCGGATGCTAATGACGGGTTATGCGCACCAGCTGAGCATCCCGGAGCACACAGTCACAGTGGGCTTCCAGTACTACAAGCTGGCGTCCGGGGCCAACTTTGTGCAGGGGCGCAAGATCCAGAACGTGGTGGCGGTGTGTCTGTACGCGGCGTGCCGCAAATCGACGCACGCGAACCCGTGCAAGATTATGCTGATCGACCTGGCGGACCTGGTCAAGGAGGAAGTCTTCTTTTTGGGCCGCACGTTCAAGAAGCTGCTGCAGACGATTGACGTGGCGGCGCGCGATGTGCAGCCCATTTACGTGGAGGACCTCATCTTCCGGTTTGCGTCCAAGCTCGAGTTCGACACGATGACGAACAAGGTGGCAGAGACGGCGGTGCGGCTGGTGCAGCGCATGGACCGCGACTGGATGGTCATGGGGCGGCGGCCGGCGGGCATTTGCGGAGCGTGTCTGATCATGGCGGCGCGCATGTACAACTTTCGGCGGACGCCGCGCGAAGTGGTGTACATTGCCAAGGTGACCATGGCGACGCTGCAGATGCGGCTCGACGAGTTTAAGGAGCTGCCGTCGGCCAAGATGACGGTGGAGGAGTTTTTGGCGCAGGATTTCTTGTCCGAGGAGTTTGATCCGCCGTCGGTGTACAAAAAGTCGGCCGAGTACCAGGCGCGGCAGCAGCAGCGCAAGCGGAAGCGCGGCGGCAGCGCAGAGAACACGGCGGGCGCGGGAGCCACAGCGGCCACGGCCACGGCCGCGCCCGCTCGGATCGATGCAGACGGATTTGCGGTACCGGCGCTTCCGGCCTCGGCCACGGTTTCGGCGCCCGACGTTGCCGCGCAGAGCCTGATCGACCCGGCACTTCGCGACGACGACGACGAAGGGCAGCTCGATGCACTGGCCAGGGAGTTTGGGGACGCCGCCGCGGACGAGAGCGCCGAGGCCATGGCGGAGGACACGGCGGCATCGGCCATGGGCTCGCCGGCGGCGAGCAGTGTTTTGGACAGCGTCACGGGTGCGCCACTACGGAAACGGCGAAAAGGACCGCCTGACGGGTCGTCATGTCGCACGCTGCCGGCGACCAGTCGCGGACGGGCGGCAGACCAAGAGCCGGACTACGTGGACGACGAGTGGCGGGCCGACGAGGAGAATTTGGAGATGGAGATCACCGAGGCCATCAACTCGCCGGGGTGCCTAGAGCACGCACGAGCGTTTGCATCGGCAGAGCAGCGGGCACAGCGCATCATGATGGGTCTGGGTGTGGCCACGGGCGGGATCAACTCCAAGACGGCGACGGAGGCGGCAGCGGCAGCGGCGGTGGCAGCGGAGGCGGCCGCCACCGGCGGAGCGGAGGGCAGTCAGTCGGCATCAATGGCGCTGTCCATGGTGTCGGACAAGGCCGAGGTGGACGAGGACGAGTTCAAGGACGACCCCGAGGTGCAGTTCTGCCTGCTGTCGGAAGACGAGGCGGCGGCCAAGGAAAAGATTTGGATGAACGAGAACCGGGCGTATCTGCGGATGCGGCAGGAAAAAGAGTTTCGAGCAAAGCTGGCGGCGGCACACGGCACAAAGAAGCAGACACGGCGACGGCTGAAGCGGCCCAAGATTGGCGAGGGCCAGACAAGCCCCGCATCGACGCCGGGCGAGGCGGCCGTCGAGGCCATGGAGCGGCGCGGGTTCTCAAAGCGCATCAACTACGACGCCATGCGGCGGATGCTCGACCGGCCGGGGGCCGAGAGCCGGGCCGGGTCGGCGTCGGTCTTTAGCGGGTACTCGTTCAGCCGGGCCGGCAGCTCGGCTGGCAGTGTTCTGGGCGACGCCGACGAGGCAGAGGAGGACGAGGCAGAGGACGAGGCGGTGTACGACGAGGACGAGTTTGACGATGATTAGGTGAAATGTATTACATAAGCACGACGAGCCGTTTGACAATGATTAGGTGTATGTATTACATAAGCGGGTTGCGCGGCCTGCTAGTTTTTTTCCATAGAAATACGCTGTAATTTTTCCTATTTGATAGCCAGGGGCCATGCCAAGAGCTCCGTCCGTATTGACTGCTCTTGGGCTGGCGCTATAATATAGAGGACGAATGGGAGCGGCGTCGAGGTCGTACGGGGGCGCCCAAACAAGCAGGAGGGCACGGCGCTAGGCGGAATGTGGGTCGTAGTGGCATAACTCGTGCCCATAGTTGAGATTTGTTTGTGTCTCCTTTTGGCCCAAGTCGGGTTTCCGGGCTTGGCCGTGGCCGCGCACTTGTCACCCGTCATGCCTGTTTGTTGCCCACGCTCGCTACATTGTTTTTGTGTTTTTGCGTCGAGTTATTTTTTCTCTTCTCACCTTCGTTTGGCCTGGTCTTTATTGTGGCTGTTTCCCACGCTCCTATCGGGGACCGAATCTCGGAGAAGCCGAAGGGCGATTGTTGAGTGCGTGCATAATTGCATCATAGCGGCTGCGACGAATAGACAGCGACCGAACCAGAGGCTGGCGTTGCTGGCCGCCCTGTGGCACCGGAAGCGGGCTCGATGGTGTTGGGCTCGAGGCTGCCACGATGAGCCAAGGAGGCGCTGCCGGGGGCGACAGTGCGTTGAAAAAGACGACGAGGGACGAGCAGGCGAGCGACGATGGCAAGACGGCCGGCAGCCGTGACAGCCTGGACAAAGACGGAGGAGCGGCGTCCAAGACGAGCGGCAGCCAGCAAACGCGGACGGGCGATGACAGCATCCCGGCCAGGGCGACCCGGCTGGCCGTGCTGGTCGCGCTCTACCAGCGCTTCCTCCTCCTCGTGGAGTTGGCGTTTCGGCGTCGAGAGCTGCCACCTTCACGTGACGGCCGCCATATCCCGCTGCGGCTGCAGACAGAGCCGGCACGGCCGCCGGCGCTGACAGACGAGCGCACGGGGCACGCGCGTGCGGGATTCGTGTCCAACGCGATCCGGACGTCGCGCTACACTGTGCTGGACTTTGTGCCGAAGCAGATTCTCTTCCAGTTTACGCGCGTGGGCAATTTTTACTTTTTGTGTGTCGGCATCCCGCAGACCATTCCGGGCATCAGCACGACGGGCAATTTCACCACGATCCTGCCGCTGCTCTTTTTTGTGCTGCTGACCGTTGTCAAGGAGGGCTACGACGACTACAAACGGCACCGCCTCGACAAGATTGAGAACGCCAGCCTCGTGACGGTGCTGCGGCCGGCCGGGTTCGAGAGCGGGGGCGGCCGTGCGAGTCGGCGGGGGCGTCTGGCGGCCGTGGTCGAGGGCGTCGGCCGCCTGGTGGGCTGGTTTTCGCCGGCCGGACAACGAAAGTGGGCGGCGATGACGGCGTCGTCGGCAGACGGGCGTGGCGACGCGAGCGAGCAGGACGACGAGGACGCAGACGACGACAAGGACAGCGACGGCCGGCTCGGTTTTGTGTGGGCCAAGGTGGCGTGGCGTGATGTGTGCGTGGGCGACGTGGTGCGGCTGCGGCGCGACGAGGAGGTGCCGGCCGACCTGGTGCTGCTGCACGCCAATGGCGAGGGCGGCATGGCCTATGTGGAGACCATGGCGCTGGACGGGGAGACGAACCTAAAGACGAAAATGGTACCGGCGGCGCTGGCAGACGGGCGCTGCGGGCGCATGGCCGGGCTGGTGAGCTGCCGGGCCGAGCTGGTGGTGGAGGACCCGAACGCGGACCTGTACCGGTTTGACGGGCGCATCACGGTGGACGGCGGAGAGACGCTGCCGTTGACGCTGGCCGAGGTGGTGTACCGGGGCAGCACGCTGCGCAACACGCCGCGGGCGCTGGGCGTGGTGATCAACACGGGCGAGGAGTGCAAGAGCCGGATGAACGCCAACCGACACCCGCGCGCCAAGAAGCCGGCGCTGGAGCACGTGACCAACAAGGTGGTGTACGTGCTGGCGGCCTATGTGGTGGCGCTGTCGGCCGGCTGCTCTATTGGCTACTACCTGTGGCACCGCAGCACCGAGCGCCACTCGTGGTACCTGGCGCGGGCCACCGTCCCGGCGCACGAGATTATCATTGGCTTTGCCATTCAGTTTAACAATGTGATCCCGCTGGCGCTGTACGTGAGCCTCGAGATTGTCAAGATTGGCCAGATGCTGCTGTTGAACGGCGACCTGGCCATGTACGACGAGGCGTCGGACACGCCGGCGCGCTGCAACACCAATACCATTCTCGAGGACCTGGGCCAAGTGGGCTATGTGTTTTCCGACAAGACGGGCACGCTGACGGAGAACGTGATGAAGTTTCGCAAGATGAGCGTGGCGGGGACGTGGTGGCTGCACGAGGCGGACCTCCAAGCGGACGAGGTGGCGGAGGACGAAGTGGCGGAGGCGGAGGAAGAGGTGGCGAAAGGGGCAGAGGCGCCGGCCGGCGACAAGAAACCCTCGGCGACCAAAATAGCGTCTGTGCGGATCCAGGAACCAGACCACCCAGCCCGGATGTCGACAGAGGCCGGCCCGTCCTTTCGCCGGTCGGTGCAGTTGGCGCGGCACTCGGTGCAGCTCGCCCGGCCGTCGTCACAGTTTGCGCGGCCGTCGGTGCAGCTTGCCCGGCCATCGTCGCAGTTTGCCCGGCCATCGGTACAGCTCGCCCGGCCATCGTCGCAGCTCGCCCGGAACCGCCGCTCGTCCTCACAGTGGCGCTCGACGGGCCGTCCCGACCATGTGCAGCCCGAGCTGACGACAGATGACCTGCTAGAGTACATCCGCCTGCGCCCCGACGCGCCCTTTTCGCAAAAAGCCGTCAACTACATCCTGGCCATGGCGCTGTGCCACACGTGTCTGCCCGAGCTGCAGGACGGCCAGGTGATTGGTTTCCAGGCCTCATCGCCCGACGAGCTGGCTCTGGTGCGCGCGGCTCAGGAGCTGGGTGTGCTCGTTGTGCAAAAGTCGGCGCACTCGACCACGCTACGCTTCTCGTACCGCGGCGACACGGCCCAGGACGAGGTCTACGAGATTGTCGACGTGCTCGAGTTTAGCAGTCTGCGCAAGCGCATGTCTGTCATTGTGCGCCGCCCCGACGGCCGCCTGTGGCTGATTTGCAAGGGCGCCGACTCGGTGGTGCTGCCGCGCCTGCGCATGGCGCCGCTGGCCATGCAGAAAGCCCGCGACGTGCGCAAGAGCGCCGACCTTGAGCGCGAAAAGCTGCGTCAGAGTCTGCAGTACGAGCCGCGCAGCAGCTTTGGCGGCCCGGCCAGCGTCACTATTCGCAAGAGTTTTGCCGGGACTCGCCACGAGGGTGACGGAGGACGGCACGGCGGCCGGGCAGGGATTTCCGACATGCCCGGCATTCGCAACGTCGTTGCCGCCGAGTCGGCCCGGGGTCACTCGCTCGACTTACACGCACCCGTCCGCCGTTCTGTCGATGTCTCGCGTGTCCGCCCTGGTTTGACGGTGCGCACGTCTTCCTTCGATGCCCGCCCTGGTTTGACGGTGCCCACGCCTTTTGACGCCCGCGGTCTGTCGGTGCGCACGGCCTCTTTCGACCTACCCCGCGGCTCGGCTCCGGCACGCCACGCCAGCAAACGTCTCGCCGTTCCCAACTCGGCCGCCAAGTCTCCGCTGACCATGTCTGTGTCGCCGGCCGAGGCCGCGGTGGCCCTGCCACCTCTGCCCGACAAGTTTGCCTTTCTCGAGAGCGCCGCCTACCTGGGCGAGGACGAGGCCAGCTTCTTTGACCAGTGCTTCCGCCACATGGACGACTTTGCGGCCGAGGGCCTGCGCACGCTGCTGTATGCGCACAAGACCATTTCCGAGAGCGAGTACCACGCCTGGAAGGCCGAGTTTTTGGCTGCCGCCACCAGCCTCGACGACCGCCAGGAACGCATCGAGGCCGTGGCCGAGGCCATGGAGCAGAACCTGGGCCTGATTGGTGCCTCGGCCATTGAGGACAAGCTGCAGCGCGGCGTGCCCGACACCATTGACAAGCTGCGTCGGGCCAATATCAAGATTTGGATGCTGACGGGCGACAAGCGCGAAACCGCCATCAACATTGCCCACTCAGCGCGCATCTGCCTTCCCGCCTCGGACGTCTTTGTGCTCGATGCCGCCAAGGGCGATCTGGCAGGCCAAATGATTCACATTGCCGACACTCTGGGCTTGGCCGGCGTCACGGGCCAAGGCCCGAGGCCGGCGTCCGTTTTTTCTCGTTTTTTTTCACGCGCAAAGTCGTGGCTACGCCTTATCTTGCGCCAGCCGCAGCAGCACGGAGAAAAACAAAAGGAGCGCCAGCAGCCAGGCCGGTACCATGCCGTAGTGGTCATTGACGGGCACACGCTCGGCGTGATTGAGAAACAGGAAAAGAAGACGGCCAAGCCGTCCGACGACGAGTCCGATTTACGCTCGCTCTTCTACAATATCATTCCCGAGGTCGACTCGGTCATTTGCTGCCGCGCGTCGCCCGCGCAAAAGGCGCTTCTAGTGCGCAGCATCCGGCAAGGCGCTGCGGCTGTAGGAGCCCAATCCGGTGCTGATGCGGGTGGTGGCCGTCGGCGCCACCCGGGTCTGACGCTGGCCATTGGCGACGGGGCCAACGACCTGGCCATGCTGGCCGAGGCGCATGTCGGCATCGGTGTCTCGGGCCGCGAGGGCCTACAGGCGGCGCGCGTGGCCGACTACAGCATTGCGCAATTCCGGTTTCTGGCGCGTCTGCTGTTGGTGCACGGCCGCTGGAACTATGTACGCACGGCGCGCTTTATTCTCAGCACCTTTTGGAAGGAAATGTTCTTCTACACCCCGGCGGCCGCCTACCAGTGGTACTGCGGCTACACGGGCACCTCCATCTACGAGAGCTGGAGTTTGACCGTGCTCAACACGCTCTTTACCAGCCTGTGCGTCATTGTGCCGGGCGTCGGCGAGCAGGACCTGTCGGCCGACACGCTCATGGCCGTGCCGGAGCTCTATGTCCACGGTCAGCGCAGCGGCGGCCTCAATCCGCGCAAGTACGTGGGCTGGATGCTGACGGCCGTGGCCGAGGGCGTGGCTGTCTGGTTCGGCTGCTGGGCCGGCTACGGCGCCTTTGTCGACGGGCACGACACGGGTCTCTTTGCGCTGGGCGACCTGGTCTTTTCCGTCTGCATCATGTGGACGAACCTGAAGCTACTGTGAGTCGGGTTTGCTGCCTTTTGCGCTTTTCTGCCTCTAACACTGCAGTATCCTGTACACGCACTACAAGACCGCCCCCGTTCTGGCAGCCTACTTTATCACCGTCTGTGGCTGGTGGCTCTGGAACGTCTTGTTGTCCGGAATCTACACGCTGTCGCTGTCGCCGTACGACGTGCGTGGCGGCTTTTTCCACGGTTTCGGTCGCCACCTGGCCTGGTGGACCACGGTCGGGGTGATGCTGGTGATGCTCGCCGTCGTAGAGGTCGGATTCTTGGCCGTGCGGCGTAATCTGTTGGTGGCCGACATTTGGAAACGCAAGCGACGCGGAGCCGGGGCCGCAGTGGCAGCCGGAGCAGGCCGTCGCTTCTTGGCCTGGATTCTGTCTCGGATGCGCGTGGGGCGTCGTGTGGCGACCGCGAGCGGCAAGGCCAGCTATGACGACGACGACGACGAGAGTGCCGACGCTGGCCAGGCCGACGGCGCCGAGATGCCTGCAGACATGCTAAATCTTGGTCTGTGGCAAGAAATGGAGCGCGATCCCATGGTCCGCGAAAGGATCCGGCTGATTAACAGTGTCGACGAGACAATGTAGCAGACGCTGGTGAAAAGTATATATAATAGGAGCGGGAGCGTTTTGAGTTTTGTCTTTTGTTGTCAGAATCTGTCATTTTTAGACTGGGGTTTTGGATTTATGGGGAGAGAAATACCCGTTTTCAAGCATCTTGTTAGAAAATAGCAACCTTTTAAGCATTGGTGGAACTGAGGATGATTCAGCAATCTCTTGCTAGAAAATATAGCAACCTTTTATCTTGTACGAGCATCGCTGAAACTGAGATGAGTCAAGTATTCTCTTGCTGAAAATAGAAACCTTTTATCTTGAAGCCTTGCCGAAACTGAGATGAAGGAATCGTAGCATTGGTGAACGGATGGGAATCGAGCATCAAAAGCGCGTTATTCTTGCTGCTCATACAAACTCATAGTCTGAGCAAGCAGACGTCCTTTCATGTAATGACCAATCCGATATGGTGTAATGGTTAACATCCGACGCTCTCACCGTCGAGCTCGGGGTTCGATTCCCCGTATCGGAGATTATTTTTTTCGCCGACAGCGCCATTTTGTTTTTTGTTTCATTTCTGTCCTTTTTCTCCCGTAAAACTGTGTCTGAATCAGACTTTAAGACGATGGATATTTGCTCACTCTTCTGTCCATACAATATTGGTGCTGTTGAAATTCTAGATGGAATGTTAGAGAATACAGTGTGCAAAGCACGATTTTTTTTCCAGCAATTTCAGTGTTATTTACAATAGCGAAAAGCTTCTGATCTGCTCTTGTGGTTGCTGGCCGGCCGAGGACTTCCAGACAAGTCATGCCAAGATGGATGTCACCACAAGATACCAGGCCTCAATATATCTTGCTGTTGTAGAGGTCGTGTTGTCGGTAGTACTGGCAGCAAAAAGGAGGGCTGTCTCTCGTCCCCCCTCACTGCCATGGGAAAATCATTGGCTGTGCTCTCGACGATGGTAACACTTGTGAGTTTTCGCTTTGGGGAGTGCTTGTTCATTCATAACTGCACCAACTCTGGGGGGATCCCGGAATATAAATATCGTCGTCTTTAAAGGAAAAGGATCCTTTTCTTGTTTGCTGTCCTCAAGCCATTCGATTATCTTCTGTTTACTCCCAAGCCATTCGGCTAAAACAAAACAGCATCATTGTTCCACAACAGCTCCGTCCCGGCATAGCGATTAGACCAAAGCCTACGCCACCCTTTTTCAAGATGAGCGATTCACTTCCGGCATACGATCCGCTGCCCGAGCCTGCCACAGACGTTGCTGTCGTGGAGCTCCAGGACCTGCCGGCTCCGCGCATTCACGGCAAGAAGGACAAGTGTAAGCTGTGCAGCAACGCGGACAAGATGGATCGAAAGGAGCAGAAGGAGAAGGAGAAGAAGGGGAAGAAGGAGAAGAAGGAGCGGGAGAAGCAGGAGAAGAAGAACAAGGCCAAGAAGTAACTCTGTTTGGCCAGTGTATGGGATAGACATGGGAACAGATTCCACTCAAGTCGTTGATTTTATCTTATGGTTTCTTACTGCCATGTACTCCACAGAGATATTCTCAGCCGATTTTGCTTCTTTGGCGTTATAGCCACCACGACTCTTTTATCTGCCGTAGTAATGACTTGACAGTCCCGACCAACTACCTGTACCAGGCCAATATGCACTGAATCTGCTGATGGATGTGATGGACAAATAAAGGCTGTCTGAGCAAGTTGAGCTTGTTGGTTGAGGTCATGCTTGCTTTGGCTGTGCTACCTGGTAAATTTACGTACAGCCCGCCTCGACTAACTCACTGCTTGCTCGCCATGGGTGATGCGCGCTGCTGGTTGAAACGGACGCGTCTCAGTCTTTTCTCAGCCTTGTCTTGCTCCAGTCGGGCTGTTGGCTCGTCGGCATGATTCGTTTGAGTCTCAATGTTGAAATTCCGTCTGAGGACTCGGAGTAAACTCACCTGACATTCGGTCATATTCGGAGTCGATGACAAGTCCGTTCAGAGATGACGACACGACACTAGCACAAACACTTGGAAATGGATCCGCCTGGCTGAGATAAGTCCATGTGAAAGGGCGCTTATCGACTCGTCAACGACAAATTGTATGAGATTCAGTTGAGATATAGTAACATCCATAGACACCCTGAACGGCGCCAAGCACACACTCTTGTCTATCGGGTGAAATCACGATATAGCTGAATTCCAGTTCCAATTGGCTCGACCTGAAGAAAGAGAAAGACAGGCTACAAAGACTAGGATGACTGCAATGCTATATCTAGTAGTCTGCCAAGCTGATCTGCTTATCTTGTATTCTCTGTTTTCCTCCAGTACCCCGGCAGCTTCTTCTCGTCATGAAAGGCCATGCCCGGGGGTCGGCATTGCAGCGTGTACCAATTTTCCGTGTCGTCGAGGTAGCCGTAGTTTTCCACGTAGTCGCCCACGTCCATGTACATCCAGCCAACGTCTTCCTCTTCATGCTCTGTCTGCCCATCCTCCCATCCGGGATAGACCTGGTAGTTTTGTTCGTGGGGTGCCAGCGGTCCCCACTGCTTCCAGAGAAGCTTGACCACGGGCGAGGCCATGTGCTCGACAGACTCGATGCACAGGTCATCGACAAACAGGCAGAAATTGTACCGGGAGCCCAGATGCCAGTCCGGGCCGACGTGGTCGGCGTGGCTGTGCAGGATTCTGTCATAGTCGCCCTCCTCGACCTTGGGCAGCCATTTCAGGAGCTCGGCGGCCGACCACTCCTTGAAGACGTCGCGCACCGTGTGCGAGGACGCTTGCCCAAGACGGGCAGCCTCCTCGACGGCGACAAGCAGGTGGCGGTCGAACATGCCGTCTGCGTTGGTGTAAAAGCCGCAAGTGTCCCGCACCGTCTGCTGCATGAGCCCGAGAATGTGCTGCCAGGGTCCGTCGGTGCCGTGGCCATAGGCGGTGCGAAAGACGGCAAAGCCCCAGGGAGAGCCGGGCTTGAGATGCCGGAAATCAAGTGTGCGGCGGATCTGGGCAATGTCTCGAGACTGGTCCTGCGGCAAGTCTGGCGGAATCCAAGGCCACGGCTTCTCGTTGTCAGAGCATTTGCGTGTGCTTGCCAAGAGGCGCGAGACTGGCGCGGAAGCAGGCGGTCTGCCAACGAGGCGAAGTGCAGCGCGACGAAGCATAATGGCAGCCCCCTACACCAAAGATGGTGAAGCTCAGCCGATTTCACCGCGAAGCAGAATCACGCTAGACTAGATTCGGGCCGGATAATCACCCGGTAGAGAAACGAGGCGACAGAACGGCTGCCCTAAATCCCGCACTTTGTGCTCTCAGCCTTGGACTCAGCCTCGGCACTGAAACAGATACTCCCTGGGCTGAATACTCGAATCTACCTCTGGGGTTAAATCTTGAAAAGTCACTGGAGAATGCACTTTGCCATCCGTCCATGCTATCAACAGCTATCTGCACAACCATCCATCGCAAGGAGTCGGTAAGGTGAAAGCCGCTAACTATTTCACTGAATCAGTATCTCTTATCGTGCAGAGTCCAGATCCACAGGCGAATGCTGGACCTTTTACTTGCGTACATTTATAGCCTCCCTTTATCACTTGCGTACATTTACAGCCTCTATTCAACCTCTTCTTCTTAATTGCCCTCTGTCCACTCGTCCGTTTCATCCGTTTGAAAAAGCCACACAGCCATCCCTCTGAAGCGCTCTTTGATTATCACGGCTGTTATCGGGCGATGACGCTAGCGATGCGTCGGCCGCGAGCGTTATCGCCCGAAGATGGCGTCGTCGTGGGCATCGGCCGATGCTATATAACAATGTAGGGCTAGTAGATGCCCTTGTTCTCCCGGTTGGCTGAGTGGTTTTTTGTTTTTTCGCCTTTCGCTACAGGCTTTCTTTTATCAGAGTCGTCGTTGTCCTCTACTCGGAGTCGTCGTCGTTCTCGTCGTCCTCCTCTCCTCCTCCTCTCCTCCTCGCCCCCTCCTCCTCCTCTCCTCCTCTCCTCCTCCTCCTCCTCACCATGGCCGACGGCGAATACGATCTGGTCATCACCAACGGGGTGTGTGTGACGGCGTCGGATGTGGGCGCACTGGACATTGGCATCCGCGGCGACAAGATTGCGGTGCTGGCGGCGTCGGGCAGTCTGGCGGCGGCACCGGCGCGACGGCGGATCGACGCGCAGGGCGGCTACGTGATGCCGGGCGGCGTGGACTGCCACGTGCACCTGCAGGAGCCGAGTCTGTTTGGACAGGGCCGGTCGGCCGACACGTTTGAGACGGGCACGCGGTCGGCCATTGCGGGCGGCACCACGACCATTGTAGCCTTTGCGCCGCAGGGCGACGGCGAGGGCGCCGACGCGTCGCTGCTGGCGGCCCTGGCGGCGGCGCAGGCCAAGGCGGCGGACGCGTGCTACTGCGACTACGGGCTGCATCTGCTGGTGCGGCGGGCGACGGCGGCGGCGCTGGCCGAGCTGCCGCGGCTGGCGGCCGTCGAGGGCGTGACGTCGCTCAAGATTTACATGACGTACGAGGCGCTGCAGCTGCGTGACGACGAGATTCTGTCGGTGCTGGCGGCCGCGCGCGCCCAACGTGTGCTGACCATGATCCACGCCGAGAACGGCGACGTGCTCAACTGGCTGACGGCCCGGCTCGAGGCGCGTGGACTCGTGGCGCCGCGTTACCACGCCCACTCGCGGCCGGCGCTGCTCGAGGCCGAGGCTACCAACCGCGCCATTGCGCTGGCCGCGCTGGTGGCCCAGACGCCCGTCTTGCTGGTACACATTAGCGACGGCGAGGCCGCAGCGCGCATCCGTGCCGCGCAGACGGCCGGCCAGCCCGTCTTTGCCGAGACCTGTCCGCAGTACCTGTTTTTGACGCGCGCCCAACACCTCGACGCGCCGCCCGGCTTCGAGGCGGCCAAGCACGTTTGCTCGCCGCCGCCGCGTGATGCTGTCGCCCAGGCTGCCGTCTGGACCGGTCTGCGCAACGGCACCTTTTCCGTGCTCAGCTCCGACCACTGCCCCTTTAACTATGACGATGCCGAGTCTGGCAAGAAGACGTGCATCACGCCCGCCTTTCCCGTTGGCCGCTTCCGCCATATTCCCAATGGCCTGCCGGGCGTGGAGACGCGCATGCCGCTGGCGTTTGCGGCGGTGTCTGGGCCTGCCTCCTCTTTCTCCTCTGCCGGCATGGCCTCCTCCTCTTCCTCCTCCTCCTCCTCCTCCTCCTCGGACACGCCGACATCCACGACGCCGTCCCTGGCCGCCTCTGCGCCGCACCAGCGCCTCACTCCGACACGCTTCGTCGAGCTCACTTCGACCAACGCAGCCAAGCTGTACGGGCTGTACCCACGCAAGGGCGCCATGCTGGCCGGGCTGTCGGACGCGGACCTGGTCATCTGGTACCCGCCCGGCAGCAGCGCGGCCGACTTTACACTGACCAACAGCATGCTGCACCACGACGTGGACTACACGCCGTACGAGGGCCGGCGGCTGCACAACTGGCCGCGCTACACCATTCTGCGCGGCCAGGTGGTCTGGGACCGGGATCATGGCGGCATTGTGGGCCAGCGCGGCTACGGCCAATACTTGCGGCGGCTGCCGAGTGTGCTCAACGACATTTGGCAGACGGTGGAGGACGAGGGGCCGTTTGACGAGGAAAAGCTGTAATGTACGGACAGGGAAAATAGAATAACGAGCAAATCAAAAGAACGATAGAACAGCAATCAGAAATAGAACAGCATCAGAAACAGAACAGCATCAGAAACAGAACAGCATCAGAAATAGAACAGCAATCAGAAACAATAAGTATCAACCAGATATATCGAAATAAAGATCGAAATAAATATCCAAATAAATATCCAAATAAATATCCAAATAAAGATCAACCAAATATCACCCAAATAACAATCACATGAAACAATCAAACAATATCACATAAAGCAGCAAAAGCAATATCAAATAGATAAAAAACCAAACGACTCAAAAAAGTACTTTTGTGAGCCAAGTTTTAAAAGAATCCTTGGCGTCCAGAGACAAAAGAGCTAATTCTAAACGCTTGGCGGCAGCTGCCTTTTGGCAGCAGCTTATCATCGGCCATGACGGTAGGATGAGGCAACGTCACAGTAGCTTCCGTCGCCACAGCCAAGCTCATGCAAGCAGGCAAGGCCATCACAAGCTAACAGAGCCTTTGGTGTGGCTTGCCTCGGCCTCCCCGAACTGTGGCGGCAGCGGCTTCTCGATTCCTTCCTGGCCAGTTGGACCAATCCCGACGTCCTATTCTGCTGTCTTTGCCTCTTTTCTGTCGGATAACGGTGTTCCCGAATCGGGCCACCAGTACAGACGGATCAGAGTTGGGTAGGAACGGGGGCGAGGAAGCAACCAAGCAACCTGGGGCTTAATCCGTGACATCTATTGTGCCGTAAGGGCACATACTTTTCCCTGTTGTGTGTTATCACTATTTATACTCTGCTGCAACACTGGCGCGGCCCTTCTCGTCGGTAGAGGCTCCTTTGTTTCTGTCCTGTCTCCAGGGCCGCTTTCTTCGAGAAGAACGCATGGAAGCGCGTCCACTAGGGGGAGGGATGCCCAGGCTTCGGATCTCTTAGCGGGACAATAGCCATGGCGCGTTATCCCAAAACGAGCTCGGTCAGGTCCCCGAGCTCGATCGCAGGTGCAATAGTACGGAGTAGTGCAGGCCAGGACGGGGCCCAAAGTACAGACGGCCCAGCGAACACCCCGATTGGGCACAATGCCGTGCCTTGGCGTCCCATGTACACAGCCAGCGGCACGGGTGGGCTTCCTAACCCGGTGGTGCTCATCTTGCAAAGGACAATTTCAAGTGAGGCAGGGCGCTCTGCGACGCGGGCACGCTAGTCCCAAATAGGAATGTGCTAAGCGGGCCAATCACAGAGTGGTGATAAACGAGTAGTGCGCGTCTAGCGCCCCACTAGCAGGCGCAACGGTCACGCCTCATCTTTAGTGCTGCTGTTGCGATACAGCTAGTTGGGCGGAGCTGGAATGGGCGCTGCATGGAAGCTCTTAAATCGCTTTCTAGAAGGCGGCTCGTTTGGTGACCGAAGGAGGGAATACGAGGATACGGGAGGGGAGAGGAGGGGGAAGAGGAGGAGAATAAGCAGAAGGAAAAGGCAGAAAGGCAGAATGGCGAAAGGCAGAAACACAAAATAAGCAAAATCGCAAAAAAAAGAAAATACGAAATAGGAAACTCTGCACGCGACCACTCTTGGCCAATTGGCTGTTTTCATTGACTTGGTTTGCGCCATCGATCACGGCATCTTCCTCACAACTCCATCTCTTGATATTACGTTACCAACTCAACTGGCGCTCTTATCACCTTCCCTGTACAGCAGGCCTATTAGCGGCCCACCAGCACAGCGCCCAGCAGGCCGTCCTATGCTTATCTCTGGCAGTGTGGCCCACTATTGGCCGCGCGCCGCAGATAGCGGCAAGGCCCATGGCTAGCGCCCTCTGCAGTAAATAATAGTGGAGCCCGCGATTCTTCTCAGTACGAGCAGCACGACGTGCGCACCACAGCCCCGATCCCAGCCAGGCCAGCCAGCGCCCGCCCTCCAGCTTCTCTCCCAGGGCGCTGGCGAAACCGGGTCTGAGACAGCAGTCTGCCTTGTCGTTGGCCGAGACGCTGCATCGCAGTCAATGCCCATTGTGTCTACCGAGTCGGCCGATCCAGACTGGGCACAACGCCTTGCTGGGTTTCTCCAGGTCGACCGCGTTCTCTGGGCCCTTGTGTTATCGCTAGCGCTCCCCAGATGTCGAGCAATAGTGTCGTGTAGTATTTGCTTGCAGGTCGGCCCCGCCGACCATGCCACCAGCATTGCACCGTGACATTGCCACAGCCTAGACAAGACACTCGAGGGGGTCAGCATCCCACGGGAGTGGCCTGGAGATGTCCGAGAGACTTGCATCTGAGCGTCTGCCTTGCCCCAAACGGCAACCGACGACCTGGAGTCGGCCAGTCTCGAGATCGCGAGCTTCAGCATGGCTTCTTGTTGCACGGCCTGGGTCCGCCTGCCGTAGCGGTGGCTTTTGCTCGTGCTGGCCGTCTCCCTTCCTTTGCTTCTCACAGCCCTTGTCTTTCAACTCATTGCGTTGTCACCCCTCCGTACAGCCGCAGGGGCCCCTCCCGTTTTCAGGCCCCCGTTTTCTGTCCTCCCACCCAATTAGTCTATTTGATCCTTGCTGTCCTCACAGACCACCACCCTGTCTCTGCTGATCCGCATCCCCCCCTTGTCTTCTTGTCTGGCGCCACTGTCGCCTTTGTTTTCGTCTTCTCTCTATATATACATGCTCGCCCCCCCTCTTCTCCCCTCCTTTCTCCTCTTCCGTATACATTGGCATCCCCCCCCCGCTCGGACTACACTTTGCCCAAAATGTCCAAACCCGACGCCGAGGTTGCCAACCTCCCGGCCTACGATGGCCCCAAAGAAGCCGAACTGGAAAAGGACAAGATGGCCGAGGGCGGCGCCATCCTGGGCGGCGAGGAAAAGTTTGAGGAATACGGCTACGTGTCGCGCGGGTGAGTCTGGTCGCTGTCGGCTTGCCCTTGTCTGTGCACCTTCTCACCTCTCAGCTTGAAATCCCGTCATGTGCAGTTCATCGCCCTCGGTGGCACCATTGGCACCGGTCTCTTTCTCGGTATCGGCTCGGCCTTTACGCGCGCCGGCCCCCTCTCTGTCCTGCTGGGCTATTCCCTGACGGGTGTCGCCATCTTTGCCATGATGCAGTGCCTCGGCGAGATGGCCACCTGGCTGCCCCTGCCCGGTGCCATTCCGCAGTTTTGCGCCCGCTACGTCGACGAGGCGCTGGGCTTTGCCGTCGGCTGGAACAACTGGTACGCCTCGTCCATTACCATTTGCGCCGAGATCTCGGCCGCCTCTGTCGTCATTAGTTTCTGGTCCGGCGCCGAGGACATTAATGTCGCCGCCTGGATCAGCATCCTGCTGGTGCTGATTGTGTGCCTCAACATTTTTGCCGTCTCCATTTACGGCGAGGCCGAGTTCATCTTTGCCTCCATCAAAATCATTACCATTGTCGGCCTGCTCCTCATGGCCTTTATCGTCATGCTCGGTGGCAACCCCAAGCACCAGCGCATCGGCTTCTACTACTGGAAACACCCCGGCGCCATGCGCGAGTACGACGGCAAAGGCAACACGGGCCGCTTCTTGGGTCTCTTCTCGACCCTCGTCAACGCCGCCTTTTCCTACGGCGGTGTCGAGCTCGTCGCCGTCGCGGCCGGTGAGGCCGAGAACCCGCGCAAAAACATCCCCAAGGCCGTCCGCCGTGTCTTTTGGCGTATCCTCTTCTTTTACGTGCTCGGCTCGCTCGCCATTAGCTGGCTCGTCGCCTCGGACGACTCCCGCCTGCTCAACGCCCAGGCCACCGGTGCCCCTGGCGCCAAGGCCTCGCCCTGGGTCATTGGCATCCAAAACGTTGGCATCAAGGTGCTGCCGTCCATTATCAACGCCGTCATCCTGACCTCGGCCTCGTCCTCGGGCAACGCCTTCCTCTACACCGGCTCGCGCTACCTCTATGCCCTGGCCCAGAACCGCCAGGCCCCCAGCCTCTTCCTCAAGTGCTCCAAGCGCGGCGTGCCCTACAACGCCGTCGCCGGCACCGCCACCATTGGCCTGCTGACCTACCTCTCCTGCGGCAGCGGCGGCGCCGCCTCGGCCTTTAACTGGTTCCAGAACTTGACCACCATTGCTTCCCTCTTCACCTGGTGCTCCATCTGCGTCTGCTACCTCCGCTTCTACGCCGCCCTCAAGGCCAACGGCATCGACCGCAACACCCTCGTCTTCCGCAGCCGCTTCCAGCCCTACACGGCCTACTTTTCCCTCAGCTTCTTTGTCATTATTATTCTCTTCAACGGCTTCAACGTCTTTGTCCACCACCACTGGAGCACCACCGGTAAGTTCTCTCTTCAACTTCCGAGTTCTCCTCTACTCTCCTCTTCCGCTTGCTGACCATCAGACTTCCTCACTGCCTACATTGGCATTCCCATCTTCTTTGCCCTCTACACCTTTTGGAAGGTCCTCAAGCGCACCAAGTGGAAGTCTTCCCTCGAGGCTGATCTCTTCAGCGGCAAGGCTGCCCTGGACGCCGAGGACGGCCACTGGCCCGACCCGCAGCCGCGCAACTGGCTCGAAAAGGTCTGGTTCTGGATCGCATAGACAGTCGCCTTTTCCATAGTCTTTCACCACTCACGGGGTCGGGGGGCCTTCCATCGTCTTGTTTTACTAAATCTTTTGTCTCTTGGCTTGGCCTCCCTTCCGTCTTTTTTCAACGTATATACCATGGAAAAAAACTTACTTGCGCCATTCTGCTCGTACTTTCATCCACTCTTTCTTTCTTCTTGATTTTCTTCTTTCCTCACCCTCCCCATTACTCCCTCTTTGCATGCGGTGATACTCCCAATGAATACTACTTAATTGAATATACACAACCAGAGAGGCGAACGAGCTTTGGGGGCTTTTTTTATTTCTTTTGTCTTGCCCTCTAGAATAAATGTGTGAAATGTGTGACGATCTATTCTCTGTTCTACCTATAATTTTTGTTTGATTGTTTTACGCTGTTTTACTTGAGAAGAGTACAGGATCGCTGCTAAGCCACCTAATATTGACAGACACAGTAAATACACCACTTCATTTACCACATGCCCGTTTTCTACTGTTCTCCCCTCCATCCCTTTTCTCTCCCTTGAGCAACAGCAAGGATTAGGCCTGCTTCTGTATCTGGTTGAATTTCGTATTCCTAGTCTGTTGTGTATATTCTGCTGTATATTCTGCTGTATATTCTGCTAGTCTGGGTAAAATGTATGGAACGATTAATACTGTGCTGTGCTGTCAAAGCACAACTGCTCATGCTCTAAATACCAACAAATTACAAACATCTATGCAACAGTGTCTACGATAAGCCTGCTTCCACGGCCAATATACTACATGGCAATTCCAACAATAGGCTGCGCCCGCACATCCTTTTTATGTCACTATCCACTCACCTAAATCAAACAGAAAATACTCACCTAGATCAACCAAAAATAAAGACAAATCCAGGTTTATCGGTCCCCTCAGGGAGTCTGTGGAAAAAACGCCAAGAGATGCTTGCCAAGGCTGTCCCGGTCAAAGCCCAGCTTCTTGTCGTTGCGGACGTGTGCGTTGGCCTCGTCGCCCTTGGAGTCCCCTTTCTGGTCCCGTCGCCGCGCCGCTGTTGGGAGAGACTTTAGCCGCCCATTCAGCACGGCAACTTGCTCGTGCCAGCTCGACGGCTGCTGCGTCTGCTTCCGGCCAGTGCTCTGCCTGCATACCGGAATGGTCCACTTTTTGTAGTAGTGGCAGTGGCAGCGCGAGACGCGAAACGGCTTGTCGCTCAGAAACAGGTGGCAGAGCAGGCAGGACGCCTTGCTGATGCCAATAGCTCGAGGCGCAGGTCGCGACTTTCTCTCTTCCTGGACTTGGTCGTAGTACAGCGCCATTCGGACCTCGGCATGGATACAGTTTTGAAACTGGCCATAACAGTCGCACTCTACGTTTACACTCGCCTCTGATGCCGGCGTGCTCTCTCTGCTGCCTCCGCTGCTGCTGTTTCTGCTGCTGCTGTTTCTGCTTCTGCTGCTGCTCTGGGGGGGAGACATGGGACGGAACGCTGCTGGCTGCTTGGCTTGGTTCGCCGGAGCATACGCCGAAAATTTTGGAAAGACAAACCGGATGCCGGCGCCCCGGGATGCAAAGAAAAGCCGGTACTTTTTTCTGCCGGAAATGTCCAGCAGGACGCGGCAGTCCAGGTAGAAGCGTGCGAGCAGGGCCATTTTGCGCAGAAATGGCGGGTCGTCTGCTTTTATCGGCGATTGCAGGGCCGTCATCAGCTCGGCAAAGACTAGAATGGTCTTTTCATGCCTGTACTGTCTTGCTTTTGGCGTTTCCCACCGAGTCCGGCGCCCGACCTGGTCAAGCCGGCACTGCGCCTCCTGCCAGTACAGCTCCTTGTCCGGAGGATTGGGCCCTTTTTCTCGAATAAACGACACCGTCTTGTCAAGGCCATGTTTTGGTTCGGGGGTGCCTGCCTTTTCGATGCGGTTAGAGCAGTGCTGGACGACGGCTCTAAACATTTCCATGTGGCAGTCTGACAAGTTCTGTTCGGTGTCTTCCCTGTTAGAATGCACCGATGAGTTGGCTTCTCCCAAAACTTACTGTATTGGGCATAGCATTGCATGATGCGCAGAATGTTCTCTAGGTGATTTTGCGACTCGTTTGACACGTCTGTGTTGGTCGTGACGGTAATGTCCAGGCCCGAGTCGCTGCCGTGGCGCTCCTGGAGCATGACGGCCGTGACCTGTTTTCCCCCGACCTTGCTCGGGCAGAAATAGGCGAGGATGTCGGCCATGTGCAGCTCGTCCTCTTCCGACAGGATGTTCCCCGTCGTCCGGGGCTTGCCCGCGTGCTTTGTACAGTCACTTTGGCAGATCAAGAGGCTACCTGGCTTTTCCATCTTGTCGAATCTCTTGAGAATGCCTCGCAGTTCAATGGTGGGACAGCGACGAGCCATGGCGGTATCCGAGACTAATTCAAAGTCGATATCAACAGTACAAGGTGAGTTTCAGACCGGCTGTGATCAAAACTGGAGGATTAACAAAGAAGCTTGGTCAACAAGCAAGAAAATGATAATAAGAGGTGGTGATGCTGGTGATGGTGATGCTCAAAAGCTACAAGACCAGCAAGATGTCGGCCACGCCAGGCTTTATACATTGACCTGGCCATGATGCTTGGGAGACAATAGACCGTAGAGATGAGCTCCATGGCCATCTTCCGACTTGTCATGATGGACAGAAACGATTACGGCAAGTTGGCACAAGAGTTCTCATTGACCTGTCATGCCAGAAGCTAAACAGGTGTGGCGGTAGAAACCGCTTTGCGCATCACATCTACAGGGTGAAAGAAACATGATTCTATCGGATAGGGCTGGATCGTTTCAGGAGAAGCATCGCCATTTGATTAATGTGACCAGTTCCATCATTCACAAAGGTCTTTGTAAAAGGATGCAGGGGAGCCACCAACAAAGGTATGGACATGAGCTTGTGCCTTTTACACTGAAACCAGGCCCTCAACACACCGCATTGGCTCTACAGATCTGGAGTGGTCAAGAATGGCGCCTCTTGCGGCTTCTGTTTAGCTGGCGTGGAGCTGACGAAAAGTGAAGCAGGGGGCAGCAAGACAAAGAGATGGCGTAGCAACCATTCACTCATCTCTCCCCCTGTTGGTATCAAAAGCTTAATCTATTCATATCGGGCACAGACGGTCCGAAATCAGGCCCAGAACAATGCAATGCTGTTCTTTAAGCTATGGGCCTTTATCCTTTGATTCAGGCTTTTTTCGTCACACAATTGAACATGAAATGTTTAAGCTACTTGAAATCATGAGCTACTTCACCGTCCCTCGTGAGTGAACTTGTTGTAGTCATGAAAAACTACAGAGTCTTGATACTATAAACACAAATATAAAGAAGAACAAGAAAAAACATGTCGCTGCTTTGCTGCAGTCATGGTCTTTTTGTTTGCCGGTTCCAGTGTACCTCACTTGTTTCCCCTTCTCCGTTGTAAATGGCCCAAATACAAGAAGGAATAAATGAAGCATAAAATAAAAGACAAATAGCAAAAACAATTGTGCCTCCTTTTGCCCTCCGTTTTTCTTTCATGTCCGTAGCGAGGCGATACCATCCATACGCCCATACATTAAACGTAATAAGAAGCCAATACTGTTGTGAACAGAGCCAGCTGGTTTGATCATTCCTTTATTCTTCCCCATGCCTGCTTTTGTCTAGCCAAAAACAGCAAAGAAATAAGAAGATAAATTCAAAGAGCTCCGAAATCGGGAAGCAAACAACGCCATGAGAAGCTTGCAGTCGTTTGGGCGGTAGATGAGGGATAGAAAGAGAGGACGTCTCTTACTTTGGCAGGAAGGAAAACGCCTCTTGTTTTGGCAGAAAAGAAAAGAACGCCTCGTTTTGACAGAAAGAGAAAAGGAAGAACACGTCGTTTTGATAGAAAAAAAAGGAAAAACTCTTGACAGGAAAAGAAAGAAAAACGCCTCTTGTTTTGACAAGAATAAGAAAGCCAAAAACGCCTTTCAAACAGGACCGACAGTTCCCAGACAGACACCGAAGAAATGTTGACAAAGGAAATAGGGGCCTAGATGGGCGTGTTGATGTAGCTAAAGATGTGGAAATGGTGAAAACGGGGAATCACAAGGCCAGATTCTTGACTTCAGAAATACTGCGCTGCCGCTTGTGTTCCATGGTGCTGCCCTCGGGAGCAGCACTGGAGGCCTTGCGCTTCTGCTGCAAGGCCGACTCGCCGAGGGAGCTGCGGGCCAGATCGCTGCGGAAACCGCTCATGCTCATGCTGTGCCGCTTGTGGCGACGGGGCGGCGTAATGGGCGTGGTGACGGCCTCGAGGCTGCCGTTCTTGATGCCGCGCAGCGTGCCCATGAGGTAGGGCCCGGAAAAGGCCAGCGACTCGGGGGTGGCCTTGTTGCTGTAGATGAGCTGCTGGTCGATTTGGTTGCGACGAAAAGCCCCGACGGCATCCGAGTTGCGGTCAAAGTGGGCGAGCAGCGGCGGCAGGCTGTCTTCGGGCGGCGCCGACGTTGAGGCGGACGCGGCCGGCGTCGGCGTCGGCGTGGCCGTGTCGTCCATGGTGTCGATAATGTCGGTGTCGAGGCCGCTGATGCCGGCCTCTTCGGCGGCGGTGGCGGCAGCGGCAATGGCAGACATGAGGGCGGCGTCATCGGTTTCGGACGGCAGCAGATTGGCGTCGTCAAAGAGCAGCTCGCAGCCCTCGCCAATGTCGGAGAGCGCGCGGTCAAACTGGATAAAGTCCTCGATCCGCAAGTTGGACTCGCCGTCGTCCTCAATCAGGTCGGCAATGTCGCCGGAAAAGTCGCTGTCCTCGCCGAAAAAGGTGTCGGAACTGAGCGAAGGGAAAAAGGCCTCGACAGGGCCAATGTTTTGCGAGTTGATATAGTCGCCAAAGGTGTGGGATGAGAACATGGCGCCCATCATGACAGAGGCCGAGTTGGTGACCAGCGGCGAGGACTGGGCCGGCAGGACGCCGTGGGAGTCGAGCAAATCGAGGCCCAGGGGGAAGGGGTCGGAGAGGATGTCGTCGTTAATGTCAAAGTCAATGTTGATGTCGTCCAGGGTGTTTCTGCCGTGGTTGTTTGTACTCGCGCTGCTGCTGCTCCGGGGCGGTTTCTCGGGGGTGAAGATGACCATTTTGCCGGTGATGGGGTGGACAACGGCAACGGGTTTGGCATGGGTGGAGCGGAGGACGAAACGGCCGACGCGAGGGTGGCCGCGGCGGTGGCGGACGGGACGGTCGGCCTCGGAGTCAGAGTCGGACCAGCCGTCGTCCATGTGCTGAACGCGGTGGGCGCGCATGCGGCGGGGAGGAAGCGGCTCGGGCTCGTCCTCTTCCGTAGTGTCGCCGTCGGCTGAAAGTTGGCATGAGCGGGAAGCCAAAGCAGGGAATGCAGTAAAAAATGAAACAAAAATAATGCAGTAAATAACAAAACGAAATAAAAATAAGCAGTAAATAACAAATAAAATAATGCAACTCACATTCATAACCCGCATCGGCGACACCGTCTTCCGCCGCCGCCGGCATCGGCGTCGCCGCCTCCGGGCCGGCAAAAGATGGCACGTCGAGCGCAGCCATGGCAATGCTCTCGTCGACAAAAGGATTCTCGGCCAGCACGTCGACGCTGCCAGCGTGGTGGCCGTTGCTGCCGGTGCCGGCGGTGGCGCCGGAAGCGTGATGGCCAAACTGGTGACCGTAGGCAGCCGAGTAGTCCCAAAAGGACGAGCTGACAGACGAGTCGGACTCCTCTTCGATCTCGCGTCGAAAGGCCGGATCGAGCGAGCTCTGCTCGATAAAAATGTCGGGGAAAAACTCGGCCGCGTAGGCCGACGTCTCGGTAGTGGTCGAGTCGCTATCGCTGTCGCTGTCGGGGACGCCGGCAAAGCGAACCTGGCGCTTCGACGGCGGCGGCGGCGGCAGCAGAAAGTCATCGGCAGCGGCCAGGACGGCGGCGGCCTCGGACTCGGACACAATGCCGTTCCAGTCCGTGATATCAAAGGACCCGTTGAAAATGTCGTCGTCGTCGTCGGCCTCGGCCTCTACATCGGCCTCCCCGCCCGCCTCGGCTTCAACGTCGTCGTCGTCTTCCTCGGCCTCGTCGTCATCCTCGTCGTCGTCATTCTGCTGCTCCGCTTCCGCTTCCTCCTCTGCTGGCCGGGAGTGCAGCACACGCCGGCTCTTGACAACGTCTTTGATAATGGCCTTTTCCTCGGCCGCATTGACCCCCGCCTCGTCGTCGTCTTCAGAGTCACTAACTTCCTCGACGGCCGAGTAGCCGCCGTCTGACGACAGGTCGAGCGAGGACGACGACGAGTCCGAGTCTTCAGAGTCCCGGCGACGCCTCCGCTGTGGGGTAGGCCCCTTGCGGCGAACGCTTCGAGGCATGATGCAGGACAGATGCAGGACAGGGGGTCAAGTCTGTTCTTGCCCGTGCAGGCTAGGGTGGGATTTTGGGGATGCACACAACTGGCGGTGTGAACGTCTCCAGCAAGCGGTCCAAGTCGGTAGCCCTAATGTCAGGGTATATATATGGTGGGTAGATCCTCGAGTGGTAATGTGAATGGTGCACTGGTGAACCTGGTGAATATGGTGTAATCGGTAAAGCTGGTGAGCTGGTGAGCTGGTGAGATTGTGAGATGGTGATTTGGGAGGTGAAGAGAAAAAAGGGGAAGATGGAGATGTAAAGATCCCAATGGTTCGGTCGTGGTGCAACGTTTCCCACGTGGGAAATCAAACGCAACGGATCAATCGACCGGCTGTGGAAGCAGAGAGAATGGGCAAAAACAAGATTTTGCAGCTGGAAATGGTTGTATTCAGAGTCGAGGCGGGAGACGGAGAGCAAAAAAAGGGTTGAAAATTCTGTCCCTAGAGGCTCTCGCTCGAAAGACGGGTAAGGGCACCAGGACAGTGTCAAAGCCTGGAATGGAAAACTTGGTCGAGGTGAGGGGGACTGGCAAAGATCTTTGGCTGAGGTCTGCTCGGTGAGGCTGCTGGACTGCAGAACGCTGCCGGCTCATTCATTTTTCCTTGTAGTTTTTCTCACAAGAGAAAAAACAAGGGCAAAAAGAGGACCGGCAGCGCCCCGCAGTGGGCGTTTACAGCTCAGCGACGGCCGTGTACATCTTGGAAATTCTCGGCAAAGTTTATTTAATGGGATCCAGCTTCTCTGAAGGGATAAGGGCGACTTCGTTGTCTTTGGGTGGAGGATGGCTTGAGAGTTGTAAAGACGAAAGCGGGAAAGAGGAAAAAAGTCTGGGTAAAAAAAAAGTTATTCGTGACAGGCCCACTTTTCCACAGCACCTCGTCGTAGCGCGAGGATCAGCCAGCGCTTTCCACAGGGCCGTCAAGGCCTGGAAAGACGCAGTGTCAGGGGCCGTTTGTACTACCAGGCGATATAGTGCAAAAATAGTGCACATTCACGTAAGGAGAACCACTTTACGACGCAGATCCGGCCGGCGCCCATTGGCTTTTCAGTCTTTTTTTTTCTCTTTTTTCTTCTTTTCTTTTAGCTTTCGACTCGGCTCTTCTCGACGGTAGCCTCACCGCTCTTTGGCGGCTCTTGTCTGCTTCTCTGCGGCAACGGCCCGTACTGATGACGAGACCGGAAGGACTCTTTTGTGCATACGATGCGTATAAGCTTAACGGGCTTTTTTGCAGAGTGCATGAGCATCCATGTCTCCCCGCCGGCTGCTCGATCCCGGGCAAAGGCTCTGCTGATGTGAAAGAGGGTCCGTTTCGACGGTGGCGTAGAGGCACTACAAAGTCGACTTGGTTCTTTGCAGTGTCGACACTACGTATGCAAGCTGCCGATAAAGACGCTCAAACGCACACGGCTGGTCTGCTCCACTGCCCACGTCTGCCTGTGACATGGTGCCACGCATCGGTTGTCCTGCAAGCTGTTGTTGAGCCAATCTTTGATTCCGGAAAATGGAGGAGAGATAATGGTGATTTTAGCGTGATGCCAGTCCTGGGCCTCGACAAGGCCATGGCAAAGCCTTCCTGGAGTAGACGAACGAGAAAGACGAGGAAAATAAAGATGGAAGCCGTTTCGAGCATGCCGCTTTGTTGAGTGCCCCTCCTTGCATGGCCCTCCGGAGCCTCTTGATGCCTTTTTTTCAGCCAATGCGGGGTCCACGATCCATCCGGCAGAAAAAAAAAAGTTTTGTGCGCTAAACTTTTTAGCGGGTCCCCGTTATCTTATCTGCGTTTTCGTTGCCCGGTGAGCGCCACCAGTCCCGATTTGGAAGTAAATAGCATACACTTTGAGAGGCGTCATGTTCTCGCGCCGCAAACAGCGCGTGTCGTGTACACTATTCGCCCCTAGAATTCTTTGTGTTTTTTTTCTTTTGGTATTGTCATTAATCTACATTTTTGTATTTCATTTATTTATTTATACATCTTGCTCCAACCTCGCGATTCCTCCGCCCGTACGCTTCTCCGCTACGTGTCTTTGCCATGGAAAAGTCCAGCCACCTCTTTGAGGTCTACCTGCGCCTCCGGCCACCGCCAAACGGCACGGCCACGGCCGATCGCTTTCTGGCCGTCGAGCCGCCCGCGACAGACGCCCCGTCGATCGCGCCGACACACATCCAGCTCAACCCGCCGCACGACCGACGCCGCGCCATTGAAAAGTTTGCCTTTACCCAAGTCTTTGAGGAGGACGCCAGCCAGCTCGACGTCTTCCGCTGCACTGGCGTGGCGCCGCTGGTCGAGGGCGTGCTGGCACCCCACGGCGGCGACGGCACTGACGCCCTGCTGGCGACGCTGGGCGTCACAGGATCGGGCAAGGTAGGCCGAGAGAGACGGAGCAAAGGAGTGGATGACGGCTGACTTGTAGTCCCATACGACGCTCGGCTCCCGCTCGCAACGCGGCCTCACACAGCTCGCGCTCGATGTCCTCTTCCGCGCCATTGGCCCGCAGAACATGGTCGACTGCGCCGCCGCGCCCGCCCTCCAAGACTCGCTCGACGCGTCCGATGCGTCCGAGGCGACCCTCTACCAGGCACCCGTCTTTCTCGAAAACGTCTTTTCCGACGGCCCCGGCGCTCCCTCGCGCGCCAGCTCGCGCGCCCCTACGCCCATGCTGGTACGCTCCTTGACTCCCGCGTCCTTGGAGACCCTCGGCACGCCTCCCGACCGCCTTGATGACAACAGCCCCAGTGGGCTGCCGATGCCCGGCCAGTTTCCCCGTGACAGCGCCAGCGCCAGCGCCAGTGCCAGTCCCCGTCCCCGTCCCAGTCCCCGTCCCCGTCCCCGTGCCAGTGCCAGTCCCAGCGGATCTTGGCCGCCGCCACGGCCTCTACCCCGGGCCCAGCCTCGACCGGACCGTCTCCGGCCGCGGCGGTGCAGAGAACAGCAAGGCGCAGTCGTCTCGCTCTTCTCGCGCTTGGCCCAGAGCCGTCTTCCGAACCAACCCCCCCCCTTCAGATACGGCCGTGACCATGATGCTAAGGCTTTCCTCCAGGGCGACCACTCAGCCTCTCTTAGCGCTTCCACGCGCCGCCTGCTCCCGCGGCCGCCCGCCTTTGCCCGCCAGCCCGACGTCAGCAGCGAGCGGGTCTGCTGCGATGCCGGCGCCCAGTACGCCGTCGTGGTGTCCATGTACGAGGTCTACAACGACCGCATCTTTGACCTACTGACGCCGGCCGCCCGCTCCGCCACCACCAAGGAGTACCGCCGGCGCCCGCTGCTTTTCAAGAGCACCGAGCTGTCGCCGGACCGCAAGGTCGTGGCCGGCCTGCGCAAGGTCGTCTGCAGCACTCTGCACCAGGCGCTGCTCGTGCTCGAGGCCGGCCTGCAGGAGCGCCGTGTCGCCGGCACCGGCAGCAACAGCGTCAGCTCGCGCAGTCACGGCTTCTTTTGCATCGAGGTCAAGAAGCGCGGCGGCGGCGGCGGTGCGGCCTCGCCGTCGTCCGAGGCCGGCGGCTGGAGCACCAGCACGCTGACCATTGTCGACCTGGCCGGCAGCGAGCGGGCGCGCGATGCCAAGACGGCCGGCGCCACTCTGGCCGAAGCCGGCAAGATTAACGAGAGTCTCATGTACCTGGGGCAGTGTCTGCAGATGCAAAGCGACGCCGCCACATCGACCAAGGTGAGTGGGGGAGGGGAGAGGAGGGATGTGAGAGTGAGGGAGAGTGAGGGAGAGTGAGGAGAGTAAGGAGAGTGAGAGTGAGGTGAGGTGTACCTCGTTGACCATTAGCCCAATCTGGTGCCCTTCCGCCAGTGCAAGCTCACGGAGCTGCTCTTTTCCAACTCGTTCCCCTCGGCCACGGCCGCCCGACGCAAGCCGCAAAAAGCCGTCATGATCGTCACGGCCGACCCGCAGGGCGACTTCAACGCGACGTCGCAGATTCTGCGCTACAGCGCCCTGGCCCGCGAGGTCACGGTGCCGCGCATTCCGTCCATTACGCAGGCTCTTTTGGGCGGCGGTGCCGGTGCCGACGTCGTCCGCCAAAGCCCGTCCCCCCCCCCCTTGAACGAGCCTGCCAGCCAGGGCCACCGTCCGCCGCCGCCGCAGCGGCCGCTGTACCCGGGGAACTCCGGCCTCGGCCAGCGCAACATGTCGACCGTATCGGCGTCGTCGGCCGGGCCGGCCCTGGACAGCAGCATCGACCACCGCATCACCATGGAGATTGCGGCGCTGGAGATTGCGCGGCTGACCGAGGAGCTGGAGGAGGCGCGAGCGGCGCTGGTGCTGGAGACGGAGCGGCGGCGGGCGGCGGAGTCGCACCTCGAGTCGCACGAGGAGCGGCTGCTGGAGCTGGAGCAGGAGGTGCGCGACGACTGCGCGGCCGAGTTTGAGCGGCGGCTGGTGCTGGACATGGCGCGCTGGAAGGCGAGCTTGGAAGCCGAAAAGGAGCGCGGCGAGGAGCACTGGGACCGCAAACTGGACGTTCTGGAGCGGATGCGCAGCGAGGCCGACGACGGCCACGGCCACGGCCACGGCGACGACGAGTCCGTCGAGGACAAGGAAAACATTTTGGTCGAGAATCTGGAGGAGGAGAACGAGCGGCTGCGGCGGGAGATGCAGGTGCTGCGGCGGGAACTGGCCTGTCGGTCGCCGAGCAAACGCAAGCCCCTGCGGGAACGGGACGACCTGGCGCCGGCCAAGGACCGCGAAACCAATGGCAGCGAGCGCTCGCGTCGGTCGCTGCGGTCACAGCGCAGCAGTGTGGCCGCCGGCGCCGGCGCCGGCGCCGCCGCCATTGTCGTTGTCGACGACAGCCCAGACGAGATGCTGCGCCGCCGCATGGAACGGCTGCGCGTCAACAGCGACGACAGCATCAACACGGCCGCGCCGGACCGGCCCAGCCGATCGCGGCCGCCCCGGTCGGGCGCCGGCAGCGGCCACGGCGGCAGTCCGAAAAAGATTCGCAAGCTGTCGCCGCGGAAATGGGATGTCGTGGTGGACCATGCCGACGACATGTTTTAGCGTTTTGCCCGTGTTCGCTTTCTTGTTTGACCGTCTGGATCTTCTTGTTTGATCTGGAGCTTTCTTGTTTGACCGTCTGGATCTTGTTCGACCGTCTGGATCTAGGCCGGCTGTTTATTTGTGTTGTAATTTCTTGGGCCGGGTTCTTTGGGAAGTGTTGCGCTTGGGAGGAACGGAATGGGAATGACAAACTAGATACCATCTACGCGCCAACGGGGAGAAGAGGCCTTGTGAATGAACTGCTGTTTTTACTGGAACGCGTAGTGATCACATTACATGCATACGGCTACCTGTACTTGATCTCGCCGGCCACATCTGCTTCGATGAACACATTTCTTCTTCGGCAGCGCCTCTGCCCTTTCGGCGACAGCCTTTACTGTTTGCACAAGGCCTGGCCAAACGCGGCACGTCCGTTTCAACTTGCCGCAGCCAATGCAATGGAGACGAGAAAATTAAAAATACAACCAATGCAAGGGGAGACGAGAATAAACAATAGAAAGCCGAAAGCCACAATAAAAGAAAACCAAGAGATGGAAAGAAAAACCAAACCAAGAGATGGAAGAAAAACCAAATGGCAAACAAAGCAAACATGAGTCGACAGCATAAAAGATACAAGAAAAAATATCGAAAAACAAACCAACAAACAGGATTAAACAAAGGTATAATAAAAGATTCAACCGGCACACAAAATTGCCCGATCGTAATGTATACCGTCGCCAAGCTTTGCCCCTGTCGTGAATAAAAGTCCCTGATTAGTAGCCCCCCCGGTTCTGTGTACTCCAAAATGAATGCCGTCTAGGTCGGCCTTGTCGCTCGCCACAGAGCCATGCACCTCTGCCTGCCCCATGCTTTATCTGGCCATGCCAATCGTCCCCCGGCGTCCGCGCTCTTCACGCACCCCCTCGCGGCTGCGGCCAGACGCAGACCCGGTCAGACGGCCCCAGTCCTCCCATTCCTTGGCAATCTCCATGAGCACGCCGCCCATGACAACAGCGCTGGCCATGAGGCCGTGGCCCTCGCCCTCCAGCACGCGCACCTCGCAGCGGCGCATTGTCTTGCCCAGCCAGCGAACGTTCTCCACCGGCACCCGAGAGTCGCGCGAGCCGTGGTGGATAATGACCGGGCGTGTAATGTCCACGTAGCGGAAGCCAATCGTATGGCGCCGCTCGAGACAGACAAGCAGGTCCACGGCCGGGTTCGCGCCCGTGGTTGCCAACTCCCAGATTGCGTGCGTCAGCCGGTTGTCATATGTGGTCTGGCGTTCCTTTTCTGCCAGCGCATTGGCAGCTGCAGCAAGCACGGCGGCTTCGCGCGCGTCCCGCGAGGCCGAAGCGCCCGACGACGTCTTCTTGTGGTGCGATGGCATGCCGGGCGCCGACGTGGTGCCGCTCGAGGCAGATGTGCCAGCGCCGTGTGCCGAGTGCGCTGTCGTGCCGTGCGGCCGGATCAGGTCCATCTCCTCCATGGGCGCGGCCTCTTTGGCCGGAGACTTGCGGCTGGTCGACTTGCTATTGTGCTGGTTTTCCTTGTTGTCTGTCGGCATCGGCTGGTTCTTGTGGGCATCCTTTTCGCGCTCCTTGGCCAGATTGGCGTTGGACTTGCGTCTGCGCTTGGGCGTCTTGGGCAGGCTGGACGTGATGGAGCTGCTCGTGGCCGTCATGAAACTCGAGTTGGCCGCTTTCAGCAGGGGCGTGGGCAGCGCCCTCAGTATGCGCTGTGACGTGGGAATCGCATTGGAAGGGGGCTGGGGGGTCTGCGCCGACGTGCCAAAGACGGACATTTGCGACGGCGGGATCCACGGCGCAAGCAAATGGATACGGCCCCGAATGTGCTGTGGCATCCGTAGCGCAGTGGCCAGCGCATAAATGGCTCCAGCAGAATGCGCGAGAATGGAGAACTTTGTGATTTTTAGAGCCTGGCAGATGGCATACACGTCGTCTAAATGGTTAGTGGGGGTCAGCGGGGGGGAAGAAGACAAGACGCACCTGGCCAGCTGAGCGGCGTGGCCGTACCGTCCGCATAAGGCTCGCTGTCGCCCACGCCCGGCCGATCAGGGGTGATGAGACGAAGCTTGAGCGTCAAGGCCAGCTCATCGTAAAAGGCGGTAATGTAGCGGGTCAGGCCCATGCCGACGCAGCAAAAGACAGCCGAGCCCTCGCTGTCGCCCACTTCGGAGAAGGATATGACACGGCCGGTTTGCGGGTGGCGGATCTTTTGCGACAGGCGGGGAGAGCAGAGGTACGCCTCGACGGCGTCATCGATACTGTCGGCGCTCTGGGGGCGTTCGTAGACCACGTGGGTGTCGTCGACCGAGGGTCTGGCACTGCGGCCGCCGTCCGCCACCGTCAAATGGTTAGAGGGCTCGTCGGGTCGTGGGCTCAGCGGCCCAGATAGCCGCTTCAGTCTTGAGCTTGACCGCTTTGCCTTTGTGCTGTCGTACGTATCTTGGTGGCCGGGCCGGCGCCGGCCGTCGAGGCTGCGGTCACGCCGTCGGCCTTGCGCCACGGCCGGGAAGGGAGCGCCGTCTTCCGGGTCGTCTTCTTCGCCGCCTGGGGCGGGTCGGGTGGCCAGAGGGGGCGCAACATTGTTTGTGAGCGAAAAGGCTCGGGGCTCGGTCGTGCCCGGTGTGGTATAGCCCGTCTTGGCCAGTTGCGTGGCCATCATGCCGGCGCCCTCGTTGGCGGAGGACGGGTGGTAGTGTTGCCGGGCATCGCGCGCCGTCGTCCGTCCGCGGTCCGACGAGCCAGAGGCGTGCTTCTCGGCCTTAGACGTGTGTTTGCCCGCGTAATGTTCATCCATCTCCTCGATTGTGTCGTTTGGGGCGTCCGACTTTTGCTTGGAGCTGCGGCGCGAGGCCCGCTTGGCGCCGTTGCCCGTTTTTCGGAGACTCGAGTCCCGGGTCGGGATCTGGTGGAGATTGCTGCTTCCGATGCCGTTGCCGGTGCTGTAGTCGACGGAAAGGCGTCGTTCCGAGTAGTCGGGCGCGTCGGTGTGGGATTCCTCGCTGATGGGCGTCTCGGCCAGGAACGGATCCGGGCGGGGACAATCGGTGCCGCCAATACTGAGGCGGTCGCCGCCAACAGCACCGATACTGGCGCGTTTCCTCTCGGCCTCCTTTTCGCGCAGGCGCTCTTTGCTGCTCATGTACATCAAGCCCTTTTGGGAGCGCGCGGTTTTCTTGCCCCAGCTGTCGTGGGAAGATCTTCGGTGGAGCTCGGGGGGGACGGGCGAGGTGGCGCCGCGCTCAATAGACAGATTGCCAATACTTTGGGTGTCGGCATCGTGAGAGGCGGCAGAGCCCTTGGACGACGGCCGGGACACGGAGCGGCCAGAAAGGATGGACTTGAGGCCGCCGCCGGGGGCAGATTCGCGGACGGGCGATTTGGGGGCCGTCAGGGGCGAGAAGCCGCTGGGGGGCTTGGCGGTGCGGATAATGGGCGGGCAGGCGGCGAGCTCGTCGAGCGGAACGTCTGGGCTGACGGCTTCGGTCGCGGCCGGGTTGGAAAAGGCGCCGTAGTCAACGCCAAAGGAGCCGCCGGCGGGAGATCGCGTGTCTTGTCGGGGCAGGGCCAAGGCGGTGGGTGAGCCGAGAGGGCCGTCGAAATGGGAGCCGACGGGGGTGGAAATGACGGCCAGGCTGGTGATGAGCGACGAGATGATTTCGGGTGACGCAGGCGCAATGGCAGCACCGTGCGATGAGAGCTGGCCACGAGCAGACGTGGCTGTTGTCTGGGCGTTCTTGCGACGGGCCTGCTGGTGCGCCTGGCGCGGAATGGGCGGCATAAAGGGGACGGGGGCGTCCATGTTGGGCAGCTGACTTTGCTATTTGGCTGTTTGGCTGTTTGGTCAAGAGAACCGGCTCCGCGCTCTTCTTCCCGATGGAGCAGCTCAAGCTGCAGATGAGAGCACAAAAGACAAAAGAGCACAGGGGAGGGTCGTGCGGCGCTCTGGCACAGCCGCGGCGACAGTGCGGCAACCGCTGAAGCCAGCAGGCGCTGGCACGCGCCGTGAGTAGAGCAGAGAATAGACGGATGGTGCGGAAGCGGTGCGTGCAGGTGTTGATGATCGTGGCCCACGGACGTCTGGCGAGATTGTCGTGTATTGAACAAAGTTTTCTTCTGCAGTCTGCCGGTTATGCGTCGGCGTTTGCGGTGCAGAAGAAGTGCGCGCAGGCCCGTTTAATCAGGGGGGTCGGGCTGTGCAGGCGGCAGAGGGTGGCCTCGTGGGAGGGTAGCGTCGCTCCAAAGTGGAATGGGCGGGAAACGAAGCTAAAGGACGGAACCGCAGTGTTCGGATGGACGAGCAGTGGGCAAGGCAAAGGCGCCGTTGTCGATCCGCGCAGGCTGAAGAGTGTAGACAATGGCCAAGACGAAGCGGCTCGACAATGGTCGGATGAGAATGGCGATGGCTTCCGAGTCCTGGCAGCCGTTGGGTCAGTCAGTCAGTCTCAGTTCGCCGGCCGGGCGCAACGTGATTCGCGAATGCCAGCACCCCCTGATTTTGCACTCTTCGGCCCCCTGGGCGTCCTGCATCCATTTGTCGCTCCCCACCACTTGGGCACGGGCGGGACCCTATTGGAGTCCAGAGGTGATTCCAGTGATTCCTCGCATTTGTTTCATGCACGGGCCAGCCCAATCCGGCTTGGCGTCTTGTATCTACATCCATAGTGTAGTCTTTTCGTGTGCGTCGCCCCTGAGCTGGGCAGCCTCCAGGTTGGCAGCGAGGAGAAGCAAGCACTCACCCTGTGCCGTCTTTTCGTTATTTCCCGCATAGGATACAAATGCCGCGTCGTGCTCTTTCTATCCGTCGCGTGGCCAATGGGCCCAGCTGACAAGCAACAATCGCGGACAGGGTCAAGAGTCGATGAGCACAAGGTCGCCAGCCGGTTTGTCTGTCATAAATCGACGGATAATGCTGGCATTTATGTCGATATTATCGGGGTGCTGTCTGCTTCGACTCGTCTGCTTTGCTTCGTTTTCGTCCTTTTGTAGTGAATGCGAAAGGAGCAACAATAGCGGGATGACAATACCCCTACTCGGTCGCTTCTGCGTCTTGGATAGAATGTGGATGACAGTGAACGAGCAGGTGTGCAAAGGAGAAACACAAGAGAAACACAAAGGCAGCAAAAGAGAACGATCACGACGATACGCAAGTGCACTGGAAACGGGCGGAAAGAGCGAACTGCAGACAGCAGAGGAGCACAACGGCAAGGCAAGAAGCCGGTTGCGACTGCGCGCTTTTTACGACGTACAGCGTTGGACAAGAGTCTCGTCTTCTAACAGGTGCTCAAGCTCTATATTACCGGTAGTATTGATATGGCATCTTATTAGTGTAAGCGCGACGCTTGTCGCATAACGCAGTTTTTGTTACTGGCATGGAATGTGGGCTTGTCTGGGGATTCTTTTTTTTCTACGCATAACGGTTAATCTCCCAGACAGATCTATGTCATTTTTATTTCTTTTGGCTTCGTTTTCATTTTCTTATTTTCGTCTTTCGTCTTTCGTCTTTCGTCTCTTTTTCTCTTCCCTTTCCGTCTTCACCCTCTCTTCTCTTCTTCCTTGCCCTCTGCCCCTCTACAATGGCCCGATCTGGCCGTCATCGTCGTGTCTAGAGTAGCCGATGGCAAGGTGGTATCGTGCTGCAAGACGCTGCGGGTTATGGGGGTCCGTTCTCGGCCGGAAATGAGGACGATGGAAACGCCAAAATCAGAAACCACAATTAACAAACACCAAAACGAAACCAATAGGGACAGTTGACTACCAAACGAAACCAACAGATACAGTTTAACCCAAACGTTAACAATTTTGTCACCCAGATCCGGTTGCCTGGCACGCCCATGCAGGCACGGCTGTCGAGCTGCAGGACCCAACCGGCCAGTGTGTTGGGAGCGTCGCAACGAGCCTTGCTGCAATCCGTTGGCGCAAGAGGCGGCATAAAGGTGGATAAAACCCGACGAGAAAAAGGTAAATCATGATAAAACTCAAGGCAAATAAATTGGACGAAACATAAGGTGAATAAATTAGACGCAACATAAGGATAAAATTCAACGAAAAAGTAAATAAATTAAACGTCAAAGACGGCAAGAAAAGCAACAGAAAAGCAATCGTATCGTACATTAACAATGTCATTATCATGGGCATTATAAAAACACACGTCGGGTCGGTCTCCGCCTCGACCAGGGTATCTATGGAGGTCACGTAGCTCCTTTTATGCAATCTCGTTCATCTCCCGTGCTCCGGCTAGTCCGTTTGACAACTCTGGTCTCTCCAGACACCGCGGCTCGGCCATGGCGACCGCAACAAAAGAGCAGCACCGGTGCCACTGGCGCGCTCAAGATCGGCGTGCAACCAAGTAGGGGGATGTTGACTGGCCTGACTGCGCTCGAGGGTATGGACGCTCGAAGCACAGCGGCCGTTGCGGGTGCAGATGGTGGTGGCAAGCAACATGGCGGCACCCTTCACCCCCGGGTCAGTGTCAGGCCGAGGCCAAGGCCGAGGCCGACGGCCGTGGCGATAACGACCAGGGCCAGCAGTACGGCCACGAGCCAGAATGTGCGGCCCCGGTCGTCGAGGCACGGGAAGCAGGCACAGTCGCAGACGTAGTTGGCAAAGCCGCCGCCTCCCAGGTCGTGGCTGTCGTCGCCATCGCCGTGGCCGTGGTGGTGGTGGTGGGTCTGGTACCGCTCGGGGGTGTGGTCTCGCTTGCCGTCCGGGTCGCGCAGGGGTTGCCGGCCGGGCATGCGGCCGTTGCGCAGGCCGGGCGGCACGTAGCGGCCATTGACAAATTCAAAGTCGGCCGTGTTGCGGTTGTTGCTGGTCAGGCTGCCGAGGCTGGCAATGCTGTTGGAGCGCAGCGGGGGTTTGGTGGGAGGCGGCAGGGCGGGAAGGGCGGCGCCGGCTGCGGCCGAGCCTTCCGGGACAGCGGCCATGGACAAGCGGTAGCGGTTGTTGCTGCTGCGGCGTTTGTTGCCGTGGCCGTGGCCGCCACCGCTCTCCTTCTCGGCGGCCGTCGGCAGCGGCGACGACGGCGACAATGACAGCGACAGGTCGTCGTCCTCGTCGTCGTCTTCAGCCTCGCGGAAAAAGGTAAAGGCAGACGGGTTCGTGCTGGTGGCCACCGAGGCAATAGTGGCGGTCTCGGCGTTGGTGTTGCTGATGCTGGTGGCATCGTCGGACCAGTAGATGGAGGGGGGGCCGCCGGCCGGAAGAGGAGCCGGGGCGGGACGAGCAGAGGCGTTTGTGCCTTTGCCTGCCGCAACGGCCGTCGTTTCTGCCGCTTCCGGCTCCTCGTGCCGCTTCTGCCCCGATCGGTACGGCCGCTGTCCGTCGTCTTCGTACAGCGGCAGGGCGGTGCTGGAGGCGGCCAGCGACGGCGTGGCCCGGGAAAGCCGGGCCTCGCTGCGGCGGTGGTCGGGAGCCGGCGACAGCGCGTAAAAGGCGTCGTCGCCCACGGCGGTCAGAACGGGGGCGGCCATGCGAGAGCGGTCGGCCGAGGTCCGGCCAGACGACAAAGCCGGCTTGGATGCTGTTCCCTCGGGCGGGTCAGGCAAGGGCAAGTACTTGGGCTGAGGGGGGTATCGTCGAGACCAGGGGGCGGCGTCTCGGGGAAAGCCGCCACCGCTGCTGTTGCTGTTGGTATGGGAATTGGTATTGTTCAGGTCAAAGCCGCGGGAGCGATGATTGCCGCCACTGCGCACGTCTCGGGAAAAGTCCATGTGAAAGGAGCGAGCTGGACGAAAAGTAGGTGTGAAGAAGACTGGTCCTTATCTGAAAGTCCCAAATCAAGTAAAACAAGGGCTGGGTCCCATTGGCGCCGTTCTCTTCAGCTCAGCGAAGCAGAGCGAGGTGGAAGATGACAAGAGGACAGAGAGAAGGATTAAAGAGAAGAAGAAAAGAAAAGAACAAAAGAAGCAAGTGAGACAACAAAAGCTGAGGCGCCAAAGGAGTCTCGACCAGGGCGGTAGAGGCAAATTCTTCACCTAATGCAGACTCTGGACTTGCACTACCCCCCAGCAGCTTTCTGGGTCCGTATCCATTATCACAGCTTGCAGGGATCTGCGGGCGTTCCCTGCAAAAGTCCCAAAGCAGGCTATCCTTCCCCGTCGGTTGTCTCCTCGTTTTTGCGTATCATAATTATCTATCGGGTGGTGCATCAATATCCGGCCGGCTCCACCGAGACCCAAGGTTCGCTGCTGCGGGCGATTGCTGAATGCAGGTGAGTGAGATGATGAAAGAGGGGAAGACGAGGAAGAGGAGCGAGTACGAAAGAAGAGGAAGATGAGAACAGAAAGCAAGTGACTTTGTGCAGGTCTCAAAGGTCGCCGACTCGTAAAGGTGCAGCAGCTCTGACTACTGTATGCAGGCATCTAGCCCGGCCGAAACAGCATCGGCTAGAAAAACGGAGCTGCGATATGAAGCTTCGACAAACAGGTTCATGGGTGTTGGCTTTTTGCGTCTTCAGCTTGGACCGCCTGTCAAAGTTGAGCACAGACGAGCAGCAGGAGTTGAAAATTGACCAAAGACCGTTGCAGAAGGAGGTTCCCTGTCCGTTCTCATTTCCGGGTAGGAACAGAGCGCGTGCTAGCCCGAAGAGGCTAAAAGGCTATATCAGACGCCAGCCGTTAGTGCAGTGCACAATTCTGCATAGCACATGTCCCAGGCGGGGATTTTGCCATGTGCGGCCGCACTTGTCTCCACTTTTGTCCCGATTCTTCTCGTCTTCCTGCCAGGCCGCCACAGCTCGCTTGCAACAACCTGCAATGCCGTGCTGGCGGGTAGCCGGTGTGTTTGTTCTTTGTTCTTGTTCCATGGTGTTCTAATATTCTTTTTGTCACTTTCTTCTCTCTCTCTCTTCTCACTTTTTTTTCTCCCTCTCTTCTCACTTTCTTCTTTTTTCTCCCTCTTCTCCCTCTTCTCCCTCTTCTCCCTCTTCTCCTTCTCTTCTCTCCCTCTCCTCCTTCACCCTTTCATTCGCCGGTGCCGCTGTAGATCGAGTCCGCCGATGCGCAGCTGCTTGCCTCATGCGGCCGGCCAATGCCCGACTTCCGTCGTGCTTCCGTGTTGGCCTCGATAAGAGCGCCGTAGAGAATGAGATGATGGGAGAAGGGTTAAACAGTCGTGGGCCGCAGATACAGCGTGCCCAGCTGGACCTACAAGTCAATTGGATAGACAACCGGTCATCTGAGACAGAACATGACTTTCTTAGGCCTACCGGTTGCTTACTCTGATTGCAAGTTAACTTAGTAACGCTGGCAGTCAATTGGGCAAGGCTGGTTTCAAGACCGTTGGATCTGTAGTTTTCGTTGTTATTGGTAATATACTTGCTGAGTTCTGTATGTTTTGTTGTACATTCCGAGACTTTTAAATCTCCTTCCTGCTCATACTCCTCTTTGCCGCCAGCCTTGTTGTTCCCTTACGGACATCCATCCCGGCTCATGGCAGCTCGCCCTCCGTCCTCGCCCGCCGATGCTCCAGACTAATGCATGATGCATCAGAGCATTGCCGTAAATGGCAGGTAACCTTGTAGCTATCGCCGTTGCTTATCTCATACCTTGGATTTATTTGTCTTTGTCTTGTATTTGTCTTTGTCTTGTATTTGTCGTTGTCTTGTATTTGTCTTTGTCTTGTATTTGTCTTTTGTTGTCTTGTCTGACTTTTCAGACTTGTCAGACTTGTCAGTCTTATCGTCCTGTCAGTCTTGTCTGACTTGTCTGTCTTTTATTCTTCTTCTCTTCTACTCTAGTCTTCTCTCTTCTGTCTTCTCTTCTCTCTACTCTAGTCTTCTATCTTCCATCTTTCCTCTACTTCCTCATCACTCGCCCGATGCATCTTTACAGCTTGCTTGCCCTCGCCTCGCCCTGCCTGGCTTCGGTGCTCGGCGACCGGGGCCAGCAGCCTCTCGGCAGCGATGCACACACGGCCACTGCGGCCTTCCGTTGCGACCTCCCCCCCGCCGTGTCGCCCGACGATGACGGCCTGACGGCAGCCGACGATTTGTTTGGCGGCCCTGACGCGCTGGCCCGACAGGTGCGGCGGCACGCGGCCGTGGTGCAGGTGCCGTCTATCAGCTACGACGACATGCGCAACGTCAGCGACGGCGACGCGCGGTGGGCCGTCTTTGACGATCTGCACGCGGTGCTGGCCGAACTGTACCCTTCGGTGCACGCGCGCATGGAGCTGACCAAGGTCAACGGGTTGGGGCTGGTGTACACACTGGCGGGCAGCGAGGCCGGGCTGAAGCCGCTGATGCTGACGGCGCACCAGGACGTGGTGCCGGTGCCAGACGCGAGCCGGTGGACGCACCCCCCCTTTTCCGGGCACTACGACGGGCGCTTCCTCTGGGGCCGCGGGGCCGTGGACGACAAGAACTGTCTGACGGCCGTCATGACCGTGATGGAGAGTCTGCTGGCGGGCGAAGCCGACGGCAGCGCCGGCAGCGGCACCGGCAGCGGCACTGGATGGACACCGCGCCGGACGCTTGTGCTGGCGTTTGGCTTTGACGAGGAGTCGTCTGGCCGTTTTGGCGCCGGCAGTATCGCGGCCTACCTGGAGCAGCGCTTTGGCCGCGGCAGCATGGCCATGATCCTCGACGAGGGCGGTTCCGGGCTGCAGCCGCTGGGCGACGCGCTGTTTGCGTTGCCGTCTGTCAGCGAAAAGGGCCACGTCGACGTGCTGTATGAGCTGCGCGTCGCCGGCGGACACTCGTCCATGCCGCTGCCGCACACGGGCATTGGCATCGTGGCCGAGATGGTGACCGCGCTCGAGTCCCACCCCTATGCGCCCGTCGTGCTGCCCAACTCGCCCATCCACCACAGCTACCAGTGCAGGGCGCGGTATGCGCCCGAGGCCGAGCCCGAGGTGACGCGGCTGGTGCGGAAGGGCGACCTGGCTCGGCTAGCGGCGGTGCTGGCGGCACACGACCGGGCGACCAACTTCCAGCTGCAGACGTCGCAGGCGGTAGACCTAATTTCAGGGGTGAGTTGTGTGTGTGCGTGTGTGTGTTGTGTGTTGTTTGTGTTGCGTATTGTGTGTGCTGTGTGTGTGTGTGTGTGTCTAATTCCAGGGCGTCAAAATCAATGCCATGCCTGAACTCGTCACCCTCGGCGTCAACTACCGCGTCGCCGCCCACGACAGCATCGACAAAGTCAAGGCCACCACGCTCGACCTGGTGCGCCCGATTGCAGCCAAGTACGGCTTGCAGTTGCATGCCTTTGGCGGCGACGAGACGCCGGCTAACGCCCTCTACGACGTCGACTACAACGGCAGCCTCGCCATCACCACGCGCCAGGAGACCCAGCCGGCGCCCATCTCGCCCACGACGGGCGCCGTCTGGGACGTCTTTTCCGGCACCATTCAGCACACCTTTGCCTTTGGCGGCCCCGTCGTGCCCGTCGGCGACATTATGAATGGAAACACGGACACGCGGCACTACCAAAGTGAGTTGCGCCTGCTTCTGGCCTCGTCTGATCCTGTTGGCTCGTCTCTGACCCCCAGACCTGACTTCCCACATCTACCGCTGGATCCCCCTGTTTGCCAACTCCACCGCCAACATCCACACCGTCGACGAGCGCATCGACATGGACGCCCATATGGGTGTGGTCAAATTCTACTACAACCTGATTCGCAACTTTGATGCGTCGGATGCGTAGGGTTTTAATAGTGTTTGATGAATAAACGGAGGCTGATTTCATGGCCAGGCTGATTTATTCACGGTGATCTATTCCATCAGGCTATTTATTCCATGGCCCAGGCTATTTATTTCATGGCCCAGGCTGATCTTCATGGCCCAGGCTTAATCCATGGCCCAGGCTGCCCCTAAATCAAAGCTTCCCCCCCAATACCTCTTGCAGCCACCAGGCGTGCACCCGCACGTCGCCCGTCAGCTCCGGGTGGAAGCTCGTACCAAAAACACTGTCCTGCTGCACGGCGACAATGTCCGGGCCAACGCGCCCCAGCACCTGCACCGGGGCCCGGGCAGGCCGGCCGTTGCTCTGCACCCCGACGGCTGACACCACTGGTGCCCGGATAAAGACGGCCGGGAAAGGCGGCGCGCCGTCGCCGAGAAACGACAGCGCCACGTCGGCCTGGAAACTGTTGATTTGCCGGCCGTAGTGGTTGCGGTGCACGCGCACGTCGAGGCCGCCAATGACGGCATCGTGACTGCCGCTGCCGTCCTCCACCTCTTCAGCCAGCAAAATCAGGCCTGCACAGGTCCCCCAGACCGGCTTTCCGTCGGCCACAAAGGCGCGCAGCGGCTCGAGCAGGCCGGAACGGGTGGCCACGCGGGCCAGCGTCGTGCTCTCGCCGCCGGGCATGATCAGGGCATCACAGTCGGCGAGTTCTGCGGGCGTGCGGACCTGCACAACCGTCATGGCAACCGCTGGCGATAATGACGCTGCTGCGCTCTCGAGCCGCTCCTGGTGCTCGACAAAGGCGCCCTGCAGCGCAAGAACACCGACGGTAATCATGTCGTATTTCTTTGCTGCGTTTGCTCTGCCGCTGCGAATCTTTTGTTTTCTTCCTCTGCTCGGTATCTTTTCTCCTCTGCTTGCTGCAAGTCTTCTGTTGCTCTTCGCTCGCCTTCCTGACCTCCAAAAGCGGTGACTCACGGCTCGACCAAGTATCTGCCGATATCCGCACAAAAAGAATGAGTAAACCCGCCCCTCTTGAACCGCCCAATAGCCGACCTGTAGCGGCTTCTGACGGCCTTTGAGTTTTTTGCACGGAACGGCACCCTAGCGCGAGTTTTTTTGCACTGGTTTTCCGAGGGAAAGTGACCGAGTCCAGTGCGGCGTGTCAAAGTCCGAGTTGTCTGATTCTGTAACTGTCTGATCGATTCTGTCCTTTATCGAGTCTCATCAACTGTCATCTTCTGTCAACTTGATCTTCTTTCGTCTTGATTCTCGTCTGATCGTCGTCTTGATCGTCTTGAACGTCTTGAACGTCTTCATCGTCTTGATCGTCTCCTTAATCCTCATCTTGATCCTCGTCTTGTCACTTTTCCACCAACCATGGGTGATGCCATTGTGAACACGGTTCCGGTCGCTGTCGCGGCTCCGGCTCCGCCTCCCGTTCTGTCGTCCGCGCCGGTGCCGGGCGCCTCGGCCGACGACACGGTCAAGGCCGGCCTGGCGCGCATGCTCAAGGGCGGCGTCATCATGGACGTTGTCAACGCCGAACAGGCGCACATCGCCGAGGAGGCCGGCGCCTGTGCCGTCATGGCCCTCGAGCGCGTGCCCGCCGACATTCGGCGCGACGGCGGCGTGGCACGCATGGCCGACCCGGACATTATCCGCGCCGTGCAGGCGGTCGTCAGCGTGCCCGTCATGGCCAAGGCGCGCATCGGCCACTTTGTCGAGGCCCAGATCCTGCAGGCGCTGGGCGTCGACTTTATCGACGAGAGCGAGGTGCTGACGCCGGCCGACACCGAATTCCACATTGACAAGACCACCTTTCGGGTGCCCTTTGTTTGCGGCTGCCGCGATCTGGGCCAGGCGCTGCGCCGCATCGCCGAGGGCGCCGTCATGCTACGCACCAAGGGCGAGGCCGGCACGGGCGACGTCTCGGCGGCAGTGACGCACGTGCGCCGCGTGGCCGAGGAAATTGCCGCGGCCGCGCGCATCTGGGCCGCCGAGGGCGACGCCGGCCTCGACCTGCACGCCTCCAAGCTGCGCGTCGACCCGGGCCTGCTGCGCCAGACTGTGCGCCTCGGCCGTCTGCCCGTCGTGACCTTTGCGGCTGGCGGCGTGGCCACACCGGCCGATGCGGCGCTGCTCATGCAGCTCGGCTGCGACGGCGTCTTTGTCGGCAGCGGCATCTTCAAGTCGGGCGACGCCGCTCGGCGCGCTCGCGCCATTGTGCAAGCGACCACGCACTTTCGTGACGCCGCTCAGCTGGCCCAAGTCAGTGCAGGTCTGGGCGAGGCCATGGTCGGCATCAACTGCGACTCGCTTCCCAAGCTCGACCGCTACGCCGAGCGCGAGCGGTCCTGAACGGTGCTTCACTAGAGCATCCGACTCTTGATCTTGAATCTAGCTTCTTGCATCTGACTCATCATCTTGGATCTCTTCTTCCTTGCATCTTATCCTGGCCCTACTAAAGAGTAGATAGCCTTCAAAGTAGATTGGCCTTTACCAAGACAGCAAATAGCAATAAAAACGGCGATGATAACAAAGCCCAGTGAAATCCACCGCCTCAACGCATCAAGCAGATCTGTAATGAAACCAGAAACACCACGACTCCCTCTATCCCCTCCTTTCAAAAGAAAACTCAGTTTTCGTCCCAGTCAAAAATTGCGAGCGTCCAAAGTGCGCGCCTCATATATATCCTTAGGGTTGCAGGCTAGCTTTCCGGCAGGCAAAGCCATCCGGCAATTCTCACGGCAGCCCTGCCATTGGCCGGGACTCTGCAAGCCGCCTGTACCGACTGACGCTACGAGCAGAAAAGACGCACAAAGGACGATAACGCAAAGCAGAGATAACACGGTGACTCTGACTCTGATGAGATACTCAAAATCACATCAAGAGTACACACAACCAGACACACTCACATCATCCGTTTGGGTCTAGTATCATGGGTCACGGGTCAGTGTGTTCACGTGACCATCCGGGCTTCTTAGTTTTTTTCCTCTTCTTTTCTCCGTTTTTCCTCAACGCCACTCAAAGTACCCTCAACTCCCGGCATCACCGTCCCCGAAAGGCCTCGACCTTTTTCATTACATGGCGCTACGGCGACTTGTTCTATCTGGAGGGGCCACGAGCCAGTAGTGCCGCTTTGCTAAAGCAACTCGTACTCGCCATAGTGTAGAAACGAAGCTCGAGCACGAACAGTGTACACTACACTACACTAGATACAAGCTCGAGCACGAGCACAAGCAGTGCACCCGTGATGCTGCATCCATGATCCCAGGCAGCGGAAAAGGGAGGACGAGCTTGTGCCTAACCAAGAATGGGCATCCGGCTGGGCTATCGAGATGCATTGTTTCCACGATACTACCCCGGTCAAGCGCTGGGGCGTGCGTGGTGTTGAAGATTAACAGGAAGAAGAGAGAGGAAAAGGAAAAGGAAAAAGAAAAGAAAATTGTTTCGGTGAGTTGCCATTGAACGGCTGCGGCTGGTACGTCAGCCGCAATAGTGTATGCTAATTTGGCAGATTCTAGTGTCGTCGGGCTAGATGGGAAGGAAACGAGCGGATGACGACGAGTGACGGGATAACGTTTCTTTTTCACGCTCTTATCTTTTGTCTTGATGCCGTTTGTTCATCTTCTTTTTTCTCATGTCGTTTGTCTGTGTGTTCTCTCGTCTTGTCTGCCTGACCTCCCTTGGCAGCCTCGTGCCAGGTGGGCGTCTCCGGATGCCGAGAGGCTCGTGGGAACCAGTCGAACAAGTCGACTCCCCGTTGGGACCAGTCGAACAAGCCGACCCCCGTTGTGACCAGTCATAACCAAGCAAACGACCCCGTAGTGTTTATTACGCCACTTACCAGCGTGCTGGGCCGCCCCGCCGAGATACCCACGAGGTTCTTTATGTATCTGGCCGTGAGGGAGAGCTTCGGCAGGAACAAGAAGGAAGCAACACGTGGGCGGGAGACCAGACTGGCAGAAAGTGGAAGAACAGGAGTAGTGGAAGTTGAAGCAGAGGAAGAGCAAAAGGAAAAACGTCAAAGCAAAAGGCAGAAGAGCAGAAGAGAAGAGTGAATTCAGTCGGGCAATCACATCATAGCCCATGCAAAACCGCCTCGTTTCTCAATGCTCATCTAGATGGCCCCTTTATTTCCCGGAGACTACCGCTGGCCAGATCCGAAGACCAGATCCGGACCAACAGGCAATAAATGACGAGTAACGAGGGGATATCGAGGTAGGTCCATCATGTATTTTCTCTCATTCTCCATTCTCCTTGTTCCCTCTTGATCTCTCCTCTCTCTTTGTTTCCTTGACTCTCTTCCTGATTCTCTCCTTGATTCTCTCCTCTCTTTTTGTTTTCTCTCTCCTCTCTCCTCTCTCCCTGATTCCCCTCTCCCTGATTCTCCCCGATCTCTTCTCGCATCGTCACTCCAATATTGCTCTCCACCTCGGAAAGTACTCTCTGCACCAGCCTGTTGCTATCACGTAAAGTACAACGCCAAGGCTCCGCGTGGCTAGCTGGCAAACTATCTCTTCGCTTGGCCGTACACGGGTAGCCTGCCTGGCTCGTTCGCGTCCAGCATTAGGCTTTTTTCTTTCCGCCTTCATTTCGTTCAGGGTGGGGTCCTCGATACCTGGAGGGCCACACTACTTGGCCATGAAGTCTTGTCCTCTTCATTTCGGGTGTGGAACTTGTGCGTCTCCTTTCCCTCGTCTGCCTCAGCCTTTCTCTGCTGTGCCGCACTCGCAACGCCCTCTGAATGGCCAAACCGCCCGGCTTCAGCTGTCATGCTGCCGTTTCATCCCGGCTGCGCGTGCCTATTGGAGAACGGTTTCCGGCGGATCCTTAGCCAGCGTAGCTGCACTTCTGGCGAGTCCGTGCCGTACCTGGGGGAGTGGCCCCCCAGCCAAGACGAGGAGGAGCCAAGCAAACGGCCGGACAAGTGCGAGCCGCGGTGTATATTCTCCGAGCGTCCGTTTCTCTCGCGAACAAAAAGCCATCCAGTGTAGATGTCGTTATCAACGTGATTGATCTGTTTGATTCTGTCCCGATCCGATCGTATCTGCCTCGCCGTTACCACGTCCTCCTCGTCTCGTTTTCGTATCGGCGAGCCGTATTTCATCGAATAATCACCCGAAACCCCCCATTCGCGCCTCTTCTTCAACAGGTACGCTAAACGGCCCAGCGTGTTGGCCCTTTTTTCCAGTTGGCTTGGCTTGGCTAACGGGACAAGCTGCAGGCAGATAGTAGGGGTAGCGGCAGCGCGAGTGCTTTACGAGACAGACTTGCCATGAGTAGCTCTCCACCCGTCGTGAAAAGAGGAAATCCTTTGCGGGTTCGTCGTTCACTATTGCGTGCATCGCTAGTGCTGGAGAGTATGCACGAAGAAGGCACTACCGTGACTAATGCATTATACGGAAGTCGAGATGGGCGCTCCTTCTCTTCTCCCACGCTTCTCCTACTTCTCTCTAGCAGCTTCTCCTACTTTTAGCCTGAGCCGGGGCCCTTGCCACGATCAAGTAAAACGTCAAAGCGTCGACAACCAAGAACTGCCTCACCAAAGGCGGGATCCCTCTGCGTCCCTCTCTGTCTAGTTTCCGCTCCCAGGCCACCAAAGCTCGGGCTCCCACCAATGGCCTGCGCCTCGAGGAGAGAGCCTTGGCCAGACAACACTGGTAGACGGAACGAAATAACTACACACACTACAATAGTGTACTAACTACACTATTACACACTACGCTACACTACACGACGACTTTCTACATGGCCGTGGGGAGAAACCCATTGGCAGCGACGATCAGTATCTCCCTGAACCGAGATCCCGAAAGTACGACGTAGCGTAACGGCAGACTGATGAAAAAGGACAGGACAAGAATCAGACAATAGACAACATACTACGACAAACAACGACAAACAACGACAAACAACGACAAACAATGACAAACGACAACAAAGACAACAAAAAGTACGCATTGCTCTCACCACTATTCCACAGTCTCACCACTATTAGCACACAGAAACCGCCGGCCGACCAACTTCAGCTCAGCTCCCCCAGCAGCAAATAACAGATCGGAACTCCTTGCTCTTGGCCTTTGCCTTGCTTCAACCGCCGCGGCCTCTCACCGGTCTCTGTTCGATTCCACTTTCCTCGATTCCACTTGTCGAATCCGCCCCTGCAAATCCCACACTCCCCACTCCTACTCTACACTATCTGCTTCGACTTTGCCCTCTCTTCCAAATCCAACTAATAGTTATCTAATGTGGAGTCTGTCTGGCTGTCTTTTAGCTAAGAGAGTCTAACCAAAGGCCTCTAGGTCTGTCTAACCAAGGGGCCTCTAGCAAAGAGTCTAACCAAGGGGTCTAGCTAACAGAGTCTAACCAAGGGGTCTAAGAGAGTCTAAGTCTGCTAGCTAGCTTCTGTTTACACCATGGACAAATACGACGTCAAAGTACGTCTGCAGAACCTCTGCCAGTGATGCGAAAAGCGGAAAAGGAGGACCAGCCCTGGTCCGTATAAAAGAAGAATATTTACGTTTCCTCTTCCTATCTTGGTCGTTTCCGCTTCTCTTTGGTCCCTCTCGTTTCAGATTCCCTCGTGGCTTGACTCTCCTTTCGTGCATTCTTCTCCCTCTTTTCGCATTCTGTTTCTCTTCTCTTCTTGTTCCTTCTCTCTTTCTCTTCTCGCATTTCTCTTCTCTCATTCTACTACTACGCCCATACCAACCCCTTACGCACCTCACCTCCACGCCCTCTCTCGACGGCGTGGTTGACCAAGAGGCAGTAAAGCTGGCGCGCGAGGACAAGCCGACCGGCCACCACTCCCTGTCTCTCTTTGCCAAAATCGTCACTCGGCGCCGGGCTCTGCCTCTGAATACACCCCTCTTCCTTCTCGCGCCTCCGCAGCGGCTGCTCGAGCCGGCAGACCGCACCACCACCAGCTACTACCTGGCCAACTCCTCTTTCTCGGCCCCGGCATTGCGTCCGGTTTCGCGTCCGTCTGCGTCTCCGTCTGCGTCTGCGTCTGCGTCCGAGTCTGCGTCTGCTCTTGTGCCCGCTCGGCCTGCTCTCGCCCCCCCTCCGCCTGAAAGTCCAGCTCCCCCGCCTCCTACTCCCTCTCCCGTCCTTACCGACCCCCCTACCGGCACCATGGCCAAGTCAAAAGAGTCCATTGCGCTGGAAAGCTGTAACAAGGTCACCTTCCTCGGCAACAAGATCTCTGTCCACATGCTCGAGTACCTCAGCACCGTCAAGCACCACCCTGACGGCTTTGAGCAGCTCACGCGCGAGTTCCTCGACATTTGCCGCATCCTCTTCAGCATCGAGGCCGGCCTCTCCGACTGCGCCCACAGCGGCCGCCGCTTCCCGCCCGACATGGTGGTCGAGCTCGAGCGCAAGTTCCGCGCCACCCAGACCGATTTCCAGGAACTCGACCGCATGGTGCACAAGCTGCTCGACTACGAGAACATGGGCACCGTCGGCAAGATCCACAAGGGTTTCCGCCGCATGTTCCCGGACCACGACATCTCCCGCATGCGCGAGTCACTCGCCCGCTCCCGCGAGGCCCTGCGCATGAGCGCCCTCGTCTTCCAGTGGTCCCTCGGAGACGCCCGCATCGAGAGCTCCGTCGGCATCGGCTACACCGGCCTGGCCGCCGCGCTCGACCGCATGGACGGCAACCGCCCGGCTCTCGGCCACACCGCCACCATGCCACCGCAGACCTCGGAGCCAGCGCCCGCCAAGGCCGCCGCGCCGCTGCCACCGACCCCCGCGCCCGAGCCCAAGACCGCCGAGGTCGCCGCCCCGGTCGCCGACACCGCCGGCCTCGGCCTCGGCCTCTCGCGCGTGCGCACTGCCGACCCGCCGTCACCGCCGCCCTCCCACCCGCCCCAGCAGGTCAAGTCCCTGCTCGACGTCGGCCACGGCCACAGCCATGGCGCCAACGGCACCGCCAACGGCACCGCCAACGGCACCGCCAACGGCCGCGGCCGCCAACTCGACGAGGCCACCATGGCCCAGCTGGCCTCGCTGCCGGCGCTGCCCGCCTCGACGCAGTCTTTCATGGCCGAGCGCAGCGACTCCAGCCGTGAACTGGGCCAGCTCAACCTGGCCGACGAGCTGCGCCTGTTCCCGGAGCTGCAGCGCCGCGACTCCATGTCACAGTCGTCCACACGCATCGACGCCAGCGGCAACCCCATTGGCACCGCCCTCACTACCGGCTCTAGCCACCACAGCAACGGCAACGGCCGCAGCCGCATGGCCTCGAACCTTGGCAACGGCAACGGCAGCCACAGCCACCACCACGGCGGCAGCGGCAGCCACCACGGCAGCAGCCATCACGGCGGCGGCGGCAGCAGCAACCACAGCACTAGCTTCCGCACCGTCACCAACACCACTACCGCCACCACCATGAGCGGCTTCTCCGCCCACACGGCCAGCCCCGGCGCCGCTGCCGCGCTCGCCGCCACCGCTGCGCTGTCAGAACAGCTCGACGCCATGTCCATTGGCGGCTCCACGGCCGCCGACAGCGACACCCACGCCGCTGGCACCGCCGCGCCCACCGCCATCCGTGTCATCCGCCTCAAGGCCGACCCCTCGGCCATGCCGCGCTGGTCACCGCGCAACATGGCCGGCGCCAACGCTGCCAACCTGCGTACGGCCTTGCTGTCGGCCGTGCAGGGTGGCAACTACCCGCTGGTCGAGCAGCTGCTGGACCGTGGCGTCTCGGCCGACGGAAGCGGCGCCCTGCAGGAGGCTGTCACCCGCCGCGACCTTGAGAGCATGCGCCTGCTGCTGCTCTTTGGCGCCGACGCCAACGCTGCCAATGCCGACGGCGTCACTCCCCTGCTGGCCGCAGTCGACGCCTCCTTTGCCGAGGGCGCCACGCTGCTGCTCAAGTACGGCGCCGACCCCAACCGCGAGGGCATGATGCCGGACAGCAACGGCAGCATCGACGACGAGCACCCCATCGCCGGCGGCCACGGTCACAGCGGCCACGACCTGGACGCGCGGCCCGTGTCGGCGCTGACGGCCGCCTTTGCCGCCGGCCGCGTCGGCCTGGCCCAGCTGCTGCTGGCCTACGGCGGCGACCCGAACCACATTGTGCGCCTGGACCACAGCAGCAGCAGCAGCAACAGCGATAGCGACGAGGACATGATGCAGGATGGCCGGCGCACCCGCAACAAGGGCCGCGCGTCGACGCTGCTGCTCGGCGCCATTGGCCGCAAGAAGCCGCGCCGCCTAGTCGACCTGCTGCTGGCCTATGGCGCCGACCCCAACGGCAAGGACTCGCGCGGCACTTCGCCGCTCTTCACTGCCGTCCAGGCCGGCCGTGCCGACATTATCACCGCGCTCGTCGACCACGGCGCCGACATCAACCGGCCTGGCCCCAAACACGTGCTCTGGCCGGCCACCTACCACCCGTCCGTGCTGCCGGTGCTGCTTGCCCGTGGCGCCGACATGAACAAGGCGCCCGGCCTGCTGGAGCTGGCCACCAGCCTCAACCGTCTCGAGGCCGTGCGCGCGCTCGTCCGCGGCGGCGCCGACGTCAACGCCAAAAAGGACGGCATCTACACGCCGCTCTGCACCGCCATCCGCGACGACCATGTGGCCATCTTTGAGCTGCTGCTGGCCAACGGCGCCGACCCCAACCTCATCGCCTCGGAGCATCCGGCCTGGAAGTGCGTCACCCACCACCGCGTGCACCTGCTGCCTGCCCTTGTGCGCGCCGGCTCCAACCTGCTGTCGCCGCCCGGCATCGTCGAGATGGCCACCCGCATCGGCAGCACCGACGCCCTCATCTGGCTGCTCGAGCACGGCCACGTCAGCCCCGACCAGCCCAACGCCCGCGGTCAAACCCCCCTGACGACGGCCCTGCGCAACAACCGCGCCGACCTGGTGCAGCTGCTGCTCGATCACGGCGCCAACGCCTCGGTCCGCGGCGAGGAGTGGCCGCTCATCCTGGCCGTGCGCCAGCCGGCCCTGCTCGAGCGCCTGTTGCCGGCCGTTGCCGACCCGCGCGCCGTCCGCGGCGTGCTCGAGCGTGCCGTCGCCGCCGACCAGATCGAGTCGGTGCGCCTGTTGCTCGCCGCCGGCGTCAGCGTCGAGGACAAGACCGGAGGCGTCTTCTCGCCGCTGACCACGGCCATCCGCGAAGGCCGTCGCGACATTATCATCTATCTGCTCAACGAGGCCGGCGCCGACCCCAACGCCCCCGGCGAGCATCTGCCGCTCGTCAAGGCCATCCGCCACGGCCACCAAGAGGACGACGGCGGCGCCGAGAACGTGCGCCTGCTGCTGGCCAAAGGCGCCGACATCAACAAGACGTACCGTGGCTGGAACGCCATTATGCAGGTCCTCGAGGACGGCAACGCCGCGCTGCTCACCCTGCTGGCCGAGCAGGGCGGCGACATTGACCTCGACGTCGCCGACGAGGACGGCCGCACCGTCGCCCAAATGGCCGCCGCTCGGGCTTGGCCAGAGGGTTCTGAAATTCTCCTGGCCCACGCCATGAAGAAGTAGGAGGGGGGATATAAAAAGTGTACTCGGAAGGGTTGGGTGGGGGTTTGTTTTTTCCATTATTATACCTTGTCTCACGATCTGTACCTTTTTCTTTGTCTCGTTTGTCTCGTCGGTTCATAATTCTCCAAATAAATGGCCTTGCCAGCTGCTTTCATTGAGTGGTTCTTCCTGAACGCCATGTTTTATAAAAGAGAAAAGGCAAAAAGAAGAGAAAGAAAAGAGAAAACCAGAAACCCAGAAACCAACAGCACTACAGCCCGGCAGCGCCATCTCCCCAGATGCCCACCACCGCCACGGCAAAGGCCAGGCCGCTCAGGGCTGTCTGCACCATTTGCTTCTGGAGGAAGCCCGAAACGGCCACGCGCACCTCTTCGCCGTTGGCCGAGCCAGAAGGCGCCGTGGTCTCTGTGGCGTCCACGTCCGAGGCCGCGCCCTCGCCCTCGCCCTCGCCCTCGCTATGCGCATCCGACACCGACCCGGCTGAGGCAGACGTGGCCGAGCCGAGCAACTCGTAGCTGGCCTCCATGTGCGCCGTGCTGTGGCGCGGGGGCGACGGGGGCGTCGAGGGGGGCGCCGAGGACGGCGAAGCCGCGGGCTCGGGCGCCGGTGTCGGGGGAAAGAGGTACGGCGCCAGGTAGCTCGAGGTGGCGACACGGCCGGTCGACACCAGCGCGGCCGCGTACAGCAAATAAGGGTGGCGCAGGGCGCGCGGCGAGAGCACATAGGCCAGAAAGAGCGAGGACGTGGCCAGGTTGGCCAGCAGCCGCAGCTGGTCGGCCGCCGTGCCCACCAGGTTCTGCAGCGCCCGGGCGGCCGAGCCGGCGGACGGCAGCGTCAGCAGCGTGGGCACCGTCACGGTCGAGAGCGTAAACGAGAGGCCCTAGAGGTCAGTCAAGCGTACACCTTTCTCCCTTCGCGTCACTGACCGTCAACAGTCCCAGCGAGACGGTCCCGACAAACTTGAGGACAATGACGCCACGGAATGACATGGCGTCGAGGAGGAGAGGATGGAAAGACGACCAGATTCGCAAGGGAATTTAAAGTTGCAGAGATTGTGTCGACTCGTAACAGAAACGGCTCGACTCAGATTCAAGGCCACAACGTCTGCGGGAGTAAAAGAAATCTGCAAGACGGGAAGCAGAGCAAAAGAGCAGACAGCCCGAGGTCAAGGGAGATGCCAAAGGGAGAACGGCCAAGAGATGCGCTGGCGTGGTGACAAAGAGACGACTTCCCGTCAGGCGTCAGTCCAACTAAGCAGAGGGAAGAGCGGGGGATATGACGGCCTACCCGCCACTTCCCACCTTGTCTTCCCCCCCCACCAACCACGCGACAATGGGCAAGCACGAAACACTGTATCGCTGCTATGCTAGTCGCGTGCCATCAGCCGTCTGCTGCTTTGCTCTTTCCTGTCTTGAGCGGCCCGTCGCCGGCCATATTCGGGCAGGAACTCGCCAAGAAGGACGCTTTTGCTATTTCACGGCCAGTCAAGACCAGATCCCGTGCCCCGCGGGCTTGTGCCGAGGATGAGGCAAGGCAGGGCAGGCAAATCAGTACTTTTGAGGAGTGGGGCGACGTATCATCAGCATCGCGTCGGACTACACCATTTGCCCTCCCGGGCCACACGCCGACACGACATGGACAGTGATGCTTTATTACAGAAATATTTACAAAAAGAAAGCTGCCTACAGAGCTCGGTTATCCAGATTGCCGATAATAGATTCGCGATAGTAGATGCCATGTTGGATCTCGCGATATGCATCTCGCGATAGGTGGAAGCCGGCGAGTGCTCCCGTTGGCGTTTGCGCCCTCGCTCTCCTGGCCCGGCTCCCTCAGTCCAGCACCTTCCACAGCCCATCGCCGACAAAGTGCGCGTCCTCCACCACTGGGCCCTTGCCCTTGTCCTTGACCTCGGCCGTGCCCGCCACCAGCAGCCCCACGGCACAGGCCTCCTCCTTGCCCTCGGCCGTGATCACCACCGGCTCGCCCTTTTGCAGCTCGCGCGTCCAGTGCCCATCCTCGTCCAGGCCCTCGTCGCCTTCCCGCGGCCGCGGCAGCCGCCCGCCCGCGCTCGTCAGCCCTGGCGCCATGAGCGTCGCGCCGCCCAGCACGTAGCGAATGGCGCCCCGGTCGATGCGGATGCTGGGAAAGGCCTGCGGGAAGCGGTGCACGAGCCGCAGGTGCGGCAGCAGTGGGATGTCGTGTCCTGGCTTGCCAGACTCGAAAAAGAGCGGCTCCGATTCGTACACGTAGAGGACGGCGCGGTCGGGCAGCTTCATGGACTCGAGCGAGCCTTTTTTCGGGAGCACCTCGTCGGCATAGGGCGCGAGCAGCGGGTAGGTTGTAAGCAGGGACTGCCGCAGGTTGCGCTGCACCGACGACTTGAGTTTTTGCCGCGGTGCCGCAGGAAGACTGGGCTGGTTAGAGGAGAATAAACATGAGGAGAGAAGGCAGAGCAGGCAGAGCAGGCAGAGCAGGCAGAGCAGGCAGAGCAGGCAGAGAAGAGAAGAGCAGAGAGCAAAGAAAATAGCAGAACAAGCAAAGCAGAGCAAAGCAGAGCGCAGAAAAGAACAGAAAAAAAGAGCAGAGCAAGCAGAGCAGAGCAGGCAGAGCAAGAACCAATGCAATCAAATGCAAAACCTATATCAAACCCAACTCACTCCTTCTTAAACATCTTGAGCGCGTACGACAACTGGTGTTGGCAATGTATTCGACTTGCCCCGCTAAAGGCCAAATCGATTTCTCCTGGTCTTGTCTCCTGCTGTCGCGGCGGGGTAGCTCCCCTACATAAGCTAAGCAGGCGCGCTAGCTGGCCTACAACGAAGCTTGCTCGTGATGCAAAGCAGCTTGTCTGGGCCAAAATCATTGTTGGATGGCTGTTATTCTTGATCGAGTGGATTTGATAGTAGTTCTCGTCACTTTCGAAAGAAAAGACAGTAGAGAAATGGTCTGATTACGGCCTCACCATCTATTTCTGGCCTCCATGGATTTACTGCGAAACAACTTTTTTTGCGTCATTCTCGTCGTCTGTCCTCCCTGTACACATTCACAATGCCCTACTCCTCTACCCGTAGTACACATTCAAAATGCCCCCCTCTACCCGTGGTACACATTCATCACAATGCCCTCTTCGTTCACCACCACGTTTAGCCGCTCCGGCTCCAGATCCTTGGCCACCATCTGTCCGGGCTGGATGACCCGGCACTTGGCCGGCAGGTCTCTCTTGCTAAAAGCCTGGGGGGTCAGCATGGCGTCGGCGGCAGTAAATAACAAGTAAAAAACTAAACTCACAGTCGTGCTCGTTGACTCGTCTGTCAGCGTCTTCCCGACAAGCTTGCTCAGCCACGCCTGCGTCTGGCTGTCGCCGAGATTGTCGGCCGTCACGCCGGGAACCACAAGAGGCATTCTAGTAGGAGAGAGGGGAAAGCAATGTAAAAGTGCAGAATTAACGACTGGCAAAGTTGTGCGGTCCGAGTGGTGATGACAAGAGAAAGCAAGCAGGAAACTGAGTAGCCCAATGACGCCTAAATAGCAGACGCTGCACAAAGGGAAGCCGAGACTAGCTGCCTGCAGCGATGACGTCGGCCCTTTGCCCTGGAATGCAGCCGTCATTAATAAGCCCGCCTGTCAGCTTCCTTTTCTACCGGCCTCCGCCTGCTGAGGTTTCACAAGCCTTTCACTGCTTTCAGTGATTTACAAAAGCGTATGGGTATAAATTTTAGTAGCGTAGATGTATAAATTGTCACTTATGAAAAGCGTAGGGGTATAAATTTGTCGGAACTACCAAAACTCTCATGACTATCTCGAGGTCGTCGTTGCCTCGTGGCAAATGCCTCCTTGCACTCAATTATAAAGACGAGAAGCAAAGCAAAACAGTCCTAAGCCCAGAATGCTTCCCAGATATGCAACTGAAATCCAGCAAAAAGTTAAAAAGAAAATAATGGACACAGTCCGAAATGGCCCTTCAAACAGAAGGAAAAGAAAAGGAAACACTAAAACAAACAGAAAAACACCCAAATCCCGCTTGCATCCAAACAAAAGGCATCAATAGTCATGGTATATCGATCATGGAGCAAAGTCTAGGAGAGTCCCGGTTTATCCCCCGATTGTAGAGAAGAGAGTCGTCGTCGTCCAGAACGCCAAGCCAGAAAAGGAGAACCCAAAAGCCAAGTAATAAGACAAGAAGAAGAAGAAAGGAGTGGAGAGGGGAAAAGAGGAGGAGTGGAGAGGGGAAAAGAGAGGAGTGGAGGGGGAGAAGAGAGAAGAGAGAAGAGAGAAGGGGAGAAGAGAGAGAAGGAGAAGAGGGAGGAGAGAGAAGAGAGAAGAGAGAAGGATGGATAAAGAAAAGACGAGAGAGAAGAAAAAAGTAGACGAGAGAGCAGAGAAGACTATACGCCGGTGATTTTGCGCCACCAGCTGTTGCGAGGAGCCGCTTCCACAATCATCTCGTTACGAGCATCACTGCCCTCGGAGCGCTGGCTCGGCTCCTTGCGGTCGCTGCGGTCGCGGTCGCGCTCGGAACGCTCAGGTCGCTCGACACGTTCACGCTCACGCTCGCGCTCCCGCTCTCGCTTGTGCCGCTCGCGCTCGCGTTCTTCGCGCCGCGCTCGCCGCCGCCGGTCGTCTTCCGCCTCTGCAGTCACGGCCTCTTCCTCGTAGTAGCGGTGGCTCCTGTGGCTCCGGTGGCGCCGTTCGCGCCGCGCCGCTGCATCGTCGTCTGTGACTCCGGCGGCAGCAGCAGCTTCGGCTCCGGCCCGCGACGACTCGCCATTGTTCTCCCGTTCCGGCGGCGGCGGCGGCGCATCCGAGTGCTCCTTGACCCAGGATGACGTGCCCGAGTGCGGCCAGCTGGATTTGGACTTGTCCCGCTTATCCCGCTCGCCGCCATGGGACCGCCCTTGCCGGTGGTGGTCGTCGGCGTCCGACTGGTGCCGCCGTGACGAACTCTTGCCCTCTGCCTCGCGAAGCGCGTGTCGCTCGGCACGCCGTCGTCGCCGCTCTTGCTCGTTTTCGCGTTCGCTCTCCATGACCACAGCCGCAACCGCCGACGGCCGCCGTGCACTCTCCGTCTTGCGCCGTTCGTGCCGCGCTGCGCGACGAGCCTCGGCGTCCTCGTCTTCTGTTTGTCGCTCTGCGTGCTGCCTCTCGCGCTCTTTCCGCGCCCGACGGCGCTCGGCCCGCTCGCGCTCGGCCTGCTCACGCTCCGCACGCTCGGCTTCTTCCTTTGCGCGCGCCGCGCGCCGCTCTGCGCGTCTGGCCTCGCGCTCTTCGTTCTTGCGCGCCTCTTCTGCCGCTTCGTGCCGCCGCCGCCGCTCGCGCCGCTCCTCTTCCTTGGCCCGACGCGCCTCTTCCGCAGCTCGCTCGGCAGCTCGTTCGTTTGCTTCCCGCTCTGCGCGTCGCGCCGCGCGCCGCGCCCGTCGTGCTTCTTGTTCCGCGTCGATAGCCCCTCCCGCACCCTCTGTACCCGTCATCGTTCCAGGCATTGTGCTTCGCCGACGCGCCTCGAGTCGTGGAGGGTCTGCTCGAAGTGGGAGATCGCCGCCGACTGCGCCGCCAGCTGTGCCATCCATGGCGCCCATAGCACCGACCGCAATGGCCGCTGGCGCCAGTTTGCCAAACAAGCCTGCAAAGCCTGTTCGCTTGGTCGCGGTCGAGTTGGATCGCTTGAGAGGACTTGCCATGAAAGGCGCAACTGGCCGTTCATCGGCCATGACTTCGTCTTCTTGATGATGGTGATGCTGAAGAGTTAGCTTCTGTGGAAAAGATACAAAAAGAAAAAGAAAACTAACCTTGGATCGCCGGCGCTCGCTCTTCTCGGGGTTCGATTGTGCTCCGTTGTCTTCTTCCCGATGTCTGGATGAGCGTTTGCTGCCGGACGGGCCAACGCCCAGGATCTTGGCGGCTTTGACAGTGACCTCTGCCGGCTCGGGTGGGGGGGAGGCAATGCCGTGCGAAATGTCAACAGAGTTGCGACGCGACGACCGGCCACTGGACCCGATGCGCTTTTCGCGAGTGGACACCGAGCGCGATAGTGGGGGCGTGCTAGCAAATACGCTTTGCCGGCGCAGTATCTTGGCTGCTGTGTCCTTGGATCTGTCGCCCTTGTCGCCCCGGTCGCCGCGCTCGGCCTTGTCTGCTTGGTCGGCTTTGTCGGACCCCGACGAGCCTTTGGTGGACACCTCCTTCTCCTTGCTGCTGGTGCTGTCGCCCTTCTTCGCGTTGCTCTTGTGCTTCGACGAGGACGGCTCCGCCAGTGTTGGCTTCACGTCGCGCTTGCTAGAGCTTGGCGCAGCTGTGGCCGCGGCCCACACGTTCCACGATGCGCCGTCGCGGTTGATCTTGGTGCGCTCCTTTGCACTCGGCTTGGGCTCTGGCGGTGGAGTGGGCGGCCCGTCCGGAACGGCATTGGGCGCAATGGGCGCTGGTGGCGGGATGGGGATCGCTTCCAACTTGGGCCTGACTTTGCTGCTCTTCTTCGCCTTCTTGGTCGCGGCCATGTCGATTACAGCCACAACCTCGTCTTCCTCGCCCTTGTTGTCTTTCTTGTCGCCGGCGTCTCCGTCCTCATTTTCTTCCACCGAGAAACTCAATGGCGACGCAAACGGCCAGCGCGAGGCCACCTTCTTCGCTGCCGCTGGCGCAGGCGGCGGCGGAGGCGGCGCAGGAGGCTCCTCTTCCTGGATCGCGCGCGTTTCCTTCTCTTTGCCCTTGTCTCGCGACGATTTGGACTTTGACTTTTTCCGGTCGGAAGACGTGGGGGGCGCAATTTCTTCGGCGGGTGGTGCCGGCGGCGACGGCGGCGGTGGGGGGGGGACCTCTTCTTCTGCAATTGGCTCTTCTACGGCTGTCGCAGACTCGAAAAGCTTGAGCCGATCGGAAATCTTGCCGCTCACGGCTTTCTTGGCTTTCGTGGACGTCGATGGGGGTGGCAGCGGAAGCGCCGTTGGCAGGGACGCGTCTTTGCTGTCGCTGGTGTCGCTGGCGTCTTTGGCGTTTTTGCTGTCGCTAGTGTCGCTGGCGTCTTTGCTGTCCTTGCTTTCCTTGGCTTCCTTGGTCGCCTCCACAACAACCGCGCTACTCTTCTTTGAGCTCTTGCTGGACTTGGCGCTAGACTTGTTTTTCTCCTTGACCGGCTCGGGAATGTCTGCTGACTCATCAGCTGCAGGGGCCGCCGCGGCACTTTCGGCACCACCCTCTTCCTTGCCGTCGCCGCTCGATGATGCCTCAGGCAGCGAGCTCTTGCTCTTGCTCGCAATCGTCTTCTTGGCCGCGCCCCAGAAACTGTATGTCGGCGCCAGGAGCTCCTCCACCTGCTCCGGGCTGAGGTTGAGCAGATCGTCCTCAATGTCCTTGAACAGGTCGTCGTCCTTGCTCTCTTTGCTGTCCTTGTTCTCCTTGTCGTCGATTTCCTTGCTCTTGCCTTTCTTGTCCTTTTTCTTGTCCTTTTCCTTCTCCTTCTCCTTTTCCTTCTCTTTCTCCTTCTCCTTCTCCTTCTCCTTGTCCTTGTCCTTCTTCTCCTTTTCCTTCTCCTTCTCCTTGTCCTTCTTCTTGTCCTTCTCCTTCTCCGACTTGGACGACTTCGACTTGGACTTCTTCGCGGCCGCCTCGGCCTCTTCCTCGGCCGCCTTGGCTGCCGCCTTTGCCTCTGCCTCCTCGCGCTCGCGCGCCGCCTGTTCCTCGGCTTCGCGCGCCGCTTGCTCCTCGGCCTCCTTGGCCGCCGCTTCTTCGGCCTCTTTGGCGGCGTTCTGCTCGGCGCGCTGTTCTGCCTTCTCAATGAGCGTGCTGAGCTCGCGCTGCTCTTTCCGGTTGAGTTTCCGTCCCGCTTCCTGCTTTTCCAGCAGAGCCGCCCGCCTCTCTTCCTCGTCCGCCACCTTTGCCTCCTCCTTCTCGCGTGCTGCTTGCTCCTCGGCCTCAATGCGTGCTTTCTCCTCTGCTTCACGTGCCTTCTCCTCCTCTTCCCGTTGTGCTGCCTCCTCGGCCTCCCGTGCCGCTTGCTCTTCTGCCTCGCGCGCGGCAGCCTCCTCGGCTTCCTTGGCCTCCTGCTTTGTCTTTTCCTTCTCCGCCTTCTTCTTCTCTTTCTCGAGCTTTTCCTGCTCCTTCTTGCTCAGCTTGGGCTCCTTCTTCTTCTCCTTCTCTTTCGACTTCGTCTTGGCCGGGGTCGAAACATCGTCGTCCAAGCTCTTTGCCTCTTGTGATTCTGCATCGGCTTCCTCGGGAGGAGCGCGTGGCGTAGAGTCTTCTTGTGGAGCCGCATCGGGCTCAGCCTTGCCCTTGCCCTTGGACTTCTTCGTAGTTCCCCAAGCACTCCACTCCTCCTCCTCTTGCTTCGGCACCTCGTCCTCGGGAGCGTCGAAAAACTCGAGATCATCATCCGCCTCCTTGGATTTGTCGTTGTCGTTCTCCTTGTCGCCCAAGCTGTCCTCCTTCTCAGGCTCTGCCCCTCCTCCCCAGATGTTGAGTAATGACCTGCTCTTCTTCTTATTCTTTGCCGAAGAGCCCCATCCCAACCAATCATTGTCGCCATTGCCGTCTGCCGTCTTTTTGATGGAAGCACTGTCTCCGTTAGTAGAGGCATCGTCCCTGCCTTTCTTCTTCTTGTCCTTCTTCGACGTAGTCGCCAAGTTGTCGCCAAAAGTGGTGTCCTGAACAGCTGCTGGCGTGGGAGCCGGATCCTCGGCCTTTGGCTCATCTGGCAAAAGTGATCCCTTTTTCTTCTTTTTCTCCTTCTTGGTCGTAGCAAAGCCCCAGCTCTCGGCCTCCACTGTCTTTTCGGGCACAGCCTCCGGCACAACTTCCGGCTCTGGCTCCGGCTCCGGCTCCGGCTCTGGCTCCGGCTCCGGCTCTGGCTCTGGCTCTGGCTCCGGTTCCAGTGCTGGTTCCGGCTCTGGTTCTGGTTTTAGCGTTCGTTCTGGCTCCGGAATCTGGTCAAGTTCAATCTCCATCTGCATGTCCTTACCAGTCTTCTTCTTGTTCTTCCTTGCTCCAAACAAGGTCCACGGATCCAGTTCCGGTTCTTTCTTGATTGGCGCCGGCTCGGGGACCACAGCGGCTGCTCCTTTTGCCTTTTTCTTGTCCTTCAGAGTAGACAATCCCCATATATCATCCTTCTTTTCCGGCTCGGCCTCCAGAACGGGCTCAGGCTCCGGCTTCTGTTCGGGTGCTGGCTCCGGCTTCTGTTCGGGTGCTGGCTCCGGCTCCGGCTCTGGGACCTCCTTCTTGCCTTTCTTCTTCTTGTCCTTTTTCGACGTAGTGCCGCTCCAACTGTCGATTTTCTTTTCCTCCTTCTCGGGCACCGCCTTGGGCGCAGGCTCCGGCTCTACAACGGGCTCAGAGTCCTTGACTAGCTCGGCAACCGCGTCCTTCTTCCCCTTCTTCTTCTTGTCCTTCTTCGGTGCTGAGATACCAAAAATGTCATCCTCGGCAGCGGCATCGAGTGCAGGCGTGGGCTCAGGCGAGGGCTCAGGCGCGGGCTCAGGTGCGGGCTCAGGCGCGGGCTTTGGCGTAGGCTCGGGTAGTATGGGCTCGGCATCCGCAGCAGCGACCTTGTCCTTCTTCTTCTTGCCCTTGGCGGTGACTGTCGTTCCCCAAACAGCAGTAGAACTGCTCCAGAGAGTGCCTTCTTTGAACAGCTGCGGCTCCGGCTCCACTTCCTGTACTGGCTCTAGTGCCGGTTTCGGTTCTGGCTCCGGCTCGGGTTGTGGAGGTGGTGGTGCCGGCTGTGTTCCGCGCTCTGGGATCTTCTCCTTTGATTTGTTCTTGTCTCTGCCAGTAGCCGTTGCCCAAAAACTCGACAGGAAAGATCCCCTCTTGGGTGGCTCGGGCTCCGGCACGGGCACGGGTGGCGGTGGCGGTGGCGGCACCGGTTCGGGCTCCTTGACCAGGTCGACTTGACTCTTCTTGTTGTCTTTCTTGCTACCCCAGGAGAAGCCCCATTCGTCGGCTTCGACATTGTTGACTGGATCTTCGTCGATTTTGATCTCAGGAAGAAGTTCCGGCTCTGGACCCAGCTCATTCACCGACGCTAGCTGGGGCTCGGGCACAAGCTCGGGTTCGACTGCCGCTTCGCCTCTCTTCTTCTTCGACTTCTTGGTGGCAGGGCTGTCCCAGACCCCGGTGCCCCACAGATCGTCGGTAAGAGTCGGTATCAACTTGGCTTCCAGGGTTGGCTCTGTCTCCAATTCAGGCAGCAGCACTGGCTCGGGCGCCGGTGGGTCGGGAGCAACCACAACAGTTGCCTTGCTCTTTTTCTTCTTCTCTTTCTTGGAAGTGAGGGTGCCCCAAGAACTCTCTTCGGCTTTGGCCGGTGCAGGCTCGGGCTCTCTGACTGGTTCGGGCTCGGGCTCGGGCTCTGGAGGCGTTGGCGGCGCTGGCTCGGGTGCTGTCTCCGGTACGACGGTTTTCCCCTTCTTTTTCTTCTCCTTCTTGAGAGTGACAAAGGAAGGGAACATGGTATCGGCAGCGTGCTTCGCATCCTCCTCGGGCTTCTCTTCCGGCACTGGCTCTGGCTCTAGGTCCGTCTTTCCCTTCTTCTTCTTCTTGGAGCTAGCATCCCAGCCAAAGTCAAAGTCGCCCAGAGTATTGGCTTTTGCAGCTTCTGCTCGAGCCAGAGTATCGTTGCTTTTCCTTCCCGCCACCTCGAGAGCTGGGTCTGGCTCCTTTGGTGCTTCTATCTTGGCTGTAGTCACATCAGTGCCGACTGTGGCTTTTACCTTCTTCTTCTTCGTTGTTGTCGTCTCAGCGCCCCAGATGCCAACCCCCCAGCCGTCTCCTGCCGGCGGATCCGGCTCTGGCTTCGCTTCGGGTACGGGATCTGGCTGTTTGGGCGGTTCTGGCTCTGGCTCCGGCTCCGGCTCTGGCGGTTTCACCTCGTTCTTCCTTTTAGGTTTCTTTCCCAGACCCCAAACGTCCCAGACGGTTTCTTCCTCTTTTTTCTTCTCGCGCTCTGCTGGTTTCGGCTCCGGTTCCGGCGACTTTTCCAGTCCATAGTCGAAGATGCTGCTCGTGACGTTGTTCTTGCCCTTTTTCTGCGTCTTCTTGGTAGCGGATGTCAGGCCGTTGCTCCAGTAGTCGTCGATGGGGGGCGGGTCAGGCTCTTTGACGGGTGAGGATTCCTCCACCTTGGGGGGCACATCCACAGCTGCGGTCACGCCCTTCTTCTTCTTGCCCTTGGAGGTCAACCCGAAATAGTCCTCTTCGGGCTCTGCTGCTGGCTTTTCCGGCTCAGCCTCAGGCACAGGGTTGGGATCCTTGGCTTTCTTCTTCTTCGCGCCAACGGCACCCCAGGTGCCCCAGGTTTCATCCTCGACAGAATCCTGGACTTTGGCGGGCGCGACATCCTTCTTCTCCTCTGCCGACTCCGTGTCCCAATAGTTGAGCTTCTTCTTGGCTTCCTTTTTGCCCGTCACGGCAGACACATTAAAGCCAAAGTTGTCGTCATCCTTCTCCTCCTTCTTGCTGTCGTCGGGGAGGGGCTTGCTCTCTTCGGGCTCGTCAAAGCCAAATGAAAGAGTCTGCTTGGTCTTCTTCTTTGGCTTTGTTCGGTTCAGGCCCCAAAGGTTGGCGTCCCCGTCGTCCTTTTTCTCCTCGGCCTTGGGAGGATCGGGTAGTGTCGTCTTGGAGCCACCTATGCCCCATGAGGAGCCGCCACCCCAGCTTGTGCCCCAACCTTTAGTCTCGGGTTGGGCGGCGGGTGTGGGGTCGGTGAGCTTGATGTCCTGAAATGCGTCGAGCTCTGCGGTGGGGGCAATCTCTGTCTTCTCCTTCTTCTCCTCTTCAGCCTTTTTCCCCTTCTTTTTGGCGCCCGCCGTGGAAAAGTCGCCCCAGATATCGTCGCTCTTCTTATCGTCACCGCCATTGCCTTTGTCGCCGCCGCCACCCGCACCCTCTCCAGTGCCGCTGGCGCCAGCATCCTTACTTGGCTCACCGCCACCGTTGCCTTCTTTCTTTTCCCCGCCATTACCGGCGCCGTTGGTGTTTGTCCGGTTGAAGTTGTTGACAGGCTGTCGTTGGGTAGTTCTTTTCTTCTTTGAAGCTTGCCAGAAGCCTTCGGAGGAATTAAAGTCAATAAAGGGAAACATGCCTGGGTCCTGGATAAGGTCGGTGTCCCGTCTGCTCCTCGACTTCGGCTTAGAGGACAGGTTGCTATCTGCTGAGGGCCGATCTCCCAAGGGTGTGTCAAAAGTGGAAATGCGTTCAGCCGAGCAGGCGTCACTCTGGTTCGGATCGGGAAGAGGGCTATCCTCCGAGGGCGTAGGTTCAGGGGAGCACGCGGGGTGCAAGCTGCGCGCCCATTTCGGGGTAAGGCTAGGGACTATAAGGGGGGCTCTGGCACGAGGCTCTTTCTTTTCAGAACGACGACTTGATGCGGGTAGAATTGCCTAAGTGCGGTGAAGCAAGGTCAGCGGTGAAGAGGTAGGTTGGCTCAAGCCAATTGGGCAATGGAAAAGGAGACAGGTGACATAGGGTGATCGTGAGCACAGCACTGGATGAGGTCTGGCATGGGGGCGCGTGCCTGACCAGATAAGGCCAGACTGTCCCTGATAGCGAGGGCATTGGGCTGGATGAGGCGGAAATGAAGGAAGAGGGGGGGTACCCCTGCAAATGGGGACCTTCCAGAGCCACCGCGCCACACGCGCCAGACGTTCTATCTTCGCCAGCCAAAAAAGAGGGGAAAATGGAGGATATTGTAACGCAAAATATTATAAATACTTGATTTAAAAGGGGGTGGGGAATCGTCATGCAAAGAAGGACGGATGGAAACAAAACGGGAAAAAATCCAGGGAAGCACAATTGCACGATGCACCAAAAAGGCATCATCTGCGCAAAATTGACATACACGGTGTGCTGCTGTGATCACATACATTTGCGTAGACGCGAAGCACAAGTCTGCAAGAACTACCACGAGGCAAAGGGGGGGGGAAGATAAGGAAAGGCGGGAAATAGAGGGTAAAATCAAATAAAAAGGCAAGGCCGTAGAAAAGGCCAGAAAACTTACCCTGAGCTGGATCCATGCTGTAGCTATGCAACGAAAGCGCAAGCGCAAATCATCGGGGGACCAGGGAATGACGTCGAGGTCATACAGGGCGGTGTTATCCCACCCAGTCGTCCTTGTCCCATGCTGGGTTGTCGGCCAGCCACATGTAGCGCTTCTTGCGATGGCGTTTACAGGGCGCAGCACCAAAAGCTCGGAGGCGGCCATGGCGATTGTCTAGCAAACTGGCGGTGCACTGAGAGGCGGAAGTCAAACTCATGGACGCAGCGGGCAACCGAGAAAGTTGGCGGGGTTTTTGATCGAGGGAGATGGTGAAGATGCGTGCAAAACGGGGAGAGAAGCGCCGGTGCAGACGAGGAGAGGACGTGTGGTTCGGCGCGTCGCTGTAGTCGGGGTGAGGCTGTCGGTGGTATCGTTGGAGTCGGTGCTGCCGATGTATGGCGATCGGCTCGTAAGTCGAAACGAGAGAGGGAAAAGCCGATCAGAAATCGCAACGGGCTTGAAAGCCGGGTCTGACCTAAAGGTTAAATGGCAATCGCGAGGGCCAGCAACCCTTGCTGTGCAGAATACAGCAAAGGGCAGAAAGAGAAAAGGAAAACAGCAGAAATAAAGAGGAAAAACAGGTAAGGGCCGCAGAAGAGGGGAACTCCAACGAAACGGAAGAAGGGAACGAGTTCAGCGGAGCGGCGTCGGTCCGCACTATACCTGCAAAGGCTGCCCGTTAAGATGTCAGTATTATTTGCCGGGCGTTATAGCCTCCTATTTCCATTCGCGTCTTCTTTTGATCGACTGCACGGGAGAGACGGCTGAGGGATAAGGGGGCCAATGAGTCCAAAAGATCTCATAGGCGGGAAGAAGGTATAACAGGATTGGTGCAAGAGAAACAGTGGTATCTGGCGTAAAGAGTACGGGGAGAGGGTGGGTGGAAGGGAAAGGCGGTCGAGGCGAAAGGGAGGGAGGGAAACGAAGACGAGAGGCCAGCGGGCGACAAGAGGCGACCAAAGTGGCGCTGTGTGACGGACCTGCCTTGGGAGACAGCGAGGCGGTGGGATCGCAGCCTATCAGCAGAAATGTGTAAGCCGGGCGGTGAAAACGGTGAACGGATGTAAGAGGAGCGCAAAGAGTGGCGCAGGAAAGGCGGAAGGGGAAGGAAAAAGCAAAGCAACAAGGCACAAGTTGGAGGACGAACGGGCCGGAAGAGGCAACTCTTGTTTGGTTGGTATAGCGACGAGGGTGGAATCGTCAGGCAGAAGAGCCGGGCAGAAAGGCAGAGGAGGAGGAGGAGCGAAAAAACAGGAAATCGCAGGATCGCTAAACGTACCTGGAGTCGCCGAGAGGTATTCGGGAGCTCCGTCGGCAGCAGCAGACGGGACGTCGGCGCAGACGCGAGCGAGTAGGTAAATAAAGCGGGCAGAAAAACAGACAGATTTTTCGGGTGCCAGAAACAGTCGGCGGGGACGGCGAATGCGGTTCTGGGATGGGATGCCGGTTGCTCTGAAAGCTGCAGGGACCCTGCTGCGAACAGGAGACGTGTGGTAATTCGTAGTGCGTGTACACTACTCCTTAGTGGCGCCGTGTAATGGAGGTGCCAGATCGGCCGTTTCTGTCGTCCTTCTCTGTCGTCCTTTTTTGATTCTTTTTTTTGCTGGTGCGCACGCCTCGCAATGCGACGTGGTATTCCTTTTCGATTCCCAAACGGGGATTAGGGGGGTGGGAGAGAGAGAACCAGAAAAGAGGAACAGGAAAGGAACAGGGCAAAGGAAAAGCGGGCGAGAGAAATGGGCAAACCAGCCAAAGCAAGACAAACAGAGTGGATGGAGGAGTGGATGAGAGATGGCTGGGGAATCGTGGCCGGCGATTGGCACCAGGCGCGACCGGGGTGTCCTTGCGCAGCGGACTAGCACGCCCTCTTTGCCCTGTCGGCGAGGCGATGGTACCCGGACGGCGCGTGTGACCGCAGAAGGGGTGATGATGTGGTGATGGTGATGCAGTAGCGATGTTTAAAGTGATTTCCCTGCCAAATAAAGTTTTGCAAGCTGCGCTGGGCGCGGATCCGTGGCTCTTTCCCTACGGAATGCTTACAAAAGGCATAGGTGTGCGCGGGGTGTCAGGAAGGCCGATGCGCTGTCGCCGCTGACCTTGGAGCCACACCTTAACAATGATGAATAGGCAGCTGTAGAGCAGAGTAGCGCAATACTTATTCTGATAAAGTGGGCATGTACGGACGTCGAGATCGAGTCACGATGCCCAGGCAACGCATCTACGGCTGTTTTCTATTTCATTATGCGCAGTGCCCCTCGCGTCCCAGCCACCTCGATTTCATCTTGCCCTGGCTTTAGGGTTTCGCTGATTATTTACAAGACCATCTGCCACTTTTCTGCTGATTCTACCAACACCTCCGTAGTGCCGGGACGGGGCGTCTGGCGCGTGGCAAATCATACGCCTCCGCCGTCTGATGCGCTGCCCGTCGATACATGTCGGCTGGGCAGTGATGCGCTGCGTTACGTTAGTCATGGCGGCGCAGACGGCGGCGCACATGTGCTGGAAGAAAGCACCCTAGCGCCTAATCTATACTAGCGTGCGCTACCCTACCCAGCTACCTGCTCGTTTCAGCGGGTCGCTGCGAGGCGTTTTAGTGGGTTCAAAGCCTGCGTGATGGCGGCTGCAAAGGCCATGTTTGCCTGCTGCGCGTTGCCGGCCGCTGCTGCAGCAATGCATGATGCACAGCGGGAAAATAAGAACTCAAGGAGGCAGTCAAGGGAGCTTTCCCGGAGGAAGAGCATTGCATACAGCGAGATGCCTTCACGATAGGGCCAAATCTGTAAGGCTGAGTAAGCATATATGATTTCACGTAATAAGAGCCCGTCTTTGTAGTGTATTGCTCTTATGCGGCCCTAGCGGCAACAATAGACCTTCAGTTTGGGTGTTATTGGGAGGGCAAAGGACTGGAAACAATAGAAGTTCAGAGCCAGGCTTCCACTCAGAAAATGTCCGAGTTAGGTGCATCCTCTGGCTGTTCCAAGTCGTCTGCACGCAATCCCAAATTAGATTAGCGTGATACACACCGCTTTTACGGTTCACAGGAATCATCGAATGGGAACAATAACAAACCAAACCAAAATAAACCGAACCAGTCTTTTCTTACGCACAGCACGAGAATGACGCCAGGCCAGATCGAAGAGCCCCTCTCATGCAAACAAGACTGTCGATCGAGGGAACTGGACTCCTTTTCTTTCTCTGGCGATACTCCGCAGTGTAAAATGTGCTTGCTAATAAAACTTTCACCAAATAGAATGGACGAGCGGACACAGACGAGCACTTTGTGCCATACGATGTACGAGTTAAACGCCAGCACAGGCCGTCACGCTGCCTCTCTAGTGGAACTATCTGTGGGGAAGGGGGCAGCGATATTCGGTAAAAAAGAACGGACATTGTGGCATCTACAAACAAAGCAAGACCATTCGTTGCCTGGCTAGGCGGGCTGGCAATACACTAAAATGCGTAGCGCAGAGTACAAAGTAATAAGCGACAGACAGAACAACACACAGCATTTTACAACATCAGTTGGGCGAGAAAAGGCTTGGACAACTCAGCCATCGCCGTGTCCCAACACGCGCTTTCAGCTCACCTGCTGCATTTTGTAAAAGCAATAACAAAAATGCCAAAGTTGGCTGTCATATTCCCGTCTTGACTCGGCCACTTTCATGTCAGATGTTTACAACTACTCTATACCAACTACCCATAGTATCCTTGTCTCTTTGCCCGTCAGCGTCTTGGCAAGACATGCTGTAGTGTAGAGGCACATTACACTACTCTCACCTTTAAGTTCCGGGAAACGTGAATTAATAAGAAGCAGCGCCGCAAATAGCCGGAGATGATGGCAGATTATGACAATGTTGTGAGGTCGAAGTACGGCATAATATAACGAAGCTACTGCCGTATAACCGTCTTCTTAGTACACATTCTTATCAAGTTCACATTATGAATGTGATAGTTCCAAGATATCGCGATTCAAACAGACTCGAAACAGGAGCGACATGACACCGGCCTTTCGCTTAATCACGTGAGCGACCTCCTTTCCTACTGCTCGGGTGGACCTTTCGTCCAACTGGCTCGATCTAGTCCTCTTGCGGCGACTAACAACGTCCAAATTTAGATTTACAAAGTACTGCCTGTTTCATCGCTGTTGGCAGGGAGAGAGCTTGATCAGCCCAGAGAAGATCTCTCTCTCAGGCCTTTTGAATACGGTTCCCACGTCTTGTACGGGCATACCTGCTTCTTCGCTTTTCCTGCTCGGCTTAGCAGTCCGGAAACGACTGTCGGATACTCTGTTGTGCCGCACCGCTCACTGTGTGTTGCAATCTTTTCGCTCCTGTAAAAGTGCAAGCTCAAAAAACCCGGCTCCGTGGCTGTCTGGGAAGGCGTTGGATATATGTTTCATGTACGAATGAAAAGGAGTGATGCTATTCGCACCCTAAAATACGTACAGTACATACTCTAGCGGTAAAAGTGACAGAATGTCTTGTGACACCATTGATGTCAAGGTTGTTATTGGCTGCCATGGCTGTATCTAATATGAAGATAGCACTGCCGTAACTATCGATATTGGCGTTATTTGCGTTAAAAGAGGCGCTGTAAGTGTTGGTGATATGTGGAGTTGCAGTAGGTGAAGATTTGGGTCGAGCTAGTGTGCAGAGTATGTACTGTACAATTTCGAGGGTGCGAATAGTATCACTTATATAAGACTTCTCGTCGAGACGAAGACATCCGTCCAACCACTACTATTTTATATTTCTTGAAAGATTTTTTCTTCCACTCTTTCCTCTCACATTGCTCCTACTCTTGAGTTTTGACCGGAATCCGGACTATCTTCCGTGCCCCCTTTCAATACTTCATCCTATCTTGAGACGACACCAAATCAGTCCTCGAGAGCTCCGACTGCCTTTACGCAATCTTCTGTTACCATTGTCGCACCTAGCTCTTTCTATATCAACCGCTTTCTCCGACTGCCGACGACACCTCAGAATGCCTATCCTCCATTACAATTTCGCCTACCCCTTGCCGCCCGACCTCGCCCCCGAACTCGTCGTCCAGGCCCTCCACCGCTACGACACCCTCATCACCCCAAACCCCTACCTGGCCGCCTACCACCGCCGGACCCTGGACCCAGCCGAAGTCGTGGGCGATGCCTTTTTCCGCGAAGACGGCAACAGCCTCGCCGCCTTCCAGATCACCGAGCGCATCGTCCTCGTGCCCGGCCTGGCGTCTACCCACCTGGTGATTCCCTGCGTGATGCAGCGCATTGAGAACGGCGTGCGCAGCCGGGCAATGGCCTCGGGCGGCGTGCACGTGTGGAGCACCTGGCGCGTGGCGCCGGCGGGCACCGTGGCGGCGGACCAGACGCAAAGGGCGAAAAAGCCAAAGAGCGACAAGACGCACAAGAAGCAGCAAAAGAAGCAGCATGGCTCGACGACGTCCGTGTCCCATGACGGCCGCCGCGCGTCGCTACAGGAGCCCACCCCACCGGCAGTGCCCCCCAAAGACTATGACACCTCGGCCGTGCCCGCCGCCCCTGCGTACGAGCTCGTCGAAGAGTCCCGTGTCGAGTGCAACGCCTTTGTCAAGCCGTTTGTCGGACGCAGCTTTCAGATGGGCCACTTGGAGATCCTGCGCAAAGTCGTCGCCGACATTGTTCAAGAGCAGAAAGCCAGGAAACATCATGCCAAGTCGTGATTCGGCGCTGTTCTTGCCTTCTAGTCATTGTGCCCATGTTTTATATCCTCCTTTGCCTTGTATCTCTAGCATTGTCCCTTTTATTAGAATACGCGCCAATTTCCCATTTTGGACCCTCTCTCCTACTGTCAAATCATATGCCAGTAAATCTCTTCCCTCTGCCTCTTTCTCCAAGTTCGGGTTTTCATCACACCAGTGTACTGATGGTGACCAAAGGCGTTTAAAATGGGGAATCTATGCATGTATCCAAAAAGCAAAACTCAAAATAAATCGTAATATAAAACAGGTGACAGCAAATCGGTTTAAATCATAAACGGGATATCACCCAAATAATCATATCGAGTTGTCTGGCCCAACCCGGGATAGTAAACCCACCCAACAAAAAAAACGAAAACAGTAAACCATGAAAGCCATACGGCGACATTTGGCAAGTCTATCATAAAACAACTCATACCTCAATGCCCAAAAAGACCGACACTGGCCATGAGAACAAAGTGATATCAACCCAAAGGGACCAAAGAGGCTAAACCAAAAAGGCAGGATAACAAAACTCCCACGTAGATTGCACAGCAAATAGGCACGCCCCGAAAACAAGACAGAAAAGAAAAGGCCCAATCCATAGAGTAATGAAAAAAAATCATCATCGGCCAGTTATGTCAGACGTATAGCCGGCCTCGGAGTAGTTCTCGCTCATGGCACTCTCGCCAAAGCCGGTGCCAGACCCAGAGACGTAGCCAGCTTCGTCCCCGTCTTCAAAGTCGCTGGCATCGAAGCTGCTGCGGCCGCTAAGGTCGTCTTCCATGCCTGACACGCCTCCGCCCACATCCATAGAAGACCAGTTGACTTGAGCAAGAGCAGGATATTGGGCCAGAAGAGCTGCGGGCAGAGAATAGTTGCCATTCGCATCCATAGGATAACCGGTAGCCGGGTCAATCTGTGGCTGCTGCGCCATCATCATGCTTTGTTGCTGTGCCGCGGCGTGGGCCTGCATCTCCTGCTCCTGCCATGTTCGCTGGCGCTCGAGAAACTCTTCGTCTAGGAGTGGCTTGATACATATCCGGCCGGCTTCAGAGCGGAAGTGGCGTCCCAAAGCGTCGGCGCGGGCGAAGCGGCGGCCACACCCCCACTCGCCGCCTGTCTTCAGCTCGCCTTTGCACATGAACCTCTTCTCGCCACTGTGCAGGCCTTCGTGGCGCTTGCGATCATGCTGGCGAGCAAAGGCTTTGCCACAAAAGCTGCACACAAAGGGCCGCTCGTCGGTGTGCGTGCGCAGATGCGAGCGAAGATTGTATGCACGAGTAAACCGCTTTGTGCACATGCTGCATTGGAAGATGGCAGGGTGCTTTTGCGCCCGTTTGGTGCTTCCGGCGGGCGAAGAAGCAGTCTCGTTCGGGACGGAGGCGGCAAAGTCAGGATCAGCCAGGCGGATGGCCCTAGCATTGTTGGGCACTGCAGAGGTAGACCCGCGACGAAACCGGCCCGGACTACTCGCGATAGAGCGATCTAGCGGGGACAGGGACCGTGATGAGAACTCATGGCAACTGACATCAGACCCCATATTAGGAGACAAACGGCTAATGCTAGAATTTGACCGGCTACTTGGCATGCCTCCTCCACCGCCGTTTGGGTCTGTATTCGCACGACGACGAGGGCGACCTAGTGTTACAATGATTAGTTATTTTCCCTTTCCCAACTTGCGCTTGACGAAGAAAATCTAACCTCGTTGCTCTGGAAGTGTGAGTGCACCCGTATCCACCACCGGCTTCCCCTCAAACATGGACCGGCTGGCGGGATTCGGTGCATAATCAATGGCAATAGTGGGCGCAGGCATCTGAGCCATTTGTATTTCAGGCGCGCTGGAGGGAAGTGACGGGAAGGCCTCGGACGCAGAGCTCGGGTTTGCCATATACGGCGAATAGTCGTTTTGGACCTGGAGCGTGAAACTCGCAATGCCGCTGTTCATGTCCGGCAAAGCCTGCGCCGCGATGCGCGGGGAGATGGCCGGACTATGCGACGGGCTGCGGCCAGTCGGGTTGCTCGATATACTGATGCTATTGAAGCCATTGTGTATGTCCCGGTATATCTCCCCGTCTTCTGGTCGGAGCAAGGGGGAGCTGCTGACGTGCTCAGGCAAGCCAGGAAAGCTTTCCTGGGCGACCAGTGATGGCGAATGGCCACCGATGGAGGAAGCTTCGGAATAGTCGGAAGCGCTGCGGCGGTGTGTCTGGAAAGGAAAGCCAGTCCAGTCCTGGCCAGGAAGAAGAGCCGCCTCGGGGCCTAGAGAGACGTTGCGAGAATGAGCGCGCCCACCAGGGCTGTGGGAGAACTGATGGGTGTTGAGATTGGGGGAGTGCTGGACCGAGCCGGATTGCATGGAGTCCCTGCCAATGAGGTGCGGAGGCGTAGGGCTGTTGTGTGAGTGGGTAGTCGCCATGTTGGTGAGGTCTGGGGTGGAAAACTGAGATGGTTGATCCTGTTGTGATTGCTGCTGCTGCTCGAAGAGAGGGGCAGAGGGCTCCGATGAGCCCGGGTAGATGATAAAGTCGTCAGCGGCAAAGGCCTGTTGCGGATCCAGAAAGCTCTGTGTGTAAGGGGCAGCAGTCGGTTCTGACTTTAGCTGGTCGACAAACGAATGGCCGGGATCGAAGGTGATGTCCTGCTGGCCAAGGGCGGACGGGGGGGCAGTAAGAAACGAGACTCCGGTGACGGCGTTGAAGGCGGCGAAGTCGGGCTGCGAGGAAGCAAACTGCTGGATGGATGGATCTATAGACAGGCCTAAGCCGATGGTGTTGTTGGTGCTGACAGCCTGAATATTGGTCGTGAAAGGGCGGGCAGGTGACGGCGACGGGGTATGGCTTCGTTTTATATCCTGAGGCTGAAGGTGGTCGACCATGGCCGGCGAGCGGCCTCGCGGCGATAGCATCTGGTCCATGATACGTGCAGAGGGAAAGAGAAGAGGAAAAGAAGGAGAGACAGAAAGGTTGTACGTGGGGAAGGGGGTGTGGTGTTTGTTGTCGCAAGTTTCGGAGGGTAACAATGCCGCTCACCCTCGTTAGGCCAAAGCGGCGCACAGGTACAGTAAGCTTATGAGCGAGGGGGATACAATGGCAATGGCGGCGGTCCAGGCGACAACAGGGCGGGGGAACAACTGAGAGAAGCAAAAGAAGCGTGGGAGGCACAAAGAGAGGGGTCGGAAAAAGGGGGGGCAACGAGGGCGGACGGGGGTGTCGAGGTGGAGGAGAGGCCGCGGGAAAGCAGGGAAGTGCCGGCGAGGTCGGGGCGAAGATGGCAACGGTTGGAAACAACGACGGAATGGTGCGTGACAACCGGGAGGTTCCTGTGTTGGGTGAAGAAGAGGCGGAGGGCCAGTCAGCCTTCTGCATAGACGAGAAAGAATAAGCGCAGATTGTGTGGCAGTGCTTAAGTGGAGGAGGGGCTGTGCAAACTGGCAAGCCGGCGGCCGCTGGGAATTGGCCCTAACGGTGAGACGCCGGCGGAGCCAGCAGGCGGAACAAAAGAAGGGGTTGTGCTTTCTATGAGGTGCCCAAAGAGCCTGCCACCTCGTAGAATTTGACCTCTTCCTCCGTGTGTTTCCTTTCTGGCTATATTTTCCTCGTTCTGATTTCCTCCCTTTTTTTCTGATTTTTCTTTATTTTTCGCGAGTTTTTCTCTCTCTCTTGGCTTGGTCTCTTCCCTGTTCAGCGACCCTGGCCTGCCGGGTGCCTGATCTTCCCCTTCTGGGTCTTGGCTTTCGACCGGAGAGTTTGCTGCACATGCTTATGCCTACAGTGCCTTGCACCGTGTACTGTCGGGCTGTAACCACTCGGCCTTGACGAATGCCGTTTGTAAGGACAGAAGGGAGTGGAGTACAAGCGTACCTTGTATGATGTAGGGCTAGAGTGCCTTTTATTTGAGCGCGTAGAGGAAGGAGAGGCTAGATATGTCGCAAAGCAAGCTCAATGTCGGAAAGCCTGGGCTAAAGCAAAGACGTCCAGGCACAGGCGCATGAGCGGGCGGGAAGAAAAGAGAGAAGCACTGAATAGAGTGCGCAGGACTCTTTATATAGCCGTCAACAAATTGGCTCTTTCTTGCAGCAGCTGTTAGTGACTACTCCTGCTCGCTCGTTTGGTTCTGATTGATGTGTTGTGCTTCTGGTGGTATTCGTCCAATCCTCGTCTGGTTCCCGTCCGTACTTGAATCTGCAACTGTATTGACGCCCCAGCCTGGTCCCGTTTTGTGCACTTGATCATGCGCGGACAGCTATCACACCGTAGAGAACATGCCACGCGCTTCTCGAGAAACTGGAAAAGCGAGGCGTGGCTGTGAAAAGATTGATATGAAGAATATTAGAGGTTGGACGAGGCAGCGATAGCGCAGCAGGTAACACAGCGAGACTGGAACAGAAATTGAAAATGAGGCAGTCGTTTAAAGCCCCCGTAGTATAACAAAGATCAGTGTCTAATGGAGGCGGGGCCGGGAGTGGCGTTGCGGGAGGCAAAAATGTCAAAGTTGGTGATGTGCAGAAAGGAAGAAAGGGGAAAGGGAGTCAAAACCAGAAAATAAAGGGGCCGCAAGGTCGAAAGATGCCAGCAGCGGGAAAGAGTGCCAGGTGAGAAAGCAGGCACGACCCAAACACCGAGATTACGGGCAGTTGAGACCAGCGCGGGGCAAGCAAACGATTCACTTCGTCCCAAGAAGTATTACACGAGCCTTTAGAACAACGCTCAACAGGGAAGGCGGGGCGCTTCCGAGGCCTTTGGCAGAACTGTGCCATTTACACTGTATTTCCCATGCTTGATCCAAATTTAGAAAGTGGTGGGGCAGAAGCCTTTTTGGAAACGGACTAGCTGCATTTGCCTATGCGACTCCTCCCAAAGACCACATGGCTGGCTGCCTAGTTTTGGTCCTTTTGAGACGCATAGAATGAAGTCATCCGCAGCGTCGGGCAGTCAGGCTAGCATACGGGGGACCGCGCACGACGGCCACGAATCCAGCAGGTCTGTTGGTCAGTTGGCTGATCCTGCCGAATCCCGTCTATATCTTGCTTTGTACAGTGGCTTAGGCGGCACAGAATATTGGCGCCTTAATTAGAGATTCGAGCATCAGTAGAACAATTGCCAAACTGATCGTAAACGGCGGCGCTGCGTTGCGGCTCTGGGTGGATCAGGCACCGGAACTTTGTGCCCTATTTGCCGCCTCATAATTTAGGGCCTGCAGGGGAGGCTTGGCTACGGGGTTGGTGCGTTGGTGCCTGAAGTTTAGGGCGTAGAGTGCTGTGATAGCAGACGGACAATAAGGCTAATTGTGCTATTTCTTTGGCTCTTCTTTCCAACTATCATATTGTTTCTCAACTTCACACCGCTTAAGGCGCAGTCGTTGCAAAGTCGGGCCTCAAACGGAGGTGATGGGAGACAACGGCCGAGAAACATTATTGACGGCTCGAGCCTCATTGTTGAACTATCCCGTCCGTCCTCGTGCTCCCTTTGGGCCAAAATTCCATCGTTTCGTCATACCATTGTATATTCAGTGAAGCATCTTATGCCTAAACAGGAGAGGAGAATTAAAGAAGCGGTGAGGCGCTGCAAAGAGTTGCGATAATCCCTCCCAAAATGTGTATCCGTTGTAACGCTAAAACAGGCCAGATTGTATACATTGCAAACCAAAGCCACAATTCCTTTCCGCTAAATCACCTCCTCCCGCTCATAGCCCACAGCGCGGTCGAATGGCTTGGGCGGCGCCCGGCCCGACTTGTACTCGCTCACAAACGGATTCGGGTCGGCCTTTTGGTCGAGATTGCCCAATGTGTGATTGACGCCACGATGGCCAGCCTCGTCAGCCTGATGGTTAGCGGGTGGAGGATAAAGAAGACGATAAAGAAAAAAGGATAAAAGATGAAAGAAAAAGAGAAGAAAAGGAAAGAAATGGAAGAAATGGAAAAAAGAAGAAATGGAAAGAAAGAAAGTGAGACATACCCTAATGTATAGAATCAGATCCTTCATCGTGCGGTGTCCCTCGGGCATGTGCCAGTACCGCACGGCAATCTCGGGCACGCGGAACGAAGGGTCCGTCCAGGCTGGCGTGTGCCCGGCGTCGATCTCGGCCAGACACCGCGTGTATGTGTGGACGGCCTCTTCCTCCAGGTAGCCGACGAAGCGGTGGCACATGCGCGGGCTGATCAGGTAGGTCAGGAACAGCGCGTTGAAGTAGACGCCCTGTGCGCCCAACACCATGAGCTTCATGAAGCGGCCCGGCTCGCACATATTCATAAAGGTCAGCAGGTGCATGCGCTCATTGTACGACTCCTCCAGCAGCGTCTCGATCCAGCCGTTGTCGCGTCGCAGCCGCCGGATCGAGTGCAGGTGCCGCAGCATGCCGGCCACCATGCCCGGCACGCCGGCAATGGACTCGAGGAAGATGAAACGCGTCATCCACTGCGCCTCGCTCAGCGGCTTCTCGGCCGCCACCGACGTTGTCGGGAAGCGCTTGTCCGACTTTTGGTTACGCGCCATGCCCGTGGCCATGTCCATACCCCAACGGCAGAAGCGCATGAACTTCCAGGCCAGCCGGTCGCCCATGGTCTTGGGCGGCCGATGGCCCGGCGCCACGGCCACCATCTCCTCGTAGGTGTAGCCGTGGTGAGGCCAAGCCGGTGGCGTCTGGCGGATGTGCTCAGTGTCGGGCGAGGGGAAGATGTCGCGCATGCGGGCGACGGCCGACGTTGAGAAGCCCGAGGAGGCGTTGGCCCTGATCGGCCCTCCAGGCAGCGTCGAGCTACAAAACACCGGCACAGCCCGTACTATCAACTGCCTGCCCAGCTGAGGAGATCTCAATGGTATGCTAACTCGTAAAGACATTGTGTGTTGTGCGTGTAGGAGAGGCAACGGAAGAGAATGGGATAGAGGGAGAGGGGGATAACAAAGTGCCAGAAAGGCTCAACCAATGGACTGTAATGCTGATTATGCTGAACGTCTAAAAGAGCGTCACCAGGGCCAAAGCAAGCTCTGCTTTTATATCTTCTCTCCAAACCCAAGGAAACTACGCAATACGAGCAATTTGATATCAGCAATCTCGATAACCTGGTATCCTGTAGCGGAGGGTGAATAAGGAAGCAAAAAAAGATGGCATTGGTCACAAGGGACGAAGAGGATCCGGGACAAGCTATGCTGAGCGAGTAAGACAATGTGTAGTTTATTGGCTTACACAATCAACCTGAAAGTATTTTTGCAGAGCTATTGATTCGTCGGGTGCTTTTGTTACGAGAGGAAAATACGGCTGCGGTGCTTTCTTTTGGTCGACGGCTGGCTAGAGAGCTAGAAAATAGCAAGGAGTAAAAGTACAGACGCAGACGGTCATTTCCCCCCTTGCTCCTCGAGGCAGATACCGGGACCCAGCAATGAGGTAAATCTCGACAGAAAGAACGGGCACTGATTCGCTGGTGACAGCGTTTTGCAGCCTTGTGTTGGCGCCAAAAGAGAGACTGGTCATGTGATGAGCTTAATATCGGATTCTTTCGGGCTCTGGCTCCCAGGCACAACCCTACTTATTCTCGCCATACTAGGCTGCGGGGAAACCGGCCTGTACGGAGTACATTTAAGAGTGCACGTGCAGCAAGGAACGACGTCACTGACTTTGCAACGCGGCCCAGCCCAGCGTATTAGCCCCTCCAGAAACCGGAGGAGGGGCAAAACTGTAAGAATTTGAACTGTCGTTCCTTCCTGCTGTCACTATTCGAGTCAGGCACTGTGCCTGTTTAGGCCTCTTTGGGCCTTTTGCTTCACTTGTTAGCCCCCAGCGGCGCCCAACCAACAGGGCTAAAAGGGCCTGAAGAAAATTTACAGCTGCGATCGTGGCAGGAACCACAAATGGAAATTTATTCTGCCACTAACATTTTTCTCTCGACATTCTTGCCGCCTTCCCCCACCCCCTCTCAGTCTTTTTTCCCGCTATTGGCACCCTAGTCCATTGCGAATATATTTCTGTCACGACATTTTTGGGTGCTTTTTGTCTTGCCTGCTCGCCTCGCAACGCGAAAGCAAAAGAAGAGACCGGCAAGGATCAAAGATGCCTGGCAAACAGTGGGGTAAGTTGATTTCGGCATCGAGGACGATGTAAATAATTGTTTATTTCTGTTCCCTTGTTTTCGTCTTCTTTGCTAACGTCCTAGACGAAGAGGACTCGTCCTCCAGCGGCTCGGAAGAGTCTGTTGCGCCGCCGGTCAGCACGCTGCGGCGCGCCAACAAGTTTGAAGACGAAGAGGAAAACGACAATGACGTGCTCGACTCCTGGGACGCCGATGATTCCGAGGCCGAGCGCGAAAAGGCCAAGAAGGCGGCTGCCGCCATTGAGGCGGCCAAAGCCAAGGCCGAAGCAGCGGCAGCGGCCAAGAAGCCCAAGACCCAGCGCATCGCCGAGAAAATGACGCTACGGCAGCGGCAGCAGGCGGAAGAGGAGGCCCGCGAAGCGGCGTTGGCGGGTGAGACCGAGGCGGAGCGGCGCGAGCGCATGCGGCGCAGCGAGCAAGAGGCCGACTTGCAGCACGCGGCCGATTTGTTTGGCGACGCCGGACTGTCGGCGGGCACGGGCACGCGCAAGTCGGCGGCCGTGCTCAAGGCCTCGGCCGTGCCGCTCAGCCTCGACGCTGCCGGACAGGCCACGCAGACGGTCGACCTGGCGTCGTTGCCGCTGCTGAATCCCGTGACCAAGGCGCAGTTTGACACGCTGCGGCAGACGCTGGCGCCGCTGCTGGTGGCCCAGGCCAAGAAGCCGCACTATGCGCTCTTTGTGCAGGACCTGGTCAAGGAGCTGTGCCAGGACCTGCCGAGCGAACTGATCAAGAAGACGGCCAGCACGCTGACGACGCTGAGCAACGTCAAGTTGCGCGAGGAGAAGGCGGCCGATAAGGGCGGCAAAAAGACCAAGGCCGCCAAGACCAAGACGACGCTGGCCATTAGCCGGCCCAACGTTGTCGACACTGCGACCTACGATAACGACGCCTACGGAGAGTGAGTGTCTTGTTTTCTTGTCGTCTTGTCGTCTTGTCGCTCTGCTAACCGCCCAGTGACGACTTTATGTGAGCGGCCGTGCCAAGGGGGGTGTAGGAACATGATGTGAAAAGTACTTTTTCCTTTGTCTTTCATCCAGCTGTCTCTAATTGCATCCAGCAGCCCTCCTTTTATACTTTTTTTATACTTTTTGTAGTATTCCCCCCCTAAATGGCTTGACTACCGGAGCTTTCCTTTTGTCAATGGTCTACCCGGCCTTTTTACGTGTTTTTTGCTCTAGCATATTCTTTTGCCTTTCCAGCTTCCTCTTCGCTTCTTCTTTTTGTGGGGGGTTATACTTTATAGAAGACAGCGAGATGCGTTCCTTTTATGTTTTTACACTCAAAAGTGAGTAGAAAAAAGAAAAGAAAGATTCTTGTTCACAAAAGAATGAGTAGAAAAAAAGAAAAGAAGAAATAAAAGTGACGGAACAACGCTCGAGTAATGGCACCAAAAACAAAGAGTTCCATAAGAGGGTAATAGATGGTGGCTGTTTCACGCAATTGGACTGCATCAGCAAGGCAAGCACAATCTTTTACTTGATCATAAAAACTATGCTTTGCTACAAGTATGCTTCTAACTTACTTTCTTACATCCTGCATCTCCTCTTAATCGTAAACACACTCCGGATAAACCCTTTCCTCTTCATCAGCTTATCCAGAGTACTTTTTTGTTCCCCCACCGTCCATCTTTCTGGTGAAAGTCCTACCGAAACGCCTTGCCTATCCTTGGTATGTACATGAACCGAGCCAGTCCGGAAACAAAAAACGAAGAATGAACACGAAAAAAAACCCAGACTCCAACCGGCCATACGTCGTAAGAGTGGTGTTGTGTGGTGCTGGACCGCATGTCCTTTAAATCAGGTCTCCCGCCACCCCGGCCAGCAGCGCGTGCACGACCATGCTCAGGGTCCAGAAGCCGACCTTTTTCAGGCGCCGCACCCGCGAGTGCTGGTCTTCAACGTCCCGCGCAAACGCCGCATACACCTCGGCCGACGAGTCGTCCATTAGGCCGCAGTCGTAGCTGGTCCAGCTGCCGTCAAAGTCGGACAGGTGCTTGACGATGCGGCAGTTGATGGGGATGTAGGTCCGCTTCGCGTTGATGTAGGCCACAATGGGCCGGATCAGCGCCGCGTTCACATAGCCCAGCGCGTTGGACGCCGGGAAAAAGGGCACGGCCGCACGCACGTCGTTGAGGTGCAGCCGCAGGTCCATGACGACATACTGCGGCGGCGCGTCGCTCGGGGCCGTCGGCGAGCCGCTCCTCTCGTCGTCGTCGTACTCAATGTCGCTTTGCGGCCAGTGGTGGTGACTGCGGGCGGCGCTGACCGGCGGTTCGGGGGCCGGCACACTGTCCGTCTCGATTTGCGCTTTCAGGCCGTTGCCGCTGCTGCTGCCATAGTTCCCGTCCAGAATCCGAATGTAGCGGTTGCTGGTGACGGCCTCCTCCATCTTGTCGTAAAAGTCAATCATGGCCTGCGCAATGCCCTCGCTCGGCTCTGCCGGCAGCATGACGTCGGCCACAATGTCGACGTTGCCCTCGTAGATCCAGCCAAACGGGCCCTGGTCGCCGCGGTTGAGGTGGTCGATGCGGAGGCCGTCAATGCGCAGGCGCGAAAACTTTTTCCAGGCCACGGGCGACTCGAACAACGCCGGGTCGTTGACCGGGTTGCTAATGTTGTTGTGGCTGTTGTCGACAACGTCGTGCGCCATGGCGGCGGCCGTGGCGTTGTTGGACATGCTCAGGATGCTGCGCTGGACCTGGCGCGGGTGGATGGTGAAGAGCGAGCCGTCGTAGGAGCCGGACACGTGGTTGGCCGACAAGAAGTCGTAAAAGAGCCACTGCTTGCGCAGCTGCGGTAGCTCGCACGAAAAGATGCTGACAGAAAAGGGCCGGAAGCCGTTGGGCTGCCGCACCGTGACCATGAGGTCCTCGAGCTTGAAGCGTTCAATCTCAAAGTCGCCCGGCTGGTGCTCGTGGCGAAAGGTAAAGGGGTCCAGCGGTCCCTCGGCCCAGCGCACAAAGGTGCGGTCCACAATGCCGCGCACGCCCTTGACCTCAACGTCCTTTAGCAGGCCCTTGCCATTCCACCATTTGAAGAAGGAGAGCGTGACGTCGACGCTGTTGATGGTCACGTCAAACTGCGTGTAGTTGCCGTCGTCGTACTCTTCGGCGCTGCTCGGCTGGTCCAGCTGCTCAGCCTCGTGCGTGTGCCGGGCGGCGGCAATGGCGGCGGCGCTCGAAGAGGACCCCTTCATGACGGTCGACTTGACCTGGCCGGGTCGACGCGATACGAAGACGTTGCGAAAGGTGATGACGCCGTTCTTCCAGCGCGGCACAATGGCCGACTCGAAGACGACGGTGACGCCGGCCGACTGCGTCAGATAGTCGCCCACCCATTTGGCCAATGTTTCTGAAAAGTCAGTCCTGCCGGGGGTCAGAGAAACAAATCCCACACAAAACTCACCTTGCGCAAAAACGGTGTTGATGGTGAGAATGACGAGAGAGAAAAAGGTCGTTGTTCCCACCAGAATCCACAACAGGTGCCCGAGCATGAACCACGACACAAAGGCACCCCACTCGTCGGCATTCCACGGACGCATGCTGCGGATGGAGAACCACTTTAAGCGGACACGCAGCCGCTGGCGGAAGCCGGTGGCCGCGGCCAGCAGCTCTTCTTTGGTGGGCCGGTGTGGGATCTTGGGCAAATGCGACTGCAGATACTTGGACATGGAGCTGGCGATGGACTCGGCGTCTTTTTCTGGCGGATGTGGACTCGGGTCGGAGGAAGACGCACGATCCAGCGTCTTTTCCTGATGCTGCTGTTCCTTGTCCCGATCGACAAGACCCTGGTCATCACGAGTCTTGCTGCTCTGATTTCGCCGCTGCCCTCCTCTTCCCCCTGCACCTTGTATGAGCCATCCTCGCCGCAAACCGGACGCCAGTGTTCCAGGCGCCGGCCTGATCAATCCCGTCGGCTTAGAGCCAGGTCCAGCCAGTACGGCCGTATCGGCAGCCGCAGACGTACAAGCGGCCACGACCGAAGATGCCTGCTGGGACGAGGGCGAGCTCAGGCCCAGCAGCAGCAAGCCGCCGGAAGTGCAGCTGCGACGCACTTGGTTGGGCGAGTACCGGCCGCCGCCGCCGCTGCCGCCGCCGATGACGCTTGGATGGAGACGAAGGCCGGCATGGTGATGTCTTTCCCGAATCCCGCTGCCGCCGCCGCTGCTGCTCCCGCCGCCACTGCGCTTCGGACCTGCCGGCTGTCTCGCTGTCAGAAACGACCTCCGATCGGACCGGAGCGACCCCCAGGTTGCTCGGGCGGCTAGCGAGTGGCCGATGCCCAATCGAACCAAAGGCTGTGCCAAGCTCTGTGAGGGAACAGTCCAGGCCCAGGCATCGAGCGAGCACAGCCGGCGACCCAGTTGATGGATCGGAGCCGACCTAGCATACATGGCGCATCTTTGAAGAAAAAGGTCGCTAATGTTGACAGGGTGAAGCGGGAGGTGGTGGGGTGGGAAAATGGGAGAGAAAAGAAAAGACGGCAAAATGGTAGAGGAAGCTTCGGCGCCGGAAAAAATAATACGCTAAAACATACACCTAAAACTACAGCGTCACCCTTTTGGCCTGTCTTTTCCTTGCTTTTTCTCTCCCTGTTTTTTCTTTTGTTAAATGGGCTTAGTAGAAACACTTGCTCTTCTTTTGTAACAAGGAAGCAATTTGTAGAAAACGTGAAATCGCTGTTGTAGTCGTCAAAGTACGTATTTTGTGGAGTTTTAGCGTTAGATTGAGAGACAAATGAATATGAATGATAGACACAGCCAAAGCGGACAGGCCAAGTAGAATAGGGTAATCTAGCAGGTGCCGTTAGAACGTCGCTTTTCACCATGATGGCGCAACTACATAGCAAAAGTACAGAAGAAAGCGGGGGACAAGGCCTGGGGCGGTCGCTTCTGCCAGCCAATGGATAAGCTCGGATAAGTAAATAATGAATCCATATTTTTTATCCTCCATCCCACCAAAGAATGTGCTAAAAAAAAGTCGGCAAAAAAAAAGCTGCGACTTTCGAGACGACGGGCAATACACGGCACCACCATTAAAAGACGGATACAAAAGACGCAAGGAGCCTTTCATAAAAACACACACGCATAACGCGCGAGACTCTCCGTATATTGCAACCATGCCTGCCCCGACGGCTGTCCTAAAAGCGCCCGAGGCTCCACCGCCAAACGACATTGAAATCGGTACTTGATTGTCCATCTTTTTTTTTTTCAAAATCTTTGGTTTTGCTAACACACATGATATCAGCCGAGACGAGCGATGCGCCAGTTCTAGACCTTTCCGAGGCGCTCTCCTTTGCTGACAATGCAGCCGCCGAGGCTGTCGTCACGGCCGTCGAGCCCGTCGAGGCCGAGAATGTATTGATGGAAGTGGACGACGAACTGCGGCCACACTTTGCGGCGGCCAAGGACTCGGATGTGGCCGTGCGGCGAGAGCAGCGGAAAATCCGTGCGTGACAGAAACCCTGGGCTTCTGCTGTGTCCCCTCTTTTGTCTGTTGGCTAACACACGTGTAGCGGTGCCGCCTCATCGCATGACGCCGCTGAAAGCTTCGTGGAGCAAGATGTAAGCGCTTTTCTCTCTTTTTCCGGCTTTTCTCTTGGCCTTGTTTCTCGGCGATTACTCTGACTGACAAAACAAGATACACGCCGCTCGTCGAGAAGCTTCGGCTGCAGGTCCGCATGAACACACACACCAAGAGCGTGGAGCTGCGGACGTCCAGCAAGACGACCGAGGTCGATGCTCTGCAAAAAGGCGAGGACTTTGTGCGGGCTTTTATGATGGGCTTTGACGTGGAGGACGCCGCCGCCATTCTGCGGCTCGACGGGGTGAGTGAGACGGGGAAGAAACGGGCGGCTTTAAAAACGACAAAACTAACCGGTTGCCTTTTAGATTTACATTCAGACTTTTGAGATTAAGGATGTCAAGACGCTCGAGGGCGACCATCTGTCCCGCGCCGTGGGCCGTATTGTGGGCAAAGATGGCCGGACAAAGGTAAGCGAAGCGAAAGAAGAGGTTGACGAGGGCGTACTGACACTTTACAGTATACCATTGAAAACACAACCAAGACACGCATCGTCATTGCCGGCGGGTCCAAGATCCACATTCTGGGAGGCTTTAAGCAGATTGGCATTGCCCGCGAGACCATTGTCAGCTTAATGTACGTTGTCTCTCGCCCCCCCTCCCGGTGTAAATCTAACCATGCAGTCTCGGCAAGCCTCCTGGCAAGGTGTATGACAACATGCGGGTTATCAGTGCTCGGCTCAAGGAGCGGTTTTGAGGAATGGCTGCGCTTCTCTTTTTCATTTGCTTGTTTGCTGGTTGGATCAGGGTTTGATTGTTCATGGAATGGACTACTGGGCCGGCGTTTTCTCTTGTGTTTATGCGGTAACGAGAAAAATAAAAGACGTTTTGCTCTTTATTGTTTTACTTTTAGTCCCAGCCACGTCTGTCCAAAGAATCCCATGCCCGCTCTGTATCATAACCTGGTATCATGAGCACCGAAACAAGCGAGAAGAAACAAAAGCTATACCGCACCGCCGCTCAGTGGATGTGCACCTCGATATTGTCCAAGTCTTCCATGTCGGCGTCAGCCACCGTCTTGTCCTCGGCCAGCCGGTCGCCGTCCCAGAAGAGGGCGACCTGCTTGTCCGCGCCCAGGCCCGTCGACCTGCGAAAGGCCGCCACCATCATGGCCACCGTCGTGTCGGCGTGCACGGTCAGGTTCATCTTTTCGTAGTCGCGCGACTTGAGCACCACCCGGATGCTCTTCTTGGGCATGGCGGCACCGCCATGGCCATGGGCCAAGACTTCCGGGTTGCCATTGCCACCACCTGCACCGCCGTCCCCTCCCCCTGTGCCGGCCCCGTCCTCGTCTTCGTCTTCGGCCAAATCTCCCAGGTTCCGCAGCCTCCGCTTCTCCTGCTCCTGTTGAAAGGCGGTATACAGCTCCCTTGTCCAAAACTCGACGTGCAGACCGCCGGACCGGAACCCGGACGCGGCTCCCGTCTTGCTGGCGTGGCCTGCTTCGGCCGTGCCGCCGCCGCCGCCGCTGCCGCCAGTATCGTCGCGGAAACGGCCGTGCTCGTCCGGGACGATGCCCATCAGTAAACCCGTCGTCCAGGAGTACATTTTGGTGCCCTTCCAGGTCAGCACGGTGGAGGCCGCCTCGGCCTCGGACAGCTCGCAGCCCTTGTAGCGGGCGTGGTGCAGAAAGGCCTCTTGGACGTACTGCATGGGCTGGTCCATGCGTACGGTGGCGACCAGCGGCGGCACCGGCCGCGGCAAATGTGCCGTGATAAAGATGCGATAGACCTGTCCCGGGGCGGCAACGGGGACAGGCGACCTGGAAGGAGACACGGAAAGCGGCGGTAACAATGCGGTGGCCGTCGCCGTCTTGGTGGGCGTATCGTGGGTGCCGCCGTCGCCTCTTGGCCCTGACCTGGGATCGGCCGCGCCCGCCGCCGAAGCTGCCTGCACAATCTGCGCTGCCTTGGCTGCGGCAGCACGGGCGCGGGCGCGCACAATGTATTCTTCAAACTCGGGATCGGCCATTTCGTTCACGTCATTGTCCTCGTCGCCGCCGCCGCTGCCCACCGCCGCCGGCTTCTTGTCCTCTGCTTCGTCTTTGGTCGGTGCTTCGCCGCCGTCGTCGAGAAAAATTACGCTGTCGTCTTGGCTCGTGGGAGACGGCTTGATGCGTATCTGTCGTGGCGGTATCACTGCCTCTGGCGCTTCGGTGAAGACGATCCGGCTGTTGACCCGGTTGGGCGCCACCGCTCCCTTTCCCTTGGAGGATGCAGCGACCCGTTGATCAATCGCGGCCGCTGCCGTCTCGATCAGCAAGTCTGCTGTCTCGTCGTCTTCGTCCTTGATCTTTACCGACGTCTCTGACGAGACCTTGATCTTTACCGTCTCTGGCGAGACCTTGATCTTTACCGTTTCTGGCGAGACCTTGCGGCGCTTCGGCTCGTGCCGGTCTTTGTGGCCCGGTGCAAGGCTTGCGTTTGCCTTTGTGGCGGCGGCGGCTATCGACGTTTCTTTTCGGCGCTCTTTGGCGACGCGAGGAAAGAAATCCTTGGCGCGTCGGAACAGGTCGACGCCGCTGTCGTCGAGGCCATTCGCGCCAAAAGGGGAACCGTTTGATGGCAACGCAACAGCGTCGGCATGGCCGCCTGGGGACTTGTTCAAAAGGGGAGCGGCGCGTCGCTTGAAGAGGAGAGCCTTTTTTGCGACCGGAGTTGCGGCTCCGGTGTCCATGTCGAGGAAAAAAGAGAGGCCCGAACTGATGCAAAGGGAGGCCGGAAATGATAAAGGTCGGCGGGGAAAACAAGAGAAAAAAAGACGACAGCGCTTCCTCGGACTGCCCTTGGCGTGGTGTCGGCTGTGCTGAGCGCAAAAGGAGGACAAAACGGAAATAGAGGCACTTCACTTTAGTCGCAAACGAGATCGTAAGGCGGAGTGTGGGGACGTCAGGGATCGTCAGCACTTATGTAATCTGGAACAGGTGGAGACGAAACTGGGGTAAAGCAACCAATGGCAGCGAGCCGAGGCATCAGCATGTTGTAGATGAGCTTCTCGCTTCTCCTCTTTCTCTGTCGCTTGACTGTTGTGCTGCGGCCCTCTTCCTCTTCTTCTTTCAATCTCTGTTGGTAATGGCTTGTGAGACCGTTGTTGGATAAAGGTCTCGTCTCTGCATACGAGTTTTGCATCTCTGCTCTTTCATCATTTCTCGTATCATCTTGTCTTCCTCTTCCATCTTTTTGCTAAACACTGCGTAAAGCAGTATCATTGGAAGTGGATTTCTGGTGTCCGGCTTGACTAGGCTGCACATTCGTTTCTCTCTCGACAGAAGATCTCTCAACAGAATCATGGCCGTTGATCCCTCAAAGTTTCTCAGCCCGGTCTGGAAGGAGGGCATTTTTGGTAGGTTTGGGCCTCTGAGTGTTTTGGGGCCATGGCTTACACACTTTTCAGATGGCCGTGTTGTCTTTGTGACGGGCGGCGCCGGCGACATTTGCAGTGCGCAAACGCGGGCACTCGTGCATCTCGGCGCCAATGCCTGCATCATCGGCCGCAACACGGAGAAGACGGAGCGGGTGGCCAAGGAGATTGCAGCGGTGCGGACGGGCGCCAAAGTCATTGGCATTGGCGGCGTGGATGTGCGAAATGTAAGAGGCAGAGAGTACTGAAAACGACTCGGAGAGCTGACCTTGCAGTTTGACAGCCTGAAAAAGGCGGCTGACCGATGTGTGGCCGAGCTGGGCAGCATGGACTTTGTAATGTGCGTATCTTTTATCTGTTTTATTTTTTTTATTCTTTCACTTTTTTATTCTTTCATTATATATCCCCGTTTAGCTCTTCTCACCTTCACCCTTAGTGCCGGTGCCGCTGGCAACTTTTTGGCGCCGCTGGCAGGCCTCTCGACCAACGCCTTCAAGGCCGTGCTCGACATTGACACGCTCGGCACCTTCAACACCATCAAGGCCACGGTGGAGCACCTGGTGACGTCGGCGCAGAGCCACCCCAGCCCCAACACGGCCGGCACTCCTCCCGGCGGACGCTTCCTGGCCATCTCGGCCACCTTTCACTACACGGGCATGCCGCTGCAGGCCCACGTGGCCGCGGCCAAGGCGGCCGTCGACAGCCTGGTGGCGTCGGTGGCCCTCGAGTACGGCCCGCTGGGTGTGACGGCCAACGTGATTGCGCCGGGTCCCATTGAGGGCACCGAGGGCATGTCGCGGCTGTCGTCGGCCGAGCGCACGGCGGCCGAGGCCAAGATGGCCGGCGAGCTGGCCCTGCAGCCGGGCGTGCGCGGCGGCGCCCCCAGCATTCCGAGCGGGCGCTGGGGCACGGTTCGCGACATTTCCGATGCTACTGTGTTCCTCTTCAGCGCGGCCGGCGACTACATCAACGGACACATCCTGGTGGTGGACGGCGCTGCGTGGCGACGGCAGGCCGGCGACATGGGCGTCGGGCTGTCCCCGAGCATGCAGTATCCGCAATTTATCCTGGACGGACACTTTGTCGGGCAGGTCGACGGCCGTCGGAAAAAGGCTGCTGGCGGGGCGAAGCTCTAATGGCCAGGCGAAGCTCTAATGGCCAGGCGAGGCCGCAGCCAGGACAGCCAGCGGTAGCCGCCGGGCCAGGACAGCCGACAGCCGGTGCCAAAAGAACCCGGCACGGAGGAACGGAGCAGCCAACGCTTCCGGGCAGTTGTGAACGGATTTGTATTGACTGCTTTGTACTTTATATTCTTGGATTGTAAAATTGTGCTCATTGTACTTTATATTCTTGCACAATGTATTCAAATTGCCAAATGGAGCTACTATTTCTCTTCTCCTTCTTATCGCTTGCTTCTACGACAGAGCCCGGGGACTTTGGAACCGTTCTTGAGCGGTATGGCTGTCTGTCATAGGCGGCATGAATCGCGGCAGGAAGTGGGGCCACGGCGGCGGGCGAGTGCCGCGGCCGACCCGCCTTCCCCACTTTGTAAGTAAGCAAACTTTTCTCAACGGCCAGACAAGGTAGTGCGCACTTTTCAACGGCCGGACAAGAGAAGAGCTTTCCGTCCCCCCCCGCAGACAGACAGACAGACTTGTTCAGGCCTCTTGTCGACGGTTGCTTTCTGTGACTTTTCGGCTGTCCATGGACCGGCGGGAACGGCGCGTCTCTGTCAAGGCGCACAAGCTGCATAAGCTTCTGAGAAGAGCTGCAGATGATACGAGCAAGATAGCATCGTGCTTCACCTTTGGTAGTACTGCGTTGGATTAGTAGCTTTCCCGCGAGTGGCGCGCTTGGCAAAACTAGCTCTCCCTGCTAATCTGCATCGGGAGCTGGCCAACGAGAGACGAAGAAGCAGAGAAGAAGGGAGGGGCAGGCAAATAAGAAGCTCAAAGGGCGTAGTTCTTAATCCCTCGTGTGCCCTTTAGGCGCCCCAGCTTGGTTTTTCTTTTTTTCTTGCTTCTCTCGGCGATCATTGGGTTCTTGTCATTGGGTTCGTCCCGTTATTGGTTGCCGTTGTCATTCTCGCCGTTTGATACCCGTTTGTACATCTCGTCTATCTCGTCTTCCTTTTGTCATAACTTTCCCCTCTTCGTCCGTCCTCCCCTCTTGCCCCCCCCTCTTGCCCCCCCTCTCCCTCATGCCTCGCTCTTCCCTCTTTGTGGCTGCTGTTGCCGCCGCCGCCCTCGTGGCCGCCCCGGGTGCCGCCGCCGACGAGACGGTCCTCGGCATCTACGTCTTCCACCGGCACGGCGACCGCACCACCAAGGCCTGGAAGCCAACGGCCCTGACGGCCCTCGGCGCCCAGCAGGCCTACCTGTCGGGCCACTACTTCCGCCAGCGCTACGTGGCGGCCAACGGAACAGCCCACATTGGCCCGCTGGCCGCCGAGGTGGCCGTGCTGTCGCAGCTGTCGGTGTCGGCGCCCTCGGACGCGGTGCTGCAGACGTCGGCCGGCTGGTTCGTTCAGGGGCTCTACCCGGCCGTGGGCACGGCGTCGGAGCAGACGCTCGCCAACGGCAGCGTGGTCGAGTTCCCGCTCGACGGCTACCAGACGATCCCCATTGACGTGGTGGCCAGCGCGGCGAGCGCCTCGGGCAGTGAGAACAGCGCCTGGCTGCAGGGCAACAGCGGCTGCAACAAGGCCATTGTCAGCAGCAACAATTACTTTTCGAGCGCCGAGTACCTGGACACGCTCAGCAGCACGGCGTCCTTTTACACGGACCTGCTGCCGGCCATTAACACGACCTTTTCCAGCCAGAAAGCGTCGTTTCAAAATGCCTACTCGAGTAAGTTTTTTTTTCCTCGCTTCGCTCGTTCTTCTCTCCTCTCTTCGCTCGCTCCTCTCTCCTCGCTTCTCTCCTCGCTTCGCTTGTTCTTTTCCTCACTCTTCTCTCCTCTCTCCTCACTCTTCTCTCCTCTCTCCTCGCTCTCTCTCCTCGCTTCGCTCGTCTCCCCTCGCTTCGCTCGTTCTCTTCTCCCCCCCCCGCTAACCCCCAGTCTACGACTACATCCACGTCTCCAAAATCCACAACGCCTCCCTGCCCGCTGCCTCTCTCCTCTCCGACGACGTCCTCTTCCAGCTCCAGACCCGCGCCGATCAGCACGAGTGGGGCCTCGCCTACAACGCCAGCGAGCCCATCCGCGCCATTGCCGGCTCCGTCCTCGCCGCCCAAATCGTCGCCGGCCTCAACACCACCGCCGTCAGCCCCCCCGCCAAGAAGAGCGCCGCCCGCGTCCACGTCCAGTTTGGCGCCTACGGCTCCTTTATGAGCCTCTTTGGCCTCACCAATGCCACCGCCGCCAGCCCGCTCTTCTATGGCATCGCCGACTACGCCTCGGCCGCCGTCTTTGAGCTCGTCACCAACGCCTCGGCCGCCTCCTCGTCTGCCGCCCTCGACCCGGCCGATCTCGCTGTGCGCTTCCTCTTTAGCAACGGCTCGGCCGCCACCAACGGCGCCGGCCTCCTGGCGTTTCCCCTCTTTGGCCGCAGCACGGAGCTCATGCCCTGGACCGAGTTCACCGACGCCATGGCCAAGATCTCGATCGGCGACTCGGTGGCCTGGTGCCAGGCGTGCGGCAACACCACGGGATCCTGCGATCCGGCCGTGCTGGGCACATCGACGTCGTCTGCGGCCTCGTCCTCGGCCACGGCGGCCAGCCACGGCGGCAATGGCGTGTCCAAGCCCGTCGCCGGCGTGATTGGCGCTCTCGTCACGCTGGTCGTCATTCTCGGCTTCGAGGGCGTCGTCATGGCCTTGGCTGGCTTGCGCGTGGTCAAGAAGAGCGTGGCGGCCGCGGGCAAGGCGGCTTCCAACGGCAGCAACTGAGGGTAAAGACGAGAACAGATACCAAGTAGTTTCAGCGAAATAATACATTAATGATTTTGATTATGCCCACCCATTAACTATCCCAACGACAGAAGAACATGCCTCACGCCCATTAACTATATGCCAACGATACAGAAGAACAAGACAAAGAAGAACAAAAAAACAAGACAAGCTCTACCGCAGCCCAAAGAGCTTCAGGATATCGTGGCGGTGAAAGAAGCTGCGGTTGCGTTTTCCAAAGACGTCTTCGAGGTCAGCCTTGTCTTGAAGCTTCAAAACACCAGACTTACACATGGGAATGGCCAGCAGGCAAATGACCAGCTGCACGCTGCCGAGAGCGTTGAAGACGGGACGGCCGTGGGAGTTGTTTTCGCGCAGCCAGTCGTAGGCCTTGTAGGTGAGGCCGTAGCTGAAGAAGTTTTTGAACATGATCATGCAGGTGAAGCCCTCGATGGCGAGGTCGCCTGGGGATTAGCGAGAGAAGAGAACAAGAGAGAGAACAAGAGAGAGAACAAGAGGGAGAACAAGAGGGAGAACAACAGAGAGAACAAGAGAAGAGAACAAGAGAGAAAAAGAGAGAGAAAAAGAGAGAAAAATAGAGAGAAAAAAAAGAGAAAAAAAGAGAGAACAAGAGAACAAGAGAGGAGGAAAACTCACGATAGGCGTCCACAATGTATAGACTGCTGGCCACAGCACCAATAACCATGCCGCAGACCTCGGAGCCAAAAAACATTAGCGGCACGGTCCAGTGAAACTTTTTCAACATCATGCCGTCAATGGTGATGCCGAAACCGTACAGACCCATGACGCCAAAGACGAGCTGCGGGATGACGAGCACGAGACGGAACTCGGGCTCGTAGATGCCGCGATTGAGGCTGGTCAGCTTCTTGGCGCTCCAGTCGGCCAGCAGGCCGGCAATGACGAAGCCGAGCAGGGCGCCGAGAAAGGCGGCGGTGTAGGCGTAGCCGGTCTTGACCTCGTCCCACCAGAGCGGGTAGCCAAGGAAGAACTGGGCCATGATGACGCCGATAAAGACGGTCCAGCCGATCAGCGTTCCCTGGACGAGGCTGGCCCAGAGGAAGGCGGGCTGCAAAAAGAGCGGAAAAGGGCGCAGCAGCAGCTTGAAAAAGTTCTCGTCCGTCTTGCGGCCGTTGAACGGGGCCAGGCTCTGGAGCCAGGTGGCCTTAAGGGGGATCGGGGGGGGTGAAGAGGCGGTGGTGGTGGCGGCGGCCGTTGGCACAGCACCAGTCTCCTCGTCGTGACCGGGCTTTTCGTTTTGCAGCGCGGCAGTCTCGTCGGTGGCCAGCAGGTCGGTGTTGAGGGCAGCGTCACGGCGGAACGAGGTCTCGGGGCAGAAGAAGAAGAGCACCGGCAGACAGGCGCCGCAAAAGATGGCGACGAGGTGAAAGGTCCACCACCATTTGATGGTGTGGGTGATTTTACCGACGAGGATGGGGGTGAAGAAGGAGCCGCCAAAGACGGCGAGGTTGGTAAAGGCCATGCGTTTGCCGCGTTGCTGGAGGTTAGCGGGGGAGGGGGGAGACGGGGGAGACGGGGGAGACGGGGGAGACGGGGGAGACAGAGGGGGGGTAGAGAGAGCCAGAGGGAGGTAGAGAGAGACAGAGACAGAGGGAAAGAGACAGAGCGAGATAGAGAGAGAGACAGAGAGGGAGAGACAGAGAGAAAGACAGAGAGGGAGAGACAGAGAGAAAGACAGGGAGGGAGAGACAGAGAGAGAGACAAACAAACACCACCTACATGCACAAAGTAAAGATCGCCCACGGCGGCATTGACCAGCGCCTCAAACGGAGCCGTGCCGACGCCCTGGATGATGCGAGCCCAGACCAGGCTCTTGTAGTTCTTGTGTGTCGAGCCGGCCCAGGCACTGCTGGCGATGAGGATGCAGGTGCCGATCAAAAAGGCGTGGCGCTTGCCCCAGATGCGGCTCGAGGGCACAAAGAAAACGCCGGCAAAGCCGACACCGAGCAGATAGTAGCCCGTCAGCAGGGCGATCTTGGTAAAGTCGCGCTCGAACCAGAGCGACAGTGTAATGGTGTTGGCGGCCAGGATGGGGCCCAGGGCAGTGGCAAAGATGGCGGTCAGCGAGAGCACGAAGCAGATCAGGTCGCGCTTCCACAGCGGCCAATTGAGGGGGTCGTTTGGGTCGTCGGACGGCTGCGGCACCAGGATGATGGGGTTGGGGCCGCTGTGGTCGCACTTGAGGCCGGTGAGGCCATTGTGGGCGATCTGGGGGCGTTCGGGGTCGTCGTAGTAGCGGGTGGTGCCTGAAGGTTAGTGGTGGTGGTGGTGGTGGTGAAGGTGGTCGTAAAGGTGGTGAAGGTAAAGATGGTGAAGGCGAAGGTGGTGATGGTCAAGGTGGTGGTCAATGAAATGAGATGAACAAAAAAACACACATCGACTCACCAGGCACATGGTCCATGACCCGGTCCTCAAGAATGCCTAGACCCATGGCAGAGGTTCGCAATCGTGCGGCGTGACGATGGGAGGAAGCTTGAAAGCTCAAAAGCTCGACAGACGGCGAGAAGAGACGCTTTACACTTAGCCTCAGCCGTTCTTGGGGGCGACAGCACTGCCACGCCGACGGGTCCTGGCGCTCCACTATCTGGGCTGTCAGGCTATGTCGCATTGTGCGGCCAAGCCAAAATAAAATCCTGCTCCTATTTTAACTTATTTACACTACACTAGTCTGTTTACTACTTTAATTACTCTATTTACTCTATCTAGTGTACACTACACACTACTACACTATTTACACTACTATTTTACCCTACAACTTTTCTATTCCATTAATTTATTTCTACGACGTCACGCTTCTTCATAACGGCTCTCGCTCTGATAATACGAGGCCGTCTTGGCCGCTTAGAAACACAGCGACGCAACAACAAAGCCGACTCGTAAAGTAGACAAACAAAAGGCACTAATAAGAATAGGCAGGTAATTAGCGTGCTCTAAAAGCAATAACCGACAGGCTGACACCGGAGTGGTGGGTTCTTCCTTTTTCCGTTGACCGGAATAGACAACAGCCCATTCGCTGCCGTTCTTTTAGTAGTAGACAACAACGCCGTTGTTCTACCTTAGACGTACTTTTTCCACCGGCAAATAGCCCTGGACTCTGGCCGACGCACGCTAACACGCGCGAAGGATTCCTCGGCCGGGCTATTCCTCTTCAGCGTCTTTGTTCCTGTAGTAGTGCGAGTACGAGACGCCAAGTCGTTGCGGCCGTCTTGTTGCTTTGGCCGTTTGTTGTTGCGGCCGTTTATTGTTGCGGCCGTTTGTTGTTGCGGCCGTTTGTTGTTGCGGCCGTTTGTTGCTGCGGCCGTTATTGCTTCTGGGCCGTCTTGTGCTTCTGCCGCCGTCTTGCTGTGTCGTGCCCACCTTCACTTCCCGTGCCATTACGTTGCATCAGACGAGATGCTCCGTCCAGTTCCCCAGAGAATGTACTCCGTCGTGGCTGGGGCCATGACAGGGGAAGCGATGTAGCATTGGTGGGCCGCTGGTGCTAAAGGTTAGCAGCTCTGCCCTTGTCTTTTGGCGGGCTCTGGCCGTTGTCTTGCTCGGCGTGATCTCGTATTTCTTGCTTCCTTTCGCTCGTCTTTGTCGTCCTTGTCTCACCTGTTTTCTCTTCACCTCTCTTCTCTGTCTCCTCTCTCTCACCTCTCGCCTCTCTCACCTCTCACCTCCTCGCCTCTCTCTCTCACCTCTCGCCCTCCGCCACCATGAAGTCTGTTGCCATTGCCGCCGCCTTTATCGGCCTCGCCGCTGCCCAGTTCAGTGGGCTTCCCACTTGCGCGGTAGGTCGTCCATGCTGCTCCCCCGTGGCCCCCCGCTGACCCCGTAGGAAACGTGTGCCGGCAAGTTCCTCGCCGGTGGCAGCTGCGGCAGCGACCCCAAGTGCATCTGCTCGGACCAGACCTTTCTCGGCAACATTGCCTGCTGCCTAGCCCAGTCCGGCGGCTGCGACACCACCGACCAGAGCTCGGCCATTGTCTTTGCCTCACAGATCTGCGCCGCCCAGGGCATCACCGTGCCCTCGGCCGTCGTCTGCACGGCCACGGCCACGGCTAGCGGCTCCGTCTCGCTGGCCACCACCGTCGCCTCGGCCTCGGCCACGACGACAGCGGCCACCAGCACCGCCACCGCCTCGAGCTCGGCCAAGACCTCCAGCACCAGCAGCAGCACCGCCGGTGCCGCTACGACCGCCACGACCGGCTCCAAGGCCTGGGCCCCCCGAGAGACGGGTGTCAACGCCGGCCTAGTTGGCGGCGCCGTGGCTCTGCTGGCGATGCTGTAATTGTTTGCGGCCGTTGGTAAAGGATGCCATTCCTCGTTCGGGGAGAGCGTTGCCAGGGATATAATAGAGGCGGCCACCGCGCTGGCCAACTTGTACCTAATAGGAGTCTCAAATTTATGCCGTCGTAATTCATTTGAGTAGCAGCCAAGTTTGAACTTTAAGTAGCAACCAAGTCTTTTGATCGCCATATCGTTGATGCTTGATTTGCTGTGCATCGTACCTGCCGCGCTAGCGTAACACAGCTCCACCTGTGCTTTCCGCCCCATTACAAAGTCAGCAGAACAACGTCGAAAGAGAAACACGAACACAACAAGGTCGAAAAGAGAAACGAGCACAAGGCAAAATGAGCTCACAACGGCCAACGCGGCGGGCGGCGGCGGCGGCGTCCAAACAGTGGCTTATGCGCAACTCGCGGCTGCTGTCCGACGACGACGGCAGCGACGAGGCGAAGCAGGAAAAGCCAAACGGCCCAAAAAAGACAAAGACGGCGCGTCTCGTCTCGGACAGCGAGTCCAGCTTTGAAGAAGCAGAAGCCGGGGTTGAAGAGGCGAGCGACGACGACGACGACAACGATGGCGAGAGCCAAAATGGCCCGGAGGAGGCCGTGGCCGCGGCCTCGGCTGACCGAGGGGGACGGCGCGGCGGCCGAGGAGGAGCTCAAAGAGGCGGAAGACGACGAGGCTCGCGCTCTCCTGTGCAGCGGCCACGGCCAGCACCGACTGCGGCGGCCCGGCCGGCCGTGCCCGACGTGCACAGGATCCCGCCCTACCCGCAAGACGGTCGCAACACCCGCACGTATGCCGGCCCCCTGAAGAAATGGGACCGTTTCCGCACGCTGGTGGAATCGCTCTACGGCCCCGACCGCGACGCCATCCGCACCATTAACGGCCTACGCCAGCACTGGGTGGACTTTCCGGTGCTTCCCCGGCGCGGCCTGGCCGGCCCCGACCCGGCCGCCGGCTCCATGCTGGCCAGCCCCTGGCTGCCGGACCATTTCGAGGCTCGGCAGGTGCACGACCATGGCGTCTGGTTCGAACAGTGGTACCGCAACAGCGAGCTTCCGCAGCAGCAGCACTCGCTTCGACTGGCCCCGGCCGACGCCCAGCGCTATCTGCCGTGGGGACGCGACGCCGCCGCCGACGAGCCCTTGGAGGTTCTCATGGGCCCGGCCGCCGCACAGACGCCCGTCACATTCCGGCCGGGCGAGTGCCGCGCCCTGCACGACTCGGGCCTGCCCAAGCTGAGACCGTCGGTGGACGGTGGCGGTGGCGGTGGCAGCAACAGGGGCGGAAACCACGGCGGCTGGATCATGGACGTGGGCGGCCTCGTGGTGGCCATGGCTTGGGCTCCGCTCGCCGGCTGCACCGACCAGCTGCTGGCATTGGCTGTGCAGCCTCACCGAGACCACGAGGCCGTCGCTGCCCCCCCCCCGGGCGAAACGGACGAGGCCGAGGACGACAAGAGACTCGGCAGCATCCAGATTTGGCGCGTGCCTCTGCCCGGGACAGAAAAGGAGCCCTCCTCCCCCCTGCCCCAGCTCGAGCGCGTCTACTGCTTCCACTGGGGCCGGCCTCGGCGCTTGCAGTGGTGCCCCGTGCCGCTCGAGGGCCAAGACCATGTGGGCCTGCTGGCCGTGCTGACCACGGACGGCATTGTGCGCATTCTCGCTGTGGACCGAAGCAGTTCGGCGGCAGCGACAATATACGGTGAGTACTATTCATCACTCACTGACCCCAGAGTTACTTTTATTTACACTACTCATCCCTCACTGTGAGGTTTCTTTATTACACTACTCACACTGACCCCAGAACGCGTCGAGACCCCCGTGGCCTCGCTCGGGCTGCTGGACGAGTACAACGTGACGGCAACGTGTCTGTCGTGGGCCGGTATCAACCACCTTGTGCTGGGCCACCACGACGGCTCGCTGACGCTCTGGTCCATACGCCCACAGCGCTTGCTGCTGCGCCACGCCGCTCACACTAGCCAGGTGCTCGACGTCTGCTGCGGCTACCCGTCCTACCCCTACATGGTGGCCTCGCTGCCCGTCGGCGGCCTGGCGCGCCTCGTCGACCTGACACGCCCCGGCAGCGAGCACACCTTCCACCCGAGCCCCGTCGTCGGCTTCCAGGCCGGCCTGCTGCACTGGAGCGAGCACATGCTCGGCTTTGCCGCCCCCGAGCCGTCCAACAACCCGCTCGGCAGCCACCTCAACTTTCTGCACGTGCGCTTCTTCACCATTTCACGCCCCTTTTTCCCCAGCCGCGGCCCAGCCACGGCGCCCTCCTGTCTCGCCCTCGGCACCGTCCACCCCTACGCCCTGATCGGCCGCATCGACGGCAGCCTCTGGGCCTGCAACCTCATCCGCAAGGTCTTCCCCGACCGGTCCGAGCGCCTGTACCGTCTAAAAGTGCTCGAGCACGAGTTCCGCTTGTGCCGCCGCCATGACCGCGACAGTCCCCGGCGTCGCTCCGGCGTCGCCCGCATCCTGCAGGGGTTCGAGGCCGAGACCAGCCAGTCGCGGCGAGCAGCAGAGGCCGAGGTGAAGCGTCGGCGCGGAGAGGGCCAGGCCGAGGCCGAGGATGTCAACGACAGCCATGACGAAGACGACGACGACGACGACGTCAATGACGGGCCGGCACAGACGACCGTCCACGATCCGCTGACCCGCATATCGGCCGTGGCCTGGAACCCCAACATCGAGTTTGGCTGGTGGGCAGCAGCGGCCACGGCGTCGGGGCTGGTGCGTATCCTGGACCTGGGCGTGGCTGTTTAGGGTGCATTGATTCTACCGGTAACATACTTTACACAGCCCACCCTACATATTGCGTCCTCCCGTTACCATAATGGTCTGCCCCGACACATAATCAAAGAGCGGACTGGCGACGGCCAGCACGGCGCTGGCAGCCTCTGTGGCCGATCCGGGCCGGCGCAGCGGGATGTCGGCGTAGGCCTCGGTCTTGCTGGCGCCAGCAGCAGCGGCGGACGGTGGAGTGGGGATGCCGAGGGCGATGCGCTCGCCGTCGGGGCCGACGATAAAAGCGCCCTTTTCCTTGGGCTGGGTCAGGCGGGTGAGGATGTGGCCAAAAGCGACCGTGTTGCAGCGGACGCCAAACTTGGGCCCCCACTCCTTGGCAATGGTCTTGCTGAGGCCGGTGACGCCAGCCTTGGCCAGCGCGTAGTTGGCCTGTCCGGCGTTGCCGCTGGTGCCAGACGTGCTGCTAATATTGATAATGTTGCGGCGGTCGCCGTCGGTGACGCGGAAGTAGGGAGCGGCCGCGCGGATCAGCCGGAAGGGGGCCTTTGTGTGGAGGTCGATGATGGTGTCCCATTGTTTGTCTGACATCTGGGCAGGTGAGTGAGGGGGGGAGAACAGAGAGAGAACAGAGAGAGGGGGGGAGGAGAGAGAGAGAAAACAGAGAGAGAGAGAGAGAAAAAGAAAGACACAAAAAAAAGACCAACCTTGTGAATGACTCCGTCCCAGGTGTAGCCGGCATTGTTAACGATAATGTGAATCTTGCCGTGGCCGAACGCGGCGGCCTCGCGCACCAGCCGGTCAATGTAATCGGCCTGGAGCAGGTCGCCCGGCACGGCCAGCGCACGCCCGCCGGCCGCCTGGATCGTGGCCACCGTCTGCTGCGCCTTGGCCGCGTCCATGTCGGAGACGACCACGTCAGCGCCCTCCTGCGCAAACAGGCGCGCCACCTCGGCGCCGATACCCTGGGCGGCGCCCGTGACAATGGCGACCTGGCCGGCGAGCAGGCCGGCCTTGTTTCCGGCGCTGCTGGAAAAGTGGCCGGCGATCTGGGAGAGTCTATCGGCCATGGCCAGAGAGGGACGACGCGGATGGGATTAGGGGGACGAGGGGATGGTCGAGGATGACGAGAATGGATGATGAGCGAAAGAAACGGCGTGGTCAGGAAGAGTCCTTGCTGCCCACAGCTTAAAAGGCATCGAGGACCAAGGCTCCATGACATCTTTTGCCACGGCCCGGCAGCCAACTCTGATCTGCCGGAGGATTTCTGCCGGGGATTTCTGCCAGGAGATTTCTGCCGAGGTCCGGACCGCCTAATGAAAACGCGGAGTCCCCGCATTCCCAGATTTACAGCGCTCATCCCCTGTAACTACGGCCAGCTGGGAGGTGCCCACGGTGAAGGGGATTTGAAGAAGCAAAACACTCAACCTTTGAATTCTGCAACACTCAACCGTTTAGACTGGAGCGCAGCCTGTGAGAGGAACTTGAAGTTACGGAAGAAAAGATTCTATGCTTTTGTGGTGGCGCCTTCACTAGGAGGGGCAGGTTAATAAGCACATTCCTTCTTTGGAAGAACAAAAAGCACAAAATCTGTTTTTTTAGAAGGCGAATTTTCTGGTTAGGTCTTGGAATTTCTGGCATTTCGGGCATGCCTGGGATATTTGGATTGCCTGGAATTTCGAGAATTTCTGGCATGCTCGGAATCTCTTGTGTTTTTCTGTTGGTTTTATAGGGCCACTTCTTGGCCAAATTTCTGGAATATCGGTGTACACTAATATATTCCTCTCAGAAGGCGCCGTGTGTTTTTGAAATTCTCCTGTTGCTGACCTGCTCAGTGAGCAATAGCAGATCTCTCGTTGCGCTGCTTAGTAAGCGAACCGATATGGTCGTGGTGGGAAAGAGGGAGAGAAGCAAAGGCGGTCATGTGCCGGGGCACGTGCCTGATAGCTATCGCCTTTCCGTGACAGCTTCCACTTTGGCGGTCGATCCATGAAGCCTCCATCACCAGCGCGGGCACAGCCGATACCGCCATTGACTGCTCATTGCATTCCTGTTCTTTTCACTGCTGGCGGCTAGCATGCAATAGCGGCCTGATGCCTCCACGTCGCGGCCCATCCGCCGGAGGCTGGGGCCGGCTTGACCGGCTGCGGCCCGTCGAGCTCGATCCTCTCGAGGTCTACGGACTGCCATCCAAGGGCGAGACGAGGTAGGTAGGCGCCTCTCGGCCCTTGAAGCGGACAGTTCTGACGGGCGGCAGACTGCTTGATTTTAAGGTCCAGGAAAAGTACTACACCAAGATCATTGAACGGTATCTCGCCTTTTGCACCGATGCGGCCGACCGCGACGAGCTGCTGCAAAAGTTTGCGTCGTTGCAACTAGAGGCGCCCAGCGTGGGAGGTGCCGGGACAGGTGTCGGCGGGCCCGGCAGTAGCAGCGGCAGCAGCAGCAGCAGCAGCACCGGCCGGGGGGGCCAGCCACAGCCGCCGCCGCTCCCCCCCGCCAAGGCCCTGGCCGACATTTTTATGGCCCTTCGCAAGCTGCGCGAGGCCATTGTGGCCACCGCCCGCGCCGACCGCTTTGCCGCCCAGGCCTACCTCTTTTGCATCCGCCTGGCCGTCCTGGCCCGCCAGCCCGATGCCTACCACCCGGCCATCCTCCACCTGCTGCGCGCGATCCACCCGCGCCACCCCCTGACACGCCTCGAGGCCGACGAGGTCGCCGCCTACCTCGTTCTCGACGCCGCCTGTCGCCGCGCCGATCTCGCCGAGGCCTACCGCCTGCGCTGTGCGCTGCACCTGCGCAGCGGCCCCGTCGACGCCGTACTGGCCGCGCTCGCCCACGACGACTGGGTCGCGTTTCGGCGCCTGCTCGCGCGCATCGACGGGCACCAGGCGTGTCTGCTGGCGGCCGCCGAGCCCGATCTGCGACGGCACACGCTCAAGTGCCTGGGCCGGGCGTACTTGCGGCTCGAGGACGTGGCCGTGCTGGAGGGGGCGACAGGCCTGGCCTGGGCCGACCTGCAGGCGGACTACGGCGTGGGCTGGGAGCGTGAAGGCCGCGCCGTGGTGATTCGCAAGGTGCAGCCGCGAAAGGGGGGGGGCAAGTGAGCACGGATCACGGCGCTTTGGCATGCAGACAGCCACGAAAGGATGAGGGATACATCCTCAATCTTTACGCTTAATTACTGATGACGGAAGTTACTGAGCCTCTGTAAGCAAACATTACGGCCAATACTTGTCAGAGAACAGGCAAGAAATACGAGAGTATGTTATGGTTTCATTTTACTAGGCAGGAAACTAGGCCACGGATGGAAGCCGACCGTTTTTGTCATCATGCCAGATGCTCTCTGAATCAGACGTGATCACACGGACAGACTCGCCATCCCAAGCAGACGGCACAAGAGGACTAATAGAGACAGAAGGCAGACTGCTGGAGAGGACTGATAGACAGACGGCTGGAGAGGAATAGCAGACAAAAGGCAGAGGAGGGCGCGTTGATGCCCAAACCAGTCAATCACCCGCCTCCTTTTGGCCCTTTTACTCCCCCACGCCTGTCTCGTCGTCTTTGATCAAACCTGTGGCTTCGCAGCGGCTCTCCATCTTATCACGATAAAGGTCTTGCCGGCATAAACGCGGCACATGGCCTCTGTCCTTTGCACCATCACACCCTCTTCCTCCTCTCCCTCTGCATAGTCTTATCGCCATCATAAACCCCGCTTTCCTCTGCTGCTTTCAAAGAGGCAAGGGGGTGGGATACGACTCTAGAGACAAGAAGAAGTTGCTGGAACACTTTTCAATGTGACGGTAGTGCAGAAGCGCATAAAGACGTGTTGGCACAGTCTGTCATGGCGTAAGAGGAGATGACAACAGACGGTCTGTCATTGCGTGAAAGAGATGACAACAGAATTATCAATCTTTATCCCCCACCCCTCTGTCCTTTTCCTTTTCCAGTCACCTAGACCAGGAGTGTGCAGTCTCCCGAGTGACACTCGCCAAACCCGACGTAGCTTCGCATTTGATGTTGGCCATGTGGGCAGAAAGTGGACACAAGTCGTGATGCTGGTGAAGCAGGGAAACGCCACGCCTTCTTTTGGAAAGCGTGTTGCGCCGTGGCTGGCTGCTAGTCTTCTTTTTCGTCCTTGTCCATGGCTTGTCGCTGCTACGGTTGCGTTTCTCCTCCTGTCTGGCTCCGCTTCCTGCAGCCCCGTCTTGTGCTGTTGGCAGTACGAAAAGAAGCTCAGGGATCGCAACAGTGGGTATTTGTCTTGCGCTTGCGCTTGTCCTCGGCGCCCGAAAAGACGCTGCTGCCCAACGCTCCCTTTTGGCATGAGGCCTGCGCGAATAGAGACCAGAACTGCTGCCGTAAGAGGAAAGACAAGGCGTGAGCAAGGCGGATCGGGCAACGGCAGAGCTATGGCTTCATCAGTTGGGGTTGCCAACGAGCTGTGGGTGGTGGCATCGCTTTCCCAGCTATTTTGCCTGTCGTTCTTCGTTTCGGGCATCAAGATCCGTCCCTGACTTTCGGTGTGATTTGTACACATCGCCACCCTTACCGAATCACCCTGTCCAGTTTGGGCCACTATGGCTATCTGGGCTTGCCTTTTTGTCAAGGCCCAGAGTAGAACTTAGAGAAGACAGAGTCTTACACGTCTAGTTTGAAATCGCGTAACCAAAGCCTGGTCGGCAAAGGGTCTGTTTGGCAAGGAATTGCATTGTCTACCTATCACCAGCTTTTCCTCTTCTTGAAACTTCTTTTCATAAAACGTTCAACGTAGATATTGGCTGCTCAAATGAGCAGCTCGTCCAAGTAAATCTCCATATCCGGGGTTTCGTTATTTCGCAAATTTCCTAAGCGCCTTGTTTCCATTGATCCCATTTCCTGCCAGCTCTCCAGAAGCGCAAAAACAAAAAGCCCCCGTTCCAGATAAAGTAGTACTTTCGAGAAAAAAAACAAAGAAAAAAAAAGAAAAAAGAAAACCGTTAGACTTAAGTGTTTTCCTCCGCCAGTATATTTCATATCATCTTCCTCTCCATCGTATCGTACCGCCCAACTCCGCGCTTAAAAAGGTTATTTGAAAAACGACAAAAGGAAAGAGAAACGTAGTTTGGAAAGACCGAGATAAAGAGGGAAGCCATTTTAGGCCCAACAATGAAAGGAAAAGAAAAAGGCCACATAAACTTGAGAAAACAAAAAGGGGAAAAGGCCTAAATCAAGCACTTTTGCCTCAGTAAAGGCCCGGAATCATGGGCGGCGCCAGAGAAATGTACAGGTGCTGCATAGGCTGATATGCGTTCTTGCCCACCACCCATTCCCAGACATTGGGCAGAAAGAAGCGCCCAGCGCCGCCGCCGCATTGTGTATTTGCCACCGCTGGCGGATGGTGCTGATGGACAGGAGCCGCCTGGACGGGAGAGGGAACCGGCATCATGATGGGATGGTGTTCTGGCGGAGGCGTCGGCATGGAAGCGGCACGTGCATAGGAAACGTAAGAATCTTGCGGAATGAGAACGTTGTTAAAAGGGAAAGGCGGTAACAGGTGCTGCTGCAACTGTTGTTGTTGGAGTTGAAGGTGTTGTTGTAGAAGTTCCTGTTGTTGTTGTTGTTGTTGTTGAAGAAGCTCTTGGTGTTGTTGTTGCTGAAGAAGATCTTGTTGTTGTTGTTGCAAAAGCTCTTGCTGCTGCTGCATGTAAGCCTCCACGCCCAGCATAGACGCATCCTCGCAGTCGTAAAAGATGGGTGACGACAGGTCGGTGTGGCCCACAGACGGCGGCGGGTGCATGGCCAGAATGGGCGGCGGCGGCGTCACAATCTCGGGCATGCAGATGCCCATCGCATCGGCCTGCTCTTCTTCTTCGTCGGAAAGGAGGGTCTCGGGCGAGTAATCGCGGTCCGACAGCGAGGCATAGGTCGAGGAGGAAGAGGAGGCCGGCAAGGGCGACGGTGACGTGGCGTAACAGCAGCTGTCGTCCTGGCACGGGGAAGCCTGCATCTCGGCCTCGTCCTCGGCCGCTTCGTCATCGCTCAGGGTGGAAACGTAATCAGACAAGGCAGCCACGGAAGCGCTGGAGCCAAACTCGTGTTGCGGCGTAGTGGCCGGCGTGGCGACAAAAAGAGTGGAAAGAACAGCCGGTGCAGGAGTCACGTGCTGCTGTGGCTGAGGCGTTAGTGTAAAGCGGGGGCAGGCCAGGATGCGCTGCTTCAGCTCCGACAGGGTGATGCGCTGGTCTGGGTTGACGGTAAAGATGCGGGCCAGAATGGCATCCAGCTCATCCGTCAGGGGAAGGATGGTCTTGAGGAAGCCCGGGTTGCGGGTGTAGGTCCGGTACGTGGAATCCTCGGGCGAGGCCTGTTTCCAAGGGTTGCGTCCACAGGTCAGGTTGACCAGGATGACGCCCAGGCTCCAGACATCATTGGGGGCGCAAAAGTAAAACGGCCGCTTGGCGTTGGACCCCAAGCATTCTGCCAGGTTAGTCGAGGCAGGATGGAACGCGAGCAAAGGAAACTCACCAGGTGACATGTAAAAGGTCGAGCCACAGCCATAGTCCTCGGAGCGGTCCGACGAAGTGGCCAGGCCAAAGTCGGCCAGCTTGAGGTTCTCGCCATTGTCGGCGACCAAAATGTTCTCGGGCTTGAGATCCCGGTGGTAGATATTGTTCTGGTGCAGGAATTGCACGGCGTCCAGCAGCTGCAAAAAGACGCGCTTGGCCAGGTCGTCGCGGCCGACAAAGTGGCCGCGCTCGGTAATGTTGTAGAACAAATCGCCCTCTGGGCAGTACTCGAGCACGACAAAGAGGCAGTCCGGGTAATTGTCAATGATGCGGTACATGGACACGACGTTGGGATGGTCTGAGGCCAGGTAGTGCAGCCGGATCTCGCGGATCTGGTACTCCATCTGACGCTGCTCGAGCGGCGTTCCGTCCGCGTTGAACTTGCTCAGGGCCTTGACGGCATAGCGGGCATTGGTCTTGACGTCCACGGCCTCGTAGACCACGCCGTAGGCTCCGGTGCCAATGACGCCGGTTAGCCGGAGGCTGCCGCTCAAAAACATGCCGATGCGGTCCTCGGGCGCCATGGGCACAAATCTCGGCGCCGGCTGCTGCGGTAGGCGGTGCTGCTGGGTGTATCCATAGTAGTGCTGCTGTTGCGCGAAGCACTTGGCGTGCTCAAACGACAGCGGCGACGCTGGAGGGGTCGGAAGTCCGCCTGGTGCCAAGACATGCTGCATGATATAGGAAGAAGCTCTGACAAGAGAGAGAAAAACGTAAAAAAAACCACCAAACGGTCACTTCCTTTCCTGGTCTGGACCTTGGAAATCAAAGGAGAGACAGTAGAGGCTGGCCGTTGTCCGGATAGGCAGACGAAAAAGAAAGCAGCAACCTGACTTGGTAGCTGTAGAATGGCAAGTTACAATATTAACAACGCATTGGAATCCAGTCCGGCGTATATAGCAAGTGACGAGCAGGAGTCCAAGGAAAAAGACTAGGCTCCGGTCACTGGATTATATGGCGAGGCAACACAGATGATCCGGGTAGTATTGACGGGGCCAGGTATATTGAGCTTCGACTTAACGAGTCAATAAGACAGTCCCAGGGTGAGGGAGTGGGTAGGTTCAATAATAAGAATAAAACGGATCTGATGCCGAGGCGGTCAAAAAGGCAGACGAAGAGGAAGGGCGAGGGAAGGAAAGAGAAGTAATAAAGAGTTTGGGACGAGAGAAGAGAACGTGGTGTGGAAGAGAGGACCTGCGATGGGGAGAAGCACAAGGAAAGGATAGAAGCAGCTTCGACCGAGGGGAGGGGTGGGAGGTTGACGATATTGATAAGTGAAACAAGCAACAGTGGGAATCAACGAGAGGGAGGGCGGACTGCAAATGGACTTTGGCGGTTCAACACACACCCATGCGACACAGACTCACGCCCGGGCCAGAATGATGCGTGCTTGCTCGCCTATGGACTGGAAGCTAGAAGCTAGCGCAGGAGGCTAGTTCAGGAGCAGCGAGGCCGTGTTTCTTGCGAGTTTGAGGGGGGGTGAAGCGGGGGGTGGTGTTAGCAGAGGTCGAGTAGCGAATGTCACTAGGTAGAGATTTCAAACTCTCAGATATGAAGGACAGGAGGAGGACAACGGGTAAGGAAAGAAAACAGCAGAACGAGTGGGCCTGGCATGCCATATTATACTACACATTACGACTAGGACGTACACTACGAACATTATGCAACGGCCGACATCCCTGCTGTGATGCAGAGGGGCCACCCGTTTTTGCAGGCTGGTCGTGCAGCAGGCGAGGAGGCGAGTGACCATTTGGTCGTGGCGGCTGCAAAATGTACATTTCGTCGACGAGGAGAGCGACTCCTCGCTTTTTGCTGGAGGCGTCCTTGTGCTTGAGGCGTCCAGTCAGAACAGGGCAGTGCTAGTCTGAAAGAAGACAAGCTCTGGGCGGGACGAGAGAAGGGGGTGGGTGGTGACGAAGATGACAGCCAAGAAAATACGAGAGTGAGAAGGAAGAAGAAAAAGCCCCCGGGCGGGACCACTTTTCCGTCTTTTTTCTTTTATTTTTTTCCTTTTCTGACACCACCAAAACACTCCCTCTCCCCGGGACTGCAGGATGGGTCGAGTGGAGCTGCGATGCGAGTGCTACAGCCACTCAGCAAGCCCGTCCGAGGAGGCAAGGGTGCCGAATTTCAAAGGCCAGAATTCAAAGACGAGAAAACGAATGATTCCTAGAGGCAACGCTGGCTCCCAACGCCAACTGCACACTGCACTGAGCTGCAGCACACGCAGCCATCATGCCATTGCTGTACTTGTGTTGTTTTATGGAGTCTGCCTTTTTCGTACTCGTGATGCTGTCGTTTTGATTCACCGCTCGTCCGGCCTTGTGCCCTCTGCTCAGTACACTACCTGAAGCAATGGCCGCAACAGCAGCAAACAGCGAATGTGGCGAGAGTGCCCGTATGGCTGCTGTCGTGGTTCGTGGTGCTGTTCTCTAGTGTAGTGTAGTGTAGTGTCTGTACACTACTCCGTACAGATAAAATTAAATCAAAATTAAACCGGAAAGACGGTCACGGCCAATGTGACGGTGGCGGCCGTAGGCCAAAACAGGAAGGGACCAGACATTGATGCACGTCGCCGCCTGTGGCAGCACTGTGCACCGGTGGCCAATCACAGGCGGCGAGAGGCGGGCGCCAGCCGCTAGCAGTGTGTGCGGGATTAAAAAAGTGGAGAGAAGACGAGGGGTTCTGATTGGCTCCCCGGGCTTATCATGGTCTAATCCGCCCTATTTTGACGTTGGGCTTCAAGATGCGCGAGATTAAGGGATTAAAGAAGAGCGCGACTAAGCAAACGACGCTGACTTGACCGGGGCAGGCGACAGCAACAGTCAAACCAGCAACAGACGACAACAGTAGCAGCAGACGACAGCAAAGTAAAACGGGGCGGCAAGATGTCTACACTACGAGACATTGCAAAAATATCACGAAGAAACAGTTCAAGGCGGTGACGACTGCAGCCATGCATGCTGCATGCGGATTCTGGCTCACTGGCCTTCAGTCTCTGCGGGGCTTGTGAGCTGGCGGCCTGACGCGCGGGAGCATCCTGGCCAAAGGAAATTGCATCCCATTCAAAGATCCAGGTGGCAGGGCACGCACGAGGCCGAGCGACAAGAGGAGCTTCTGGGCTGCACTAACGCCATAGTGCACATGCACAGTCGTAGCGTGGTGTAATGCGAATCCGTGGCAGCCGATTGCCAACCAACAACCGCAGGCGGCAGCGCCCCATTCGATAGTCGTCGGCACGGACGCCATGGAAGGACAATGGAGATCTCCGCCAGGAAAGGCAAACATGGCAATTCCGCCATGGCTGCTGGCTGGTCCGGGCGTCGCCTGCGGAAAGAACCTGATCTCGCTCCATTCATTTCGTTTCGTTAGTGTGTACTCTTCCTCGTCGTATGTTGCCTTGGCCAAGGCGGGTTAGTCCACAGGTGCTTATCCAGGAACAGTTGCGCTCAAATAATAACGTCGCCGTCGTGAGTCCATCTGCGCAAGTCAGACACGGCTCAGACAGTGACTCTTTGTAGCAGGGAAGAGGCCGGGGAGGCCGTCTGCACTCACTAAAGAGAGAGACAGGATATGGCTGCCACTCATTGAAGGCCGAAGATTATGAATATTAGCAATGATGTACTTTGTGCCAAATCTTACAGAGGGCCACGCAGGAACGGCTTCTTTAGACGCTACCTTTTACAAGAAATGTGTACGGAACGAGCTAGTTTGCTGCACGAGATACGGTGAAGATACTGCGAGTGCTCGCAGTACAAAGTACAGCTACCTAGCATAGTACTGCGTGCACACACAATCCGTTGTAGATGACGTCCCTGCCGACGAACCGATCGAAACAGCTGCGCCGCACCAACTGGGCCGCCGTGAAACCGATTCGGCTTTGTTGATTCTCAAAGATACTGGAAGCCGAAGCCAGTCACGGATTACGAGGGAATACATTTATTTGTCTTTCTAATCTCCTGTTCTTGTCATTGGATCGATCACGCCAATCCGCGTGCGTCACAGGACCTCGAAAGGTCGATGGAATGTTGCCTCCCAACAGGCACGCCAAAAGAACAGAGGCGAGGCATCGCCGCACACTATTACGACTGGTTCCCACCAAACGGAATCCAACGTCATGCGCCAACTTTGTTGCCGTACTTTGGAGAAAGGGATGCCTCGAAGAACACTGGCCCGCTAAAGGAACAAAAACGCTTTCTTCGCCATACGGGGACTCACTCCACTCCCATCATAACTCGTCTCGAATATCTTCCGTAATAGCGCAGCCAGCGCCACACTCTATGCCTGTCCTGGTCTAGTTTCCTGGCTCCGCCGCTTGCCGTCGTGCCTTTTGCCACCGAACGGGCCATGGGTTTTGGTGGGAGAGATGATGGAAGAGCAGCAGGAAAAAGGCTGCCAAGATCCACTGAAAATTCAAACCTGCCATCTGCCAAAGAAAGAAACCGGCCGTCGAACGGTAGCCTGTCTGTAGGAAAAAATTCCCCCGACCTGATCAGCGGCTAATCAGGCACTATTTTAAATTTCAGCCCAGCTCGCCGGAGAGGCGAAGAGGCCACCTGTTTGATCACTTTGTTCTTTCTTCGCCAAGCCGCTCGGTCATGCAGACTACAATCTACTCCGTACGGCCTGATAGGGTGGTGCTGACTTGCTCCTAGAGGGCACGACGGAGAACTGCTGATAGTTCCAATCACAATCGCCCAAGAGGCAATTCTCTGTATCTCTCTACACTACACTACACTACGCCCAACAGCCGCTCTGCCCCATTCCTGTTGCCTCTCTCGTAATGTCCGCGCTTGGATCTTGGCTGGCCCCTCCCCATTCCCAGAGATCAAACGAAATCATCGAAACGGCCGCCTTGACGTGCATGGGTCTCCAGATTCGCCTCGTGGAAGCGCCGGGCCTCTATTGTTGGCCGCTTTCCCACTCGTTTCCCCTTGCCGTTTTGGCGTTTAAAAGGCAAAGGCTGCAGTCTGTGAAGCGCAGTGTTGAGTGACCAAGCCGCTGACGTCTGACTGGTTCCCTCTTTGCTACGCAACAATAGAGCAAAACAAATAGTAGATCAAGCAGCGCAAGTCTGTGGGTCAAGCGCGTGGGAAACAAACAACACGTCAAGAATGAAAGGAATGCATCTTGTTCCGCTGGATCTGTCACGATGCAACTACGGCCTCTTGGTCGCACTACAAATAATACAACCGTGTCTTGAAACATCAAGGCGACCCGTGAACAAGACTCACATTCCCGTCAAAGACATACGATGGAAAACTGGAGTTGTCTGAGCATGTCGTAGCTGTTGGGTGCATAATGCTTTTAAACATCAATGGTAGCCTGTTTTGGAGCCTGAGACACGCGGCAAGGGACTCTAGGGAGATGCCAAACACACTCTGTCCCAGCAAGGGAGAGCTGCCGTGTTCTTCCTGTCCCAGTAAGGGAGAGCTGCCGTGTTCTTTTGTAGGCTGTTTTAAAAGAAGAAAAATGGAAGATAAACAGGCAAAACATAAACAGGAAACCAAGACAAAAGCAACGACAACTGGGTCCAGACACGTGAGGATTTCTTGTAAAGGCATTTGACTCAATGTTTTGATCCAGTCACCCCTTTTCCCTCAAAACCTTTGCCAGACCCAAACGCCGTCTGACATTTTGAAGCTGTCATGCCTCTATGCCTTGACTGGCATGGGCGCAGGACCAGGGCAGCTGGCGCTCGCCATCTGTATCCAGTAACAACGGCGTCTCTGCTGCACCTGTGTAGTCAATTCTGTAGGGCGTACGAGGCAATCGCTGTTATGGCATGCATGGGACATCCTATTGCATTCCGCCTCCGTCCCGGCGTCTGCATCGTGTCTTATGCGGGTCGTGGACGCGTTGCGGCACAGGTAGACAGCCTTGGAAGGTCCAGGCAGAGCGGGAGACTATCATACACGGTCACGTCACAAATGTTTTGTTGATAGAAGCTTTATGCCGCCCTGGGTTTCCTTGGCGGACTTTGAAACTCATGGCGTAATACATGTCTAGATTTGCTGACCATTTTTGCATGAAGACCGTAGGCGAGTATGAATTGGGCGTTGATGGAACACAATCATTCTCGCCTTGAATCTCGTGTCAGCCGCAGTATTCTGAGGATCAGAATGTTTGGCAGCATTACCGCCCTACGACGATGAGGTTTCTGGGCACACCGACCGTTGCAGAAGGTGTCGATGATGCCCGTGCTGACATAGACAGGGCGGCATTAAAAGCACCAACGAGCACAGCATTTTAGGCCGTGAATAGCCTATGTAAGCCTGGCCGTCTTTCTCGGCCGACTGTGAGATATGCAGATTCTGTTCTGCCATGATGCCTTGCATGCCGCTCTGAAACAGCCTTGAGAGCACTAAGCTAACACTCTTACGGCTCCAACTCACCATCAGGGCAGGCAGGGCTGACTGTGGCATCACTTTTGAAGTTTTAAAGCTTTTCACATTATGGTATCATTTCTGGGGCCACTAACTTGTTGGAAAGGGTTGGGTGGCGTTTTGGCTGTTGGAACCAGTGACATTTTCTCTTACTTTCTTGTCAAAGGATGGAAGCCAACGAGGCGAAACGCACAGAAAGAAGTGGTGCGCATATTGTTTCGCCTGCCTGTTATTCTTTCTTTCATGACAGCCTTCATTTCACAGGCAACGCCGTTCGTCCAACCGCGCCCAGCCGTTGATTTGGTTCGTACATGGGCTTACGAGAGGGCGCAAAAGACAAGAGGCTGAGATCTGATGAAAGGGAGAAGCGGGTGGTCATTTTTCACCAGTGCTCTCCCTTGTCAGGCTAAATCGGTCCAACGAACAGCCAGCGGATAAAGCCAAGGATAAACCTATTATTCAAAGGGAGAATTAGCGCCTCCTTTTCCAAATGCCGTTGCCTCGTCGCCGTGTTGTTTCCAAGAAAGCTTAGAGGACAAGGCTTGGATGTTGCCTTGCCGACTGGCCCGTCTCCCTTGCTTCGACACCACCCATCAGTCCGGTGACCTTTGTGCTCCCAGCGTCCTTTTAGCATCGTGATAGGCTGTTCCCCGGGTCCTTTTGACTGCTCCCTTCCAAAAGGCCGCAACCCAGCACTGTGGTTTCTGGGCCGGCTTTACCCTTCCAGACTGGGAGGCATTTGGTGACATGCATCTCACCCCACGAAGCTAGTTTGCCCGATAGGCTGCTTAAGCCGTTTGGGCGCATTCAAGACCGAGGGAACCGGCACTGGCTAGCTCATGCGAGGTTAAGGTTTGTAAAGAGGCCTCGCAAAGACGCAACAAGGGATAGGGGCGAAGCCAATAGCGTCAGAGATGCCGTTCTATCAAGTCGTTTAAAGCCAAGCCTCAAAATAGTCGGAAATGAAGAGTAAAAACACAAAAAGCCTCGTTATCCAGTCCTGGCCGGCCTTAAGTTCAGCTCACTACTAAGCGCCGGCACAAGCCAAAGAGAGAAATGAGGATATGAATGCACTGGCGAATGGCAAGCCTTGATCCAAGCGAGAGGAGCTTGTTCTTCTTTGGAAACAGGCCGGCCTGGACGGTTCGACGCCGTCTTGGCGCCGTTCCTACGTCTGTCGTTCTTTCACTCCCATCCGACGGATCGTCGCCGTGCTAGAATTCGCACATCGAAATGACGCCTGTCATCGAAAGTGCCGCTACATATCCGTCTTCAGCCGCTACCATGATGGAACGGACGGCAGCCATGACGCGGGCACGCGCGGCGGCTGATAAAGCAACTTGATCGTTCCGCTACTATCAGTCTCTTCACAAGTGGAGCGGTTACAATAGTTACAGCCATGACAAAGATCGCAGTCGTACTTTTCTTTCAGCTTGACGTAACTCTTGTCTGCACTGACAATGAGATATGACCCGCCAAAGTGCGGATTTTTCTATTTCTTACAGTCAGCAGCGGGCGTAACGCCCTGAAGGGCAGAATCTCTTTTTCTCAGCCGAGAAAGCGGTGATAGAATGTACAGTATTCTCAGCCGATGTGCTTGGAGGAGCTGATGGAAAATATCAAATCTCATTGGGCGTTAAGTCACAGGTGATAAGGGGTGGGAGGACTGTCTGACTGAGCACAACATGGAAAAGAGGAAGAAAGTGCAGGATCGAGGTGCCCACGTCTGGTGATGAATTTCTCAAAGCTCGAAAGAGGATGCCTTCCTTTTCAGTTTGCCAAGTCACTGCATGTTGCACGCGGCGAGCTGCAGAATGAGCTGCTATTGATCCAGCCTCCCGCATACAGCCATGGTCACGTCAAGTCTGTGTGAGCAGTGCTGTTTTCCTACATGTCATGTTGTGTTATCATGCAAAGTGCGCCCGGAAAGACAAACTCGGCGGAGGGCAGGGCCGAGGAGAAAGGAAAATATGCTGAAAGTGTGATCATTTCCATAATTTGCTCACAAAGAAAAGGGCTAGAGGTTGTAAGAAATTTATTGCTCACTCCTTTGTAGGATATGCTGAAAGATGTCTGATTATGTCCTATAATTTGCTCAAAAGGAGGCTACGAGGGTGAGAAATTTATTGCTCACTTCTTTGTAGGCGAAGTAACGCTTCTGCGAGCCCAGTCCCCTCTGCAGGCAGTGTTTTGTTGAAGAAATATCAGCTTATTAAAGCTTTGAAAATATAGTTGATATCAAATGAGAGGCTCTGATAAAACAAGGTTTGCTCATGCCGGAAACGGTTGACGGCTGACTTTATCGTGTTTTTCTCCTGCTTCCATCCTCCACTGTCACAGAGAAGCGTTCAACTCGCCCAGACTGACCACTTCTACTTCTGGCGATGGCATGATGGTTAGCAGACTACAAAAATTTGTTTCGCCACACGTGTAGGAACAGAGAAAGAAGCTCAAGACTGGTGACCGGGTTGAGGTCTGTGACAAGAGCCAAGAAACGGATGAGTATGTCGAGTGGTCTTGTATTTTGTCATGTGTTGTGGTCATGGTCGGTCAAAGCTTTGATTTGTTCTTTATACCATCAGTTTGGTGATGATGCTCTCTAATTTGTTCTTTATACCGTTATGCAGATTGGCGATGTATTCCAGCGTATATCACCATCTTTTCACTGCCAAAGTAGTCTACTTTCATTCTCTCTTTCCTCTGGCATCCATCCGCCCCCCGCTGCTCCTTCTCGTACGCTGTTCAGATTCCTTGTCTTTGCGACCCCATGTCTCTATAACCAGACTTTTAATGCACTCACAGGCGTCTTTGCCTCCTCAATATCCTGCTTTTCAAAAGTGACTGCTCAGGTAGCAGTTTGCCGACAACGATGTTGCAAAGCCTGTGTATTCAAGAGGCTGGAAGCATACAAGAATGTGACTAGAAGATGGCAATAAGAAAAAGAAGACTTTAAATAAAACGTGCACAACAACAGCCACAACAGACAACAACAAAACATCATGCCGGTACCCATGGTGCCGCCACTTGAAAGCCTCGCTGCAAAACGCGACTTGTCCAGTCGTGTTACCAACGCCCTTTTTCGTCTTCCCGGAGGGGCCACAAGAGTCATGCAAGCCGCAACACCATACAACACAAATATTAAATGCTTTCCCCTGTCTGTCCGAAGCAGACTGTCGCTATGATTTGCCTGTGGCTGCAGACGGCGCACATGCAACGTTTTGTAGAAATAATTGATTTACAAAAGCTTGCTAAAACCAACAGGCCATTTTTATGATTTGGAACCATGCAGAAGTCCCATTTGATTTTTATGATTTGCCATGCAGAAGCCCCGTTGTAAAAGCCCGTTTTGATATTCAAATTGATATGATTGCGTCCAGCATATACTTTGGATATCCTCCAATCCAGCATTCCTCCATCAAAAACCCTTTACTGAGCCCGCCCCGAGGTGAAAAAAGGGTGCTTGAGCGCGTCGCTAGGGATGATGCGTTTGTCCGGGTTCAGGTTCAAACAGCGGTCGAGCAAGTCGTGAAAGTGGTGCAGATCCTTGGTCTCGGCGACATCCATGCCGGCGGATGCCGCCAAAAGACGCGTACGCAGGTCGCGAGTCGGCCGGGTAATTGTGAGTGTCTTGACGGTGGTCTACGGGCGGTGTTAGCAAGTTTCTTTCAGATTCGGTGGGGGCTGTGTTCCTATGCACAGGCGGGATCCGATGCTTGAGGCGAAAAGTTGCACAAAGTAGGACAAGCACGATGGAGGCGATGGAAAAGAACAACAACAACAAGAACAACAACAGGAACGACAAAAACAACAACAAACGTACACACCTTGTCCTGAAACTTGTCGTGCTCCTTGCTGTAAAAGTTGCCCATCTCGTCAAAATGCAGCGGCCACATTTCGCCGCGACGGTACAGCTTGGGGCTGATTTTGCCTCGCACCTCCATAATGGCGCGCAGCATCTGGTTGTTGTCGGCGCCGGCAAAGAGAATCTTTCCCGTGTAGAGTTCGTAGAGCGTGCAGCCAATGGACCACATGTCGACGCCATAGTCGTAGGGCATGCCCAGAATGATCTCGGGCGCGCGGTAGAAGCGGCTGACCAGGTAGGGTGTGACCTCCGTGTGGGCGGTCACGGCGTCGGAGCGGTCAATGGCCGTGCCCAGATCGCAAATCTTGACAATGCTGCGCGTGTCGTTGACCAGGATGTTGTCGGGCTTGAGGTCGGCGTGGATGATGCTGGCGCGTCGCATGTGCGCCAGCCCGACAAAAATCTGGTGCGCGAACACGCGCACGCCGTGCAAGTTGATGCCGACATTGTTGCCAAACTTCTTGAGCACCTCGCGCAAATTCATCGACAGGTTCTCAAACACCATGCACAAATGGCCGCGGAAGTCAAAGGAACGCTCAAACCGCACAATGTGCCGCCGGTTCTCGGGGTCCTCGCCGTTGAGCTTCTGCAGAATGGCTATTTCCGTGTAGCCGCCCTTGCGCAGCGCGTCGTTGTTGCGCATAATCTTAATGGCTACCAGCCGCCGTGTCTGGCTGCTAGTGTCCCACGCCCGCGCCACGCCCGAGAACATGCCCTTGCCCAGGGCCGACTGGATCTGGTACCGCCCGTCCAGCACCTCGCCCGGTCGGATCTTGTAGTAGCCTTGGTGATCGTCTCCGTCTAGCAGCGCGCCACCGCCAGCCGCCGCCGCCGCCGCATCGGGAGCATTGGCTACATTGGCTGCGTTGGCTGCATCCGCCGCCGCCTGTGGCGCCTCGTACTTTTTCTCCACAAAGTCGTCGGCAAACATGTCGTCGTCGTCGTCGTCGCCGCTGGCCGCCGCCTCGACAGACTCCTTCATTTCCGTGTCGCCAAGCTGTTGCTGGAACTGCAGCCGCTCTTTCTCGGCTGCCGCTGCTGACAGTGACGTCCGCCGTTCGGCCCCGTGCAGTCCGGCCACCATGCCGCCGTTGCGCAGCTCATCCCGACGCTCGTCTTCTGCCATATCAACGGTTGGGTCGTAGTCGGCTGCAGAGGGGCCGTCCTCGTTGCCTGGTGACAGTCCTTCAGCTCCGGCCACCGCTCCGTTCACCCGATGCTTCCCCAGAGCAGCCATGAAAGCACCGTCATCGGCAAAATCAAGGCCCTCTGTGCCGCTGCGCGACCGGACCGGGCCAGAGCCGTCTGGACTGGTGGGTGAGGTAATTGTTGCCTCCACTACGGTGAGAAACGTTAGCCTACCTCTGGATACAAATCACAACGGAAGAAACCCTACCAGACTGTGGCGTGTTCACGTCCGTCTTGGGACTGTTGTCGACCTGCATCGGAGACTCGACAGTGGCAGCGGCCGCAGCAGCGGCCATCTTGTCAGCTTGAACCGCCAAAGCGAGCATGGGAGAAGCAGTGCGAGCCTTTTGCAAAATCTCTTGACGGCGCTGCCGGCGACGCTGGATCTCGGCTTCTTCGTCCACGGGTGCCTGCTCGACCCAGTTTTCCGGCAACGGCTCTTCCTGAGGCAATTGTGAGGAGGCACTCTGTGCAGACTTAGCAACATCATTGTCATTATGCGGCCAACCGCGGCCCTCCTTGTCCGGGCGAGACTCAGCCTTGTTGTCCTGGTTTTCGTTTTGGCGCCAGCGGCCTCCGTCACGGCGGTCCCGGTCCCAGGCCCCGTCACGGTCGCGCTCCTGGCCTCGGTCTCGGTTGCGGTCCCACTCCCGATCACGACCGCGCCCTCCACCGCCATCGCCGCGGCCCCGGTTGCGTTGTGTGGGCGGAGGCGAGCGGCTCCGCGTTCGTGGCCGTTTGGCTGATCCGTAGTGTTGTTCACCGGCAGTAGACCGGTCGTCGTCTCGGCCACCGCCACTGGGAGAGTCGTCGTACATGCGCTCGCGCCAGCGGTCGTTGTTACGCGCTCCGCCATCGCGCGGCCGATCGAAATCGCGGTCGCCTCGGCGGCCATCGCGCGGCCCGTCGAAAAATCGTGGCCCGTCGGCATTCCGCCGCCAGGCATCTCGGTCGTCTCGGGGCCCGTCGCGGGGACCGTCGCGGAGGCCGTCACGCTGGCGTTTCAGCCCCCGTGGCGAGACGTTGCGCGGGCGGCTGCGGTCGAGCTCTGGCGAGCGCGACACTCTGGCTCGAACGTTTCTGTTGCGGCGGTCAACATGAAAACCATCAACAACATCGGACTGAGCAGCAGCATTGACCGGTGGAGCAGCACGTGTAAAAGTATTTGCCTTGGAGGACGCGGTGGTGCGACGGCTCTCGACGATCTCGCCTTCGTCGGCGCTCGACCGAGAAGAAGCCATGGTGAAAATAAAACTGCTCTCTCTTTTTTTTTCTTTCCTCTGTTGGGAATCTCAGCAGGATGATTCTGTAGAGTGAACAGAGTCGGTTGTTTCTCAAGCGTCAGCCAACAACTCTTCCACTTTGCAGTCAAATCAACAACAACAACTCCTCAATTTTTGCAGTCAAATCTCTCCTCCTTTCTTCTCTTCTTCTCTTCCGCCTCTTTCTAATCTGTCTACCGTCAAGGGAAAAGCAAGAGCCGAACCAGTTATCAATCCTCTGGACCCAATTGCGAGGAAGCTAGGACATGACAATAGGGATGCCGACCCGGAGAGCGTGCGAAAGAAGGACAAAAGAAGACCTCGTGCAGTAGCGTTGTTATTGTATCAAAGGCAAACAAAGATGCCAAAAGGTTGATGGATGCTGGTCCGGTCAAGATGGATAAAGAGAAAGAAGCATGCCGCAGGTACACGGAGAGTTCGCGATAACTCCTGCCTATCCGGCGTATTGATACTCCGATCTCCGAGTGGTGGCGGGGCTGCAAATTCTAAAATCTGACGCAACTTGACAACTTTGGCCCTACGCCGCAAGATCAGACAACTCTTGCAGAGGAGAGAGAAGACGAAAGCGAAATAGAAGAGGCAGACGGAAATTACAACAAACAAACGGGCTTCATCAGACATTATGGGTGGTGTAAATCGCGAAGGTAAGCTGAGATGCTGAGATCTCTCCACCCTTTTTTTCTTCTTTTTCTTTTCTTTTTCTTTCTATTTTTCCTATCTTTTTTTCTTTTTTTCCTATCTTTTTTCTTTTTTCCGGCTTTACAACTCGACTGTTTTTATTTTATTTGCTTACCAATGTATCTCCGCTGACATTTCCAAGGCGGCAAGGTCAAGCCACTAAAGGCGGCCAAGAAGGACAAGAAGGAGCTTGACGAAGACGACAAGGCTTTCCTGGAGAAGAAAAGGGCCGGTAAGCTTGCCTGATTGTCGGATCCGCTCGGTTTGGGCAGACAGACGACTGACCAGATGCAGAGGAGAAGGCTCGCAAGGAGCTGGCCGACAAGGCCAAGGGCAAGGGCCCGCTGAACACGGGAACGCAGGGCATCAAGAAGAGCGGCAAGAAATGAAGAGTGCAAGTGCATGGCAGCAGCGGCAGTAGCAGCCGTAGAGTGTAGTGATGGCAGCGCCGTCGGCGGCAGCAGCAGCAGCGACAGCGACAGCGACAGCAACAGCGGGAAGCGCCATATTGAGCTCGCTATACCACATCCATCTCTGCACGCCCGGCAGACGAGACACGATTTGGCCAGAACCGGATCGAATGGCCAACATGGACGACCGAAATGCTCTTTTACCGGAGCCAAGAAGGGAGAAAGGCGTCTTTGAATTCCATTTATTTACTCCTACTTGATAAATTTCACTTTACAGCCTCTCCTCTTGAAACCTACTTGATAAATTCCATTTTACAGTCTCTCTGGAACCAGACTCCGTGCTTGTGGAATGGCCTAAATGAAGGCCAAAATATTGTAAAGTCAACAAGAGCAAGGCCGGTTCCCGTTGTGAAAATGTCCTGTTCTCCTGAAGACGCCCGCTGTAATCATCACATGCTTTTCCACGCTAAGTCAAAGTGGTACCTGACCCAGCGTTGGAATCCCAACAAAAACAGCGTTGACAGCTCGTAGTTGCATATAAAAGTCCATCTCGTTCCTTTATGGATCTCGTTCCGTTATGGCTGCTCACTGTCACCGCTGAAGCTGTAGGCAGCCCTGACTTTTGAAAATGTCTCTTACCATGCCGACTTCGTCTGGGGATACTGGCCTTCACCGCCGGCCGGCCGCAGCTCCAAAGACGGCACCCAAGACGGCCGAGGCGGCCGGCAGCCCGCCTTGCCGCTCTCGCCTCCTCCACTGGGACGACCTCCCCCCCTGGCGCCGCGACAACGCCTTTATACACCGCGGCTACCGGCCCACCTCCAACAGCTATGCCGTGTCCCTCGCCAGCGTGGCCGCCGTGCACAACGAGTCGGTCAATATCTGGACGCACCTCGTCGGCGCCCTCGTGGCCACTGTCATTGGCGCCAGCTTGTACGTGGAGGTGGCCGAGCCGGTGCGCTGGTGGGTGTTTGGCCGGCCGTCGTCGGCTGCCGCTGCCGCCTCCTCCCTCCCCGTCCTCTCCTGCTTCCTGGCCGGCGCCGTCGCCTGCCTCGGCATGAGCGCCACCTACCACGCCCTCAGCAACCATAGCCCGGCCGTGGCCCGCTGGGGCAACAAACTCGACTACTCGGGCATTGTCTTTCTCATCGTGGGCAGCTATGTGCCCACGCTCTACTATGGCTTTTTCTGCCATCCCTGGTGGATGACGCTGTATCTGTCTTTGGTGGGTTCTCCTTATTCTCCCTTTTCTCTACTCTCTTCTCTTTTAGATTCTTAATCCCCCCCCCCTCCTTTTATTCTCCCTAATTCTCCTCCTCCGCCAGATCGCCTGCCTCGGCTTCGCTTGCCTCGTCGTCTCCTGGCTCGACCACTTTCGCACTCCCGCCTGGCGCCCCTACCGCGCCATGCTCTTCGTCGGCCTCGGCACTTCTGGCGTCGTGCCCATTCTGCATGCGCTCTTCGTGCTCGAGGGCCGGCACCTGCCGCTGTCCGCCCGCTACGCCCGCCTCAACGACCGCATCGGCCTCGGCTGGGTCCTCCTCCAGGGCGGCCTCTATATCCTGGGCGCCGTCCTCTACGCCGCGCGCTGGCCCGAGCGCTGGCGCCCCGGCCACTTTGACCTCTGGGGCAGCTCGCACCAAATCTTCCACGTCTTTGTGCTGCTGGCGGCGGCGGCCCATTTGCGCGGCGTTGTCCAGGGCTACGCGTACCACCAGGCCACGGGGGGTGCGTGCGAGGCCTGAGCCAGAGGGCATCAGGCGAACAATCGGAGATGAACTATTCTCTGTAGTATGGACAACCAAACACTGTATAGCAGCTAGATTTCCGAAGCAAGAACAAAAGAAATTACAAAGAAAAACAAAACTCCACCTAGTCCGATGCACAAGTATGGAAAATATGTGACAAAACGAAATTACATATCCGCTAGTATCAAGACAGAAAGAGACTGCAAGGTGAGCTCGGCTGTTGTTCATAGGAAAGCAAAGACTTCCGGAGCCAAGTACGGTCTAAACTGGAAATATCATTCATGTGTGCGCCATAGTTCCCGCCTAAGGCTGTCTCGTCGTCTCCTGCGCTCATGAACAGGCCGTGGCAGCGGTAGCGGCGTAGTCTGTGGCAGAGGCGACAGCGGTAACACGGCCGGCCGAATCGAGAGGCCCCCCGGATACTATCGGGTGGTCCCTCGGCCGGGGTAGCCCGGCGCGTTGTTGCCATTGTTCTCGGTCGCTCGTCTTGCGCTGCCGCGGAAGTAGTCGTACGAGGCCGGGTCCTGCTCGACCATGTCTTCCTGTGGCAGGTTACCGTAATTGTAGATGCCGCCCATGCCGCCGTGGTTGCCGCTGCCGCCATAAACACCGCCGGGCACCCGTGGATGGCTCCCCACCAACCGCTCGGGTGTCCATCCGCCGCCACCGCCGCCACCGCCGCCGCCGCCGCGAGATACCTGTCTCGGCGTCGTCGGCCGGCTGTCATAGTCCCGCGATGAAAAGCCGCCCGCAAGCTGCGGCCCGGTCACAGGCATCGGCGCAGCATTGCCCACCAGGTTGCTGGCGCTCGAGTTGTCGCCCGCGCCGTAAAGGGGCGACCGCGAACGCGTTCCTTCGAGGGCACTGCCCAGCGCGGCCAGCGGACCGGGCGATTGTGTGCGGGGTGCGCCCATGACAACAGCGCCCGCCCCTGGCTTGTTGTAGCCTGGCTTGTACATTGTGCCAACATCGTGAGAGGCCGCCGCGCCCATGTACGCCGACGCCGACTGCGAGAACTGCCGCCGCCCAGTCATGCCGCCCAGCGGGGTGCCTGGCCGGGCATCGGACATACTCCCACCTGCGGCGCTGGAGATAGAGCCCGGTGTGCCAGGCCGGATTATGTCCCGAGATGTGCCGTACAAGTCGCCGCCGCCACCGTATTCGTCGGCAAACTCTTCGCGATTTTTAAAGTATTCAAAGTCGAGGCGCGACTCGGGCACGACCTCGAAGCCAGGCATGACGGCACTGCCGCCACTAGGGCTGCTGCTGCTGGCCGCCGCCTTGCCGGGGTGGTTGGCGTTCATGGGGTCGAGCATGTACATGTCGGAATAGCCCGAGACCGACATGGCGTCGCCGCTGCCGGCTTCCCGGCCGGCCGTCAGACGGCCCGAGTACACACTGGCCAAAATGTTCTGGGCCTTGGCGTGCACCATGGGCGTTGTCAGCGGCTTGTACAAAGCCGGGTGGCCAAACCGGGCGGCCAGGCGGTCGTTGCGCATTGTCTCCTTGCTCGCCAGGTCCATGCCGGCCTCTGGGTTGGTCAGCACATTGCGCGTCGTGTAAAAGTGAATCTTTTCATCGTAGGCGTGCGAGCAGCCGAGCTTGAAGGCCACCATCAAAAAGGGCAGCGGGGCCACGGCGTAGGCCTGGTAGTGGTTGCTGTTGCCGCGCACAAAGACGATGAGAAAGACGACCAGGTCCGAGAGAATGGTGCCAAAGACAAAGCGGTTAAAGAGGACGCGCCAAAAGGCGCCGCTCGACTCGGTCTTGGTGATAAAGACGTAAAGAATCATGTACTTGCGCAGGACCACGTCAACGACAAAGTAGATGGCGGCAGCCGGCAGCACGAGCGGCTGGATGCCGGAGAAGCAGAGCGCGACGGTGGAGTAGAAGAGGAAGTAGTTGTAGTAGCTCGCATAGTCAAAAGTGGGCGGCGCCGTCAGCTCAATCAGCTCGCGCGGCGTCGGGCTCGCAAACCTGCGCACGACAAAACCCCAAAAGAGCGGCCAGAGCTGGGCCAAGTCGGTGGCGACGCCCAGTTCGCGCTGCAGCAGCCACGTGATCCAGTAGGGCGAGATGTTGCAGAGGCCGGTGAGCAGCGAGTTGCCCAGGTTTTCCGACACCAAGGCGTTCCAGCCGTCCTCGCCCTGGTGGGTCTTGTCGACCACGGCCGAGACAAAGCCCCAGACGGCGCTGAAGAGCGAGAAGATGATCAAGTTGTTAAAGACAAAGAAATTGAACAGCTTGGCCAGCACGTGGCGCTCGCGGCCGGTCTTGGTCTGGTCGCCAGAGCTAATGGCCAGGCGGCGGAAGATGGTGGGCAGCAGCAGATACACGAGCGAGGTGATGGCGGGTGAGGCCACGCCCTGGACCAGCTGCCAGAAGCGCGTATTGGTCTCGAGCTGGGTCTGAAAGGCCGGCCACACCAGGCCGAGATTGCTGAGGTTGACCAGGAAGATGGCGATCATGGCGTTGGGCGCGACCCAGAGAACGGTGAGGGCGGCGACCCAGAGATTGTTCATGAAGCGCCGGCGGCCGCGCGTGGCCGCGCTCAGCGGCATGTTGTCCCAGATGATGTCGTTGGGGCGGGGGGCCAGGCGGATGGAGGCGCCCAGCGGGCGTTTCTTGCGCGCGAGAAAGGCGATGGAATGGGCCTCGCTAATGTCGGAGTAGGAGGCGAAACCGTAGGGCATGGTGTTGCGCTTGTCGACACTCTGGCGCACCTCCTTGACCTCGAGCTCGAGGGACTTGATGCGTTGGGTCAGGTACTCGATGGCGTCCACTTTCTGGCCCCGGGGGTAGCTGCGGTAGGAGCGGTCCTTCTTGGACGGATAGCACATTGGCCGGGCAGGCGGCAGGTTCTGGGGGTCCTTGAGGTACTTGGCCAGCACCTTTTCCAGCTCGCGGACCGTCTTCTCGTGTTGCTTGATCAGGTCGGGCAGGATCTTGACGTTGCGGGCAATGACGGTGCGCGAAAAGGACGACTTGGGGGCCACCTGGTCGATGATGCGGGCAATGCCCTCGTCGGAGCCGAACTTTTTGGGAATGTCATAGAGCTGAGGGTTAGCCGCATTCTCACAAAACACGAATTCAAACAACACGCACCATGAGCGTCCGCGAGTGCAGGCTCATCTGAAAGTCGGCACTGTCAAAAAAGGCACGGCGCATTTGCAACACCTTGCGGTAGTTCCACCACAAAAAGAAACAAATCACCAGATTTGACAGCCAGACCAGCACGACCTGCGCCCATTGCGGCTGGCCAAACACGTTGGACGGGCCCATGAGGGTCAGCCAGGCGTCGTTGCCGTAGCGCACGCTCTTGGTGTAGTTGACGGGGATCAGAACGGCACAGCCGAGCACGGATAGAACCAGAAAGATGTTGCGGCACATGATGGCGAAGCGCATAAAAAGCGCCGCGTCCATGCCGACCAGGCGGATGAGATCTTGCTCGTTGGTGGTCCACAGCGGGCCGATCCAGGCAAAGATGCCCTTGCCCAGAGGCGGCGGCGTGTGCTGCTCGTCGGCATGCTTGATCTTGGGCGCATAGACGACGGTGTGGTAGGGGCGGACGAGCGAGAAGAGCAGGGAGACGCCGGCCGTGACGCCAAAGGAGGTGCCCATGGAAGCCCAGATGGAGCCGATTTGCAGCTGGTCCCCAAACGGGTTCTGCAACAGCTTCAGCAGCTCCGTGGCGCCATTGGTGGCTACAGTCGTGCTGGTGGCCGTGTCGCGAGCGAGCAAAGAGGCCGTGGTCGTGGCAGCACCCTGGGCGAGGAGGCCAACGGTCTTGGTGGCCAGATCCATCGCTGTCTGGCGATTTCTAGCTTGCCGGCCGTCGAGCACGGCACTCTGCTAGGCGTGTCTGCTTTGGGCGGAAACAGTGTCTTTTGAGTATGATGGATCGACAGTCTTGACAGACACTGCAAGCTGGGATATCAGAAAGGTCAATCGACACAGTTGTCTGAAAATGGCCCGTAGATAGGGGGCAAGGATAAAGTGCTTCGGCCTAATATATGGAAGACTGGGTTGAGTCCCCGAGCATCAACCGCACGTCGTAGACCGGGCCAGATCCTTTGCTGGACAAGACAAAGTTCAATCGTGGACAAAGAAGCTCGCTGATGATGGGACTCGGCGCCGGCAACGAGACAAAGATGGTCCAGGCGAAGCAAATCGTGTCCGAAGTCAGGGCCCTCGGGGCCGTTGGGAGATGCTGGAAACGTCAAAAGTCAGGGCCCTCGAGGCCGTTGGGAGATGCTGAGATTGTCGGATTAGTCGAGCCCGTCGAGCTGATTCTAAAGGGGGGACCGGTCGGAGAGATGGGGCGGAAATGATCGACTTTGTGATCGACTTTGTGATCGACTGTCCCGATGGTGTGGCCAGACGGTCGGGGGACGGATGGGCTCTAGCGGAACGAGCGACGGCCGAGAGCAGAAGACGAAGGAGGGAGTGAAACGAACGAGCGCCGAAACAGTCATGGATTGGCAAACAGAAACGGCTGCAGATAAGTTGGCTGACGCAACGGAAATAGACTAGATTGAAAAAGGAAAAAACAGAGGCACAAAGACGGCGCAAACGAAAAAAGACGTGCGTGAAACGGACTACACGGGAGAAAGCAAAAGAGCGTGGCTGCCTCGCACAACGGTAGGGTAATTGTGCAGATAGGGTATAATGTATAAACAGGGAGACGGAAAATGCAACGTTGGCAAAGAGGCAAAGAAAACTGGTATTTCGAAAAGAAGTTGGCCCCATTTGCCATTTTGGCCGTTTTGCTGGCAGTGGAGCCCTCAGGGACGCCCCACTTGCTGTACGTCGTACAATTGTCGTTCGTGGGCTGCGATAGGCCTTGAACAGGCTGGGCTGCATGCACACGCCGTACCTGCCGTCTTCGTATTGAGAAAAGGGGGGACAGCACCACATAGTGCACACTAGGCAAAGGGACCGGACAAAATTCTATTTTTGCCTTCCGCTAGAATGCACTAAATGCATGCTGATTCTCCTCGTCGATTTCTCCATGCTTGCTGCTCTCCGACCAGACTTTGGTTGGATGCGACCGCATTGCGATTTGACGGCTGCCTCCGTCCGGCCTTCTGGCGCCATTTCAAGTGGCCTTTCCGGGAGGAAGATGCAGAGAAAAGATAAGAAAAAGGCGACATAAGATAGGAATTAAATGAATATGAGATGGAAGATGAAGTGGAAGGCCTATCGCATTTGTTGAATATGGAAGAAGTGGAAGAAGAGAACGGATAATAAGAAACAACCGCCATTCGGCCATTCTGCTTCTCCGTTTCTATTTCGGCTCATGTTATCGGCTTCCCCGTGGATGATCAAACTGAGCATGCAAATGGCCCATCTGCTGGTCTTGTGTCTACCCTAGGCGTCCTTCAAGCCAAGTGTGGGATGAAGGAAAATGTTTGATACTTTTGCACATGGTGAAGCGGTCGTTTTATATCACGGAAACTCTGTGAGCCTGTATTTCCAATCTCTTCACACTCATGTCAACTCAAGCCACCGTCCTTTTTCAAACCCAATAACAGAAGCAAAAGCAAGTCGAGAACCTTTCTCTCATTCCCTTGGTCCCTTGGCCCCTTTACTGCGCCCCCTAGTCCCGATAAACACAACAGATGGAATGATCTAACTTCTTGTATCGACATTCACCTCAGGCGTCCACTGGACCTTGGCTGCGTGTCTTGCGCGCCGTCTTGCCCACTGCCGGCACCGCCTTCTTGTCCTTTCGGGGCCGGCCGACGTTCTTCTTGGTGCCAGCAGCCTTGGCACCGCCGTCGCCGGTCTCGGCGCCGACATCGCCATTGGCCGTGCCAGCCGCGGGCGCCACCACAGCAGTAACGACAGCCGAAGCATCCGTAGCAGCCGCAGCTTCTTCCTTCTCCTTCTCTGTCAGAACCAGGGGGGCCGAGATGTTGGCCGCCGGTGCCGCCGTCTTTGGGGCCGCCGAGGAAGCCGAATCTGGAGCGGCGTCTGCTGCGGCGTCCATCTTGGCTTTCTTGGTCTGCGCCTCGCCGTTGATGGCGGCTGTTCCGGTGCCCGGCCCGCCATGGGCGTCCCCATTCTCATGGGCGGCCTCGCCGTCCTCGCCGGCCTTGCGCTTGTCTCCCACCTGAGCCGGCGCCTCGCCCATGTCGTCGCTGGCGGCCTCGGTCTTGAAGCCAAGAGGGCCGACTGACGCTGCCTTGGTAGCCGCCGCGCTCACCGGAGACGCGGACTTGGACTCGGTCTCGGAGCTAGCCCCGGACGCCGGCCGGGCCTTGTCTTCACCACTCTGTCCGGTGCCGGCGGACCCGAACACGTAGCCGTCGCCCATCGCGGCGACCTTGCTCGGGCCATTGGCCGTGGCAGCCGCCGTGTGGCCAAACGAGCGCGGCGTCAGGGTCACATCGGGTGATTTACGCAGTCCATGGGCAGCCGCAGCATGGAGCTGGTGATCGGTGCCAGCTACAGCTCCAGGTTAGTATTGTGCTTCAACTTCAACCATTGTCCTTCGGTGTCCCTTGGCAGCCTTTCGGCCCTGTCCAAAAGGGGAAATCGGCCAGGCCGATCTCTGCCTTGTGATTGGCTGAGCAAGGCTGCACCACAACGCCCATTGATAGAGAAAGCGATTCAGGCCATTCGCCCTTGTTTTGAAATTGTTCTAGAATCATAACAAACACACTGCCTACCTGGAGTGGATGAAATAGAAATGTCCGTCATGGCGATGACGTAATACTGTATGGGTGCTGTATACGATTGAAAAGCGAGCGAAAATGAGCTCTGGCAGAGCCAAGAGAGCCTAAAACGGCCTTTTTAACTATCTGAAGAAGGCGGTGGGAAACGGGATCACCATGGGATGGATGATGAGATGAGATGAGGAAGAAGAAGGGGCGGGGGAAGGAAATGTAAGGAATAGAAAAGAAGAGAGAAAGGAAAGATACAAGACAGATGGGGAAACGGATTAATGATTTCTGCGAGACTCGAAGAGGGGGTAGCAAAAGACAGAACAAGGCCACAAGGATATCGCCAAGTTGCATAATAACAGCGAGTCAAAAGAGACGGAGTGGCACAAGAAAAGCACCCGAGTGGTCACTACGTGGGAGCTTGGGGACTACAAAGTGGCGGTAGTTGCCGATTACGCATAACACCAAGAAGAGAAACAAAAAAAGACAGAAGAGTGAGAGAACTAGTGTAAGGCGGGTCCGGAGGCTTTCTACTTTCCAAGAGGTAGATGGGACGAGAAAGCCGCTTCCCGCTCGCACTGCTCAATCGGTGAGCCAGACACACAAGCAAGCCGTGTGGGGACAGTGCCATTGTCTTTGCCGTCCTCGGAATGGGGCTGAAATGTCGACATGGAAACTGAGTAAGCATCTTGGGATGGCGCCCAAGTACCGTGGCATACTATCGCTGCGGCAAGGCTACTTGTGGGGTAACAGGGAACTTGGAGTACCCGGATTTGCGCATGGAAAGAATGGAGCCTTTTCGGTGTACAAAGGAAACGTGGTGTACGACGTATTCCTGGCAACTGCTGCTTAGTAAACTACTCGTCGGAAGTAGTGTACTCCGTACAGCTTCCGCAAAGACCCCACCGGCCGTAAGAACGCCGTGCAAGTCGGAGCAAGGACACTGTACTTGGCTTGCTGGATGCACAGTATACGTAGAAAAACACGGCCCATCTTTGCCTCATGCCATCATCATTACTAGCGCCAGATCAACATTTGGCCTGGAGCTCCTGAGATTAGATGCAGTGTTAGCAAACTACAAATGCTTCAATATCGTCGTTATTTTTACTATGCTTATATAGTATGTAATCAGAATGGCTGGTAACACGGCTGGTTTACAGCGAGTCTGCCGTCCCATTGCGCCGCATTTGGCCGGAGCTGTAATATCCTAATGATCTTGCCGATTCACAGCGGCCATTGCTGTTGTAGCTGGCCGAGAAGCTGTATCCGCGGCCCGGCCGCTGAAAGAGCGTGTGCCCTCCAAGCCCATCCATGATAAGCAGAATCGACTCTCCAGAAACAAGAGCCTTGTCTGTCGCTCTGCCGCCCCTATTCTTCTCTCATGTCTGCAAGTGGCTCGTGTGCGCCGGCAGCTGGTCTAGGTGGGCGTCAAACTGCTGGCGCAGGCGGTCGAGGATGCGCTGGGCCTCATCCGGCTGGCCGACAAAGGCGAGGTGCCGCACAGTGTCCAGGCCCATAGAGAGGATGCGGCTGCGGTAGGCGGGGGCCCGGCGGCCGGGCAGCGGGTCGGCGGCGGGGGTGCTGTTCTGCACGTCCCGCAGCAGGTGGTCATCGGCCAGCAGGGCCACGGCGGGCGCGGGTGTCGGGTGGGTGGGGTGGCGCAGGTCGAGGTGGGCGCGCTCGAGGCGGATGCTGGGGCGGTCGTCGTGGGCCATGACGGCGACAAAGGTCTCGTAGAGGCGCGGCGACGGGCGGGCCAGGTTCCAGGCCTTGAAGGTGGACATCCACGAGAGCGAGCACCAGGGCCAGAAAACGTGGCTGTCAAACGCGGGCGACGCCTTGTCAAAGAGAGCGGCGCCGCGGCACATGGCCTGGTAGGCAGCGTCGAGCGTGGGCGCACCGGCGGCCGTGGCCTTGACGAGGCGGTCGAGCAAAAAGGCGGTGGCCGAGGCCGAGCCGCTCTCGACACGGCTCAAGCGCTCGATCCAGTCCCAGACGACGGCCTCGAGGCCCTCGGCCACGAGAAACTGCACCAGCACGCCCGTCAGTTGAGTGTCGCTCACAAAGGACAGGTCGCGCTCGAGACCGGCCGCCTGCAGCCACTGCAGCACCCTGAGACCGGCGCCGGACGAGCGCATGGACGCCTTGGCCGACACGTGGGACGACTGCACGGCCTCGCGCCGCTTGGCCAGGAGACAGCCGGCGGCGCGTTTCGGCGTCATCAGCCCCCGCGCCACAGCCCAGTCGAAAATGTCCATGGGGTCGCGCTCGGCGCCGACTGCGCGTGCCTGGCCGCCCAGCGACTGGTCGTAGCTGAAGAGCGGGTTGGCCAGAATGGAGCGCAGATGCCGGTCTGTGGGCCGGTGGCTGTGGACCCGCGATGGTGCTGGCGGACGAGCGGCGCCCTCGGCATGAAACGCCATCGACGCTGGCGTGGCAGTAGAGGTGGCCGTGCTGCTGGTGGCAGCTTTAGCCGCGACTTCGGCGGCATCGTCATCTAGCCAGCCGTGCTCGCGGTCCAAATGCTTCCGGAAAGACGAAGTCAGCGTGTCGAGCAGTTTCTTTGTGCTCTTTTCGTTGAGCGGCAACGGGTGGTGGATCCTGGGCAGCATCCCCTTGAGGGATCTAAACGGCTTGGTCGGCAGCATGGCTGGTAGAGTGGCGGCGCAATGACACTCGGGGTTGTGTCGTGGGCATCGACAATCTCGCGATGCTCCTCCATCGGAATGATCGACCTGACCATTGGCTGACGCCCGCACCACTTTTCTCACCACGTGACACGCACAGTCACAGTACGGGGTTGTAGACACTGTGTCGCGTGGCTCCGCTAGGCTGTACACTATGGGAACAGCAAGAGCAAAACCCGCATGCGGCCAAGAGGAATCGATTGATGAACAATGCCTCCCTTTGGGCGCAACCGCGTCGGCCGCTGGCTTCGAGGGCTGCCGCAGCTGCACAGCCAAGGCCGCAGTGAATCCGGATGGAGGCGAGCGGGCAAGTATAAAAACGAGGCAAAAAAGGCTTGTCGCTTGGCGTCCCAATGGCACAGAATTTGCTGCGGTGTGCAGCGGCTTAGCAGAGCGTACCGGTACGTGTCACCTTGGCCAGCTGTGCTGGTCGGGTGGCAGCTAGCTCGGGGCTAGGTGCCCGCTTAGGGGCCGTCTGGGAAAGCTCGAGTGCCGGAGGCCGCTTGACTCGGGCGTGCAGGCGCAAGTGCACAGCCAAAACGGGTCCGTACACTGCAGTCAAGTACCGGTACAAGGGGCACGATCGAGACAGCTGTCCACCGCTGCACCTTTAGCGTCTGGAGACAGCCCCGACTCCTGTAAGCTGGCTGTGACGCCCCGTCCGTCAGCGCCCTGTCAGTGGCTGCCAGCAGTTGCCTCGGTGGCGCCTGCAAAAGCTAACAGAAAAAATAACTGTAAAACACAGTAGAAACTTTTCCAGCCTCCCCCCAAGTCTCGCCCAGGCGTGAAAATCACACAACACACAACACACACAACCTACACAAAAAGTAGTCATCCCTTCCTACAACATCTCACAACAACGCAATCTCTCTTCCTCCTTCCACCATCTCTCCATCCTCCCACGCCATCGCCCATTTCCGGAAAACACCGCCTTTGTCGCTTCTGCCTTTGCGGCGGCTTTCTACTCTCTGTTGCCTGGCTTTGTCAAGCAGCAGCTGCAGTGCGTACTTTTTGGGCCCCTTTCCTCCGGCATTTTGAAGCTTTTGGCGACGATTTGCAGCTTGGCTGTCACTTTGCTTTCTGTTCTGCCTCACCTCTCACCCTTTGCTATTTGCACACTCTGCTGACACAAGCAGGCCAAAGGAAGGGGATACTACCCAACTCTGCAAGACGAACCGCCCTGGGTGACATTTTCTGTTGCCCCCCCTTCAACATTGGCCACGGACTTTCCGGCGGCTTTACAATCTACTTCTCTTATTCTTCTTCCACAACACACAATGTCCTCAGAGGTACAGTCGCGACCGGCGGCCTCGCGCGGCGGCCGGGGTGCCAGCCGTGGCGGCAGAGGAGGCTTTGGCAGCCGGAGCAGCACGCGGCCGCGAGCAGCAAATGGCGAGGCCAAGCACGAGCCGGCACCAGACAGCCTCGCCAGTCTGGAGGACGAGGGCGAGATTGGCGATCTTAAGAGGCTGTACGGCGCTAAGACGAGCTTGATCAAGGAGATGTTTCCGGACTGGTCGGACGTGGACATTCTCTTTGCGCTGCGCGAGACGGACGGCGACGAGAACCTGACAGTGACACGGATTGCGGAGGGTGAGCACGTTTTCGTTGTGTTGTTTTTTCTGGCCGTTCCCCTGCTGACCCTGTAGGCACCATCTCTCAATGGGACGAGGTTTCAAAGCCTAAGAAGGAACGCGTGAAGCCAAAGGCCAATACGTATACGACAACCACAGGCGACATAGTCGCCAGCACCGCGAGACCGGCTAGAAGTGGCCCGGCTGCCGCCGAACGCCGTGGGCGTGCAAAGGTCGCTCCCGAGAGGGGCGGTCGAGGCGCGCGGGGCCGCTCGGCCCAACCCCCCAACGGCACCCGCCCCGAAAAAGCCCAGCTCTCCGTTCCCACAGACGAGTCCAACGCCTGGGACGCAGTTCCGAAAATGGACGACGCACCGGCTGCTGACGCTGGCGCCGCCGTCGACGCCGCCTCGGCTCCTAAAGTGACGTCCAAGGCCGTCGATGCCGCGCCACCCCCCAAGACGTGGGCCAGCATGCTGCGGGCCACCATCCCCCCCAAGGTCGCGGCGAAGCCCAAGGAGGCAGCGCCCACACAGAAGACGGCTGCGGCCGCCACCGCTCCCGCCGAACCGCCGGCGGCGGCACCTGCGGCACCTGCCGATGCACCCGAGGATGCGGCCGAGACAGCGGCCACCGAACACGAGGCGGAAGAATCCGCAAAGCCGGCAACCACGCCGGCGGTTCCGGAGGTGGCGGTTCCGGAAGTGCCGATTCCGGAAGTGCCGGCTCCTGTGGCTGTGCCCGATATTGCGCTGCAGCCGTCCAAGGACCAGCTGACAGAGAGCAACCTTGAGCATGTGGCCGACATATCCCACCCGCCAGCCACCGACACCAACCGGAGCGAGGCGGCCGACTCCTGGGACCCGCGCAGCGGCGCCGGCGCCCCTGGCTCCCAAACCCCCATTTCGGCCGCCCAGCAACAGCACCAGCAGCAGGCAGCCCAGGGCAGCCCGTCCAAGACGCTGGGCAGCGGCTATGCTGCGACAGCGATCAAGGCGACCGATCGTAACACGACTCGGACGCCAAGCTACTCCCGCCGCATTCTCGACCAGGAGGAAGCCGTGCGCATGCCCGGCCATCGCGAGGTCGACCGCGCTGCTGTGCAGTTTGGCGCTCTCAACTTTAACGGCGGCGTCGAGGAGGACATTGACGGCGACCGCGAAGAGCCCGAGACCCGGGCGCAGCCCCCCGACGACTCCCCGGTCGCCCACCCCCGCGCCTCCCTCCCCCCTGTGGCCCCTCCGGCAGCCGACTCGTCTGCCTTTGCCCAGCGGCCGTCTGCTCCGGCTGCTTCCACTCCTACCGTGGCCGCTGCCGCCCCAGCGGCTTCCACGGCTCTCCCCGCGGCTCCGGCCTCCATTTCGGCCGTTCCTCCGACTGCTGCCGTCCCCGCTGCAGGTGCGTTGTCTTTGTCTTCTCTCCTTGCATGTCATCTGTCTTTCATCTTCTCTCGCGTCATCCCCACTCACAGCTAACCCTTTAGCCCCCCCTACCGGCCCTAGCGCCCAGTATGGCCGCTTCAACCAGGCCGTCCCGCAGGAGTCTGCGTACGGCCAGAAATTCGATGCCTACAGCCAGGCCAACCAGCCGAGCACCACCCAGTACGACAGCTTCCAGGGCCTGCCGTCGTCTCAGGCCCAGCAGCCGGCTGCTGCCGCCTACAGCTCGGCGCCGAACGAGTTTTCGCAGTACTATACTGCCGCGACCGAGGCGCAGAGCCGCATGCCCTACAACAATTACTACAACCAGACGTACGGCCAGCAGGGCCACCAGGATGCGACGGCCCCGAACCAGCGGGCATATGGCGCCTACCCACTGGGCGACTCGCTCAACCAATACCCCCAGATCAACGCATCGCGATTCGGCGGCGCTGCCTCGGCTGCGACGGCGGCGGCGGAAGCCCAGAACAGCGGGTCAACGACGCCGAACCCACCGGTGCCCGGCCAACAGTCGCAGGGCCAACAGGCGGGTGCACAGCAGCAGGTGGTGGGAGGTGCGCAGGCACAGGCGGCTGCGCACAACCAGCAGCAGCAGCAGCAGCAGCCGTACGGCTACAGCCACCACCCGTATTACACCAGTCCCTTTTACGCGCAGTACATGAACCAGTATGGCAGCTACAACCAGGGCAACTTCCCGCCCTACGGCAAGACGGGCTACGGAGCTGGCCACCATCCGTACGGAATCCAGGCTCCGTACGATCATACGGTTTCGCAGGCGACCGGCTTTGGCGCAGCTTCGGCGCTGCATCGCGGTGCGGACAGCAGTCTCGGTTCGGCTGGCCTGAGCGACTATGGCCGCGGCGCGGCTGCGCAGTCGGTGGGCCAGCCGCAGCAGTCGGGCTTTGGTGCTGCCCACGAGGCCAGCTTTGGCCGTGGCGGCGCCGGCTCCTACCAGTCCAGCCAAGGCTTTGCGGCCGCACAGGCGCAGGCGCAGCAGACGGGCGGCTCCGACGAGCTGAAGCACTACGGCGATGCCAAGGGCGTGGCCGGCCCGAGCCCGGCTCTCGGCGGTGCCCGTCCTGGCTCGGCCACCAACACGCAGGCTGGCCAGGCCGGCCTGCCGCCGCCGCAGACTAGCCAGTACGGCAACTACCCGTCGCATCTGCAGGGCCTCCACGGCAACCAGTCCGTCACGGCGGGCGGCTACGGCATGGGCGCCGGCGCCAACCAGAACCACGGCAACAACCCGTACGCTGGCTACGGCGGCCACGGCGGCCACGGTAACCAGGGCTTCAACGGCGGCGGCAACTACTATGGACAACAGCAGCAGCAGCAGCGCGGCGGCTGGGGCGGCAACTACCATTAAAGGGGGTTGTCGGTATTGCGTGGCGTGTGGCTACACGGTAACAGATATGCAGAATGCTTTTTTTGTCTTTTGTGTTTGTCTAGTGTCGCGGCGAAATAATTTGGGCATGGTATGGTCATCGGACAACTTGGCATGATTAGGCAATGGGCATCATAAAGGAAGGGGGAGAGAGAAAGCAGGGGAGGGTGGGCAGACGAGGACGAATTGCGATTCCACATTTTGATTCTTTTTTATTTATTTTTTCGATATACGCAAAGTCTCGTCGGCCTGCTTGTGTTTTGCTTTGTGTGCGTGCTTGCTTGTTTCATGCCTTTGATGCCATGGTTCGCCAGTCTCGTCTCTGTTTTTGTATCTCTCGTGGTCTTTTTCTATGTTCTCTTTTTGTACCAACAATGTCTGTCTCAACACAATGTATTGTCAGGTTGTTTCGTCCTGTGCTTCTTGGGATCTCACGTTGTATGGGTATGATAATGGTGATTTTTGCCTTGGAGGAAAAGACAAGAGAGAAGTGTTCAGAATGATACTGTGAAAGGAAGTAAAACGGAACTTGGATATGAAGGATACACTAGTCCCGTTTAGGAACACTCCGTCCCGCTTGCACAAGCACTAATAGATTTGCATAAACGTGCATTTGTTATGCATCAATCAGATGCCCCGAATATAAAGTTGGAAACGAACAATGACGACAAGCACCTCACCTTTGCGAGACGTCCACGCCAGCTCTTGCGAAACAATCCACGGGCACACCTGGAACGGAATGCGCCTTTGTACGACTTGCTCGTGAGCTTGCACTCCAGGCGATGGACAAGTCGCAACAGCAGCAGCTGCCGTACCGCGGCCATTCACGAAACACGTCGGCGACAAAAGGTCAGCAAGGAACCAGAAAACTGTCCTTTTTGTCGATGGCGCGCTGACGATACAGCCTCACGCCCGAGATCGTCCACCAAAGGGCCCCTCGATGCGCTCGAGTAGGTAGAGGCGAACGAGACTCGCCCGTAGGACAAAAGATACAAGAACTGACCCTGGTCGTTTAGCACATTGACATCGCCGGCCGCCGCTTTGCAAGCACAAACGGCTGCCGCCATCTCTGCAGCGAGTGACTCCGTACCGCTGTCGCCTCCGCCGTCTGCCTTTTCCACCTCGCGCCCTTTTCGCATTCCACCGCCCGGCGGCCAGACGAGTCCGCACCGGGAAAAGAGACTGGGCATGTCGGCGTCGACCACGTTGCCGGCCAAGGCCGGAGCGGCAGCAGCGACGGCGTCGCTGTCGTCTTCGCGGCCGGCGAAGGATTTCTCGTTTCTGCTGCGACCCGATGTGTACCACCCCCTGAACACGACCCTTGTGCCGCCGCCCTTTCGGCAGTCTGCACAGCAGCCGGCGGCCGAGACGCCGCTGGCGGACCTGCTGGCGGGCGGCCACTTCCGGGCAGCGGCCACGGCGGCCGCACAGGAGCTGACTGGCGGCCGTGTGGACCCGGCAGATTACACGCGCATCTTTGGCCTGCTCTACACGCGCCTGGCCTGTCTGCTGCTCATGGGCGCGGCGCCGCTGGCGGCTCAGGAGGCCAAGGCGCTGGAGGACCTGAACAATCCGTTTTACCGCGCCACGGGCGGCAGTGACGCCGGCAGCGGTGCCGCTCCCCATTTGGTGCCGTGGGAGCTGCGCGTGCTGCATGTGCGGCTGCAGGCGCTCGGCTTTGGCGACCCGCGGCGCGCCGTCATGAGCTTTTACGAGCTGGCGCGCGAGGCGCGAGCGCGCATTGCCGAGGCCATGGCCGGCCACGACAACACGGCGCGCGAGTTGTGGAAGGGTCGTCTGGCCGAGCTCGGCATCAAGGTGGCCGGCGCGCTCATTGAAATGGACGACTTGGCCGGCGCGGCCGTGCACCTGGCCAGTCTGAGCGGCAGCGGCAGCGACAGCGGCCCGTGGACCAGCCACCGCCGTCGCCTCGAGACGGCCAAGGCTCTGCTGTGGCTGCACCTGGGCGACGTGGACGCGGCGCGGGCTGTGGTGCAGGGCATGGCCCCCCCCGAAACGATAGAAGCGGCGGCGGCCTCTGAGCGAGGCGATTTGGCTCCGCGCATCGTCTCGGCGCTCTGCGACATGGCCGACGACCGCTACGATGTGGCATTGACGACGTGGCGCGGACTCTGCAAAGATGCGCCCGAGGACGAGATGATCCAGATCAATCTGGCCGTGTGTCTGCTCTACGTGGGCCGAATGGAAGAGGTGTGTTCGGGGTAGTGGCGCGACGGGGAAGACAGTACAGGAAATAAAGGCGCTGACAATCACAGGCTAGACAAGTGCTCGAGAGCTTGGTAAACGGCGGCTACTCTTCACACACACTGCTCTTCAACCTGTCGACGGTATACGAGCTTTGCTCTGACCGGTCGCGGCTCCTGAAGCAGCAACTGGCCCAGCGCGTGGCCAATATGCCGCCGTCGGCACAGGGCTGGGAAAAGGTGAATGCCGACTTTAAGCTGTGACGCAAATGGGAAGCGGACAGAAGGCTGTGATGCAAATGGGAAACGGACAGATGTAGCATTTTTTGAAACAATAAACTCCAATAACCCTATATCACGCCATCCGGCCTTGTTTCAACTGGTATCTTCCCTGTCTTTGCCCTAGACCCGCGTCCAGAGCTGAAAGACGCCCTTGGCATATTCGACAATCTCCTCGCCGCCCAGCTTGGAGTCGCCAAAGACGCGGTCGACAAAGACAATGGGCACCTCGCCAATGGTGTAGCCCATGGCCTTGGCCGTGACGGCCAGCGCCATTTGCATGCTGAAGCCGCGCACGTCGGTGGTCTCAAACAGCTTCTCCAGCACCGCGCGCTTGTACAGGCGGAACGAGCCCGTCAGGTCCGACACGCCCGGCCGCAGCAGCGTGTCGGCAAAGATGTTGGCGCCCTTGCTGGTCATGCGCCGCTTCAGGTCCCAGCCGTAGACGCCGCCGCCGGGCGCGTAGCGCGTGCCCGTCACAATGTCGTAGTCGCGCTTCTCCTGCAGCGCAATCATTTGCGGAATGTACTTGGGGTGGTGCGAGAAGTCGGCGTCCATGATAATGATAAAGTTGCCCGTGGCAAACTGCAGGCCGTGCACATAGGCCGTGCCCAGGCCGAGCTTGCCGGTGCGCGTCTTGAGCACCACGTGCGGCGCATACACCTTGACCAGCTGCTGGGCCACCTCTTGCGTGCCGTCGGGGGAGCCGTCGTCGACAATGATGAGCTGCCAGTCCAGTTTGCTGGACGTCAGTCCCGTTCGCGCTTGCACAGAGCTGGCCACCTTTCACCAGAAAACCGCCTTCCCCCTCGACTTACTTTTCGGTAAACGTGCGGTTCAGCAACCACGTAATGATGGGCAGGTTCTGGCGCTCGTTGAACGTTGGCAGAATCACCGAGTACATATTCTTGGCAGCGGACGCCATGGTGATGGCAATCGTGTGCGTTTGCGGGAATAGACAGAGAATGGAGGACGGAGCAACAGAGCAAAAGAGCGTGGCGAAGCTGTCAAGCGGATGGCTTTCCCCTTTTTTGGCGTCGCCTTGTCGACCAGGTGGCTTCACCGTCGGAGCTCCCTGCCTTGTCTCATTGCTGATTCAGCATACACGCGCCACGATACGCGACGCCACGATCGTTTGCTTGTGATGATGCTGACTAAGTATAGCGAGCTCTTTCGGCCAGTGGGAACAGGCAAGCGCAAGTACCTATTCAAGCACATCAAGCTTCTCTGGCCCACGCGTAAAGCAAAGAGCAAAAGGCTGTAAGCGTTCTTTGTTCTTGTTTTTCAGAGGGAAAACTCTTGCTTGCTTCTCAAAAAGAAAACGGCGTTCCATGTTTGCTGGATTCGATTCAACTTTTTCGTTATTCTTATCGCCTTAAGAGCTCCGTTTTGACAGTCATTCATCTTGTTTCCAAACTATCACGACAGCTTATTTTCGACGACAAAAGACAACACAGCCACGCTGCCAGAGATCAGAGAGCTCTCTTCATTCTCTCTTCTCTTTGCCCACTCAGGTGAGCCAGCGAGTGAGAGAGGCGCCAGTTACGGCTGCGCGAGAACGGTGAGGCCCGGCCAGTCCAGCTTGGTCCAGCCGGAGGATAGCGGCTGTCGCGCTCTCTGGACATGTCTACGGCCGCAAAGCCATCGACCAGGATGGCAGCGGCCGGCAGCAACCGGCCGACTGGCAAGGGGCCGACAGCGGGTGTCACGGCCGGCGCAGCAGCAGCAGCCTCTCCCGCCTCGTCTGCCTCGGCCTCTTCCTCCTCGACGGCCATGTCGTCTTCCATGGCGCGAACAAAAAGCGGCCAGTCTTACGGAGCTGGCGGGCCGGCCCAACACACCAGCACAGGGAACGGCGCCCCCTCGGCCGCCTCGGCACACCCCTTTGTGCAGTACCGCGAGATCCTGGTGGCGCGCTCAGACGGCGTCGGCTACACCACGCAGCAGATCAACGACGCCAGCCGGGCCATACCCGTGGGCGAGCCGCTCGAGGACCGCCACGACTTTATGCGGTCGTGGACCGTGAAGCTCGGCAAGGCCATCAAGTACAACCTGGGCGTCGGCGGCAGCGGCGGCTCGGCCGACAACACCAACTACCTCGTGCGCATCCCCCGCGGCTACTCCCTTCACATACGGCCGCATAAGGCACGCGAGCGCGACGGACCCTATGTGTTTGGCCACCCGCTGGGGCCGATTGCGGCCTTTCGCAGCCCGGCCGAGCTGGCGCTGCACATATTGTGGCTGCTGAGCGACTCCATGTCGCGCGCAGACTGCTCGTGCCGCCTGTGTGTGCGCATGGTGAGCGACAGCATGGCCGGGCCGGGTCCGGAACTCTTTAGAGCCTCGCCGACGACCGCCGCCGCTGTGCCCATCTCTTCCGCATCTACCGCCACATCTACCCCTGCACCGCCCCCCTCTCTGGCCCAGCCGGCCCAGCCGACGGTCCCGGCCTCTCAGCCGGCGGTCCCGGCCTCTCAGCCGGCGGTCCCGGCCCCCCCTCTTGCCCAGCCTGCCCAGCCTGCCCAGCCGACGGTCCCAGCCAACATTGTGCCCGTCGGCGGCAGCGCCGACCTCTTCCGGCCCTGGGAGCTCGTCTGGTACCAGCACATTACGGGGGACAACAAGGGCTCCTGGCGACTGGGCATCATTCTGCAGCTGTTGCCGGCCGCAGCGACCACACCCGCCACGCCCGTGCGCATCGCCCCCCTCGGCATCCAGGGCATGCTGAACCCGCCCGAGATCACGCTGCGCATGTCCGACCTGCGGCCCTTTCTGTCCTTTAGCGTGCCCGTCATGCGCGAAGAGTATCGCGGGCTGTCCTATGACGCCGTCGACTGGGTCCAGCGCGTGCAGGATGCAATGCAAGCGAACTCGGCCGCCGCCAACCAGGGCCGTTCGCCGTCGGCGTCCATGCTGATCGAGGCCAGTAAGGCCGCGGCCAATCAGATCAATGCATGCTTCTCGCTGTTTAACGCGCAGCCCAAGGTGTCGCCGACGCAGGCCACGTACGGCGGCGTCTTCTTGGGTGCCGAGATGATTGTGGTGGGCGATGCTGTGCGCGTGGATGCGCACAAGGACCCGTCCCAGCAGCCGCAGGGGCCACCTCCAGAGGGGGGCCACAGCAGCCATGGCAGCGCCACCAACAGCGACGCCACCGACGTGATGCGTGTGCAGCTCATTGTTACCGACGGCAGCCAGCTGCGCTTCTTTGGCGACGTGTACCGGCTGATGGCGACGACGGGCAGCGCCGGCGACGCGGCCTCGAGCCTTCCCCTGGGCCAGCCCGAGGGCCGCGTCTTTGCCGAGGAGGTTGAAGAGCGCAACCGCATCTGCCTGCCGACGGCGCAGCAGTGGCACTGGCACCTACAGGAGCGCAGCGGCCGGCGCGACGAGCACGAGGTGCATGGGCGCTTCTACGTGTCGACGCGGCTGGCGGCGAACATGCAGCACGCCGGCTTCCAGGCCGAGGCGGCGGCCGGCCGGGTCAGTCCGAGCATGATGATGGCGGCGCTGAACCGGCGGCAGCGGGCGCTGGGGTTCTGCTACGAGGGCCGCCGCCTAAGCCGGGCAGCGACCGTGGGGCGGGCCATACAGGCCACGCTGCCGCCCATTGGCGGGGTGCGGGAGGAGGTGTAAAGGGGGGGCCAAGAGATGGTGGTGGTGAAGATGAGGGCGAGGTGGGGGTGTTTTTTTTGCATTTTTGTAATTCACGTTTACAATGTATGATTAGAGCCCTGATTGTCTTACACTTTCCATGCCGCTTTTTCTCTTGAATACGTCAACAAAAGGAGCCTTTCCTGGTCGAGTGTCGGGGCATCGTCACATCGTTTCGGCGTCAGATCGGCCACATTCGGAGCCAGTATGCTGCCAAAGTGCCTCTATTTTTATCTAAACATTCGACACATCTTTCTATCCAAACACGGGCCTCTCCTGCGTCAAGACTCGGACCCGAAAATAAGTAAGGATCGCCAAGTTGGGTGGGTCGATAGCGTCAAAATTCTGCCTTTTCTGCCCTGTTCTTTTATCCTTTTTCACTCCACTCTGCAGATTGGTACTGGGGCTAGTCTTTCCGAGGGCCGCTGGCTTGTCCCGCGCTGCCGGCCGGGCGTTTCGTCAAAGAGCTCGGGATCGCCACTTGAAGTCGAAAAAGTAGCAAAGACACTTCAGGCCAGCCAGAGCCAAAAGATATGGCGTTAATAGGGCCGAGACCACGCCACCGGGTTGTCCTATCTTCTGGTCTGTCTTTGTTCTTGCCTGGGCCTTTCGTAGTGCAGTCTCTTCGTAGTGCAGTCTCACCGTTGGATATCGTCGGATTGCGGAAACATTAAATTATATAAAGGAAAACAGGAAAAAAGTCGACATATGCTGCAGGCGCTCGCTACCATAAGTAATAGAAAATCTAATCAAAAAAAACCACATGCTATCACAATCCATAGATACTATGCAGTTGCTCCCCGTCTTTTGGTTTTCCATGCTTGTAGATAACGGGCGGCCAGACTGTCAATCCGGCTGTGTGCCTGATGCTAGTCGACCGTCGGCCGTTATCCACAATGGCAATGCTCAAGGTCGATGCTCGCGAGTGTAACAGACATGTCTCATAAATCCGAAAAGAATTGGGTGGGCTAGCCGACTCGTAGTTGAGAGAGCCGGGCTTCTATCGCCTTTAGAATCTCTGGGTCGGGTTCGGGCTCAATCCGTTGGGGCTTCAGTCGCGCACAGTCGGAACACTTGGGATGCTTGCAGGTTGCACATTCGACACCGTCCGTGGCGTCCGTTGGGAATTTGGTCTTGCACTGGTGGCAGGCATAAACCGGTATCGACTTGGCGCCAAACTCATCGCCGGGATATCCGTAGGGGTACTTGTTCTTTTTCGCTCTGTTGCTGTTAGGGGGTGTAAAAGAAAGAAAAAAGCAGGATAAAAAGAGAACTAAAAGAGAACAAAACAATGTAAAAGAAAGAAACGTACGGGTCGCGGGGACAGTCGGTGCACCGCGCATGACTGCATCCCGGACAGATCTTGTTGCCGCCCTGGAAGAGCTTCTCACACTGGCAGCAAGTGCGGCGGAGACGCTGGCGTGGCTTCTTGTAGACGAGGTCTTGGGTCTGGACCTTGGCCGGGCGGGTGAGGACAATCTTCTTCTTGTTGGACGTGTCCCAGTCGGCAATGATGGGGGGATTCTCCTTCTGTTCCTTGAGCAGCGCGGCGCGGCGTTCGCGGCTGGCCGCCTTCTCCTCCTCGGTGCGCTTGGGCGGATAGCGAATGCACTTTTTGCAGCGGACATGCTTGCAGCTGGGACATTCCTTGACGCCGCCAAAGTCGGCATCGCAGACATGGCACTTGCGGTGCACGCGCATGCGGATGGGCTTGTTGACGCGCAGGGCATCGCCCTCGGTAGAGTACCACTCGCTCGGTTTGATTTCGAGCCCAAAGCGCTCGCCCAGCCGGCGAGCACGTTCTTCGTGCAGCTGCATCCGCGGGACTTTGGTGATGGGGCCTCCAGCAAAGTTGGCGACTTTGGCCTTGCCGGCGGAGCCAGAAGTCCCCGTCATGGTCTCGGCCGGAGCCGGAGCCGATGCTGAAGCCGGCTCAGGCACAGGCGCAGCGATTTCGGCCAAAGGGGCAGCCGCTTTAGCTTCCGCTGGGGCCGGAGCCGTTGCAGGAGCAGAGCTGAAGCAATAGTTAGAACTGGTCAATGACAGCGCCAGAGGTCCACAAGCAGTTAATTACCTCGACAGTTCGCCCGGTGATCCCTTGCTCGGGCCGGAGAAGGATATGCGCTTCTCGGCCTTTTTCATAATCGTCTTCATCCTGGTCAACACCCGGGTGCTGACATTTCTCTTCTCTTTGGGGGCCGAGGGCCCAGCCTGTGCTGGTGAACTCATGGCTGCGGTGTGATTGTCTCCTGAATGGATTCGCTTCAAGATGAGGGAATAGAAGGAGAGAAAGCAAGCTAAAGCGCGACTCTTAGATAAAAGACGTCGGAAGCCGGGAAGGAATAAAAGACGTCGGAAACCGGGAAGGAATCAAAAAGGGAGAAGAGAAGGGAGAACGGCACAGACAAAAGAGACAGCGGGAAGAGAAGATTACAAAAGGGCGGTTCGCTTTTTCGGAAGGTCTTTTAAGCCGGGTTGGCGAGCGCACGGGAGACCAAATCGACACCAATGCAGAAGCACTGACAACGCTGGGACGCTCAGGCAACGTCCAGGCGGCGGGTAAATTCGTTGGGAATGGCCGAGACGCAAAGATAGGATGGGATAACCCAAGGGTTTGAGCCAGGCTTTGCAGCTGTGGCGGACGAAAAGACAGCCTCGTTTCGACGGATAAGGCGGTCGAAAAGACAGACGGTGGCCGAAAGTCGGTGCCGATGAGATGTCGCAGCGGCGAAACCGAGGTGTTGGCGATGTTTGTGAGAGATGTCGAGTTCTCCTCCAGAATCTATTTTCCTCTTTTTCTATTCCCGTGATACCTGACCAGATGGACGATTTACATAAAAAACACACACACTTGGGGTGGTGTGCAAGTCGGCCGAGGCGATCAGGATGGCAAGGGAACCGGTATTGTCGTCCAGCTGGCCCGTACACGACGATTCGATCAAACGTTGTCGGGCTGCCGAACAATGGTGATGGACGGTGTGGTTATAGGCAAAGCAGCGCCAAGCCAACGGTTAGCAGAAGAGAAAAAAAGGGAAGACGGGAAGAAGCTAAAAGGAGGAGAAGGCGGCGAGGAAGAGAAGGGAGCAGAGGCGGCGGGCGGGGATCCAGAGAGGGAAGGCACGACGCCGGGGTGGAGAGTTAAAGAGGAGGTGCAGGGGACCAGCGCACCGAACAGGCCACTAGCGCACAGAAAAGAGGCAGGAGCGAGCGGAGACTAAAGGCCCGGTGGCAGAGGCATGTACACTGTGCGTTGCGGGATACAGGGCGGAGATGCACAGTGCGCCTGTTGAAGAAGTGCAAGCGCTGAGAAGAAGGCAAAGAAGAAATAAAAATGAAGCAGTTAAAACAAGCAAGGTAAATAAAATCACGTAAACAAATAAAAACAGAAAATAGGATGCAGCACTTTTGCGCGCACGTTTCCGAGCGTACGGAAAGGCCGCGCCGTTGTTACGCCCTGTAACAGCAGTTTACAGTGGACCCAGGCCTTCCAGGGCGCCAAAAGCAGGCACCAAACATTATTGGCACTTTTCGACTCTCACTGCACTGTCTAGCGAGCCTCGTCGCAGCTTCACCGCTTGTCAGCGTGCATAGCAGCATGCCACACCCAAGAACAGGCAGTGTGTCCTTTGCAATACGAGGTGTGCAAAAGGAGTGGAAGGCCGCGCCCGAATGAACGGCGAATGTCGCGGGAATAATAGCAGCCTCGAAAGTATCGTTACACTAGTGTGTGTACAGTACTCTGAAATCGCTGGGCCATGCACAGCGCTCCCAGCGATGCAGGCAGGATGAACAGACGCCGTGGCAGTGGGTTTGCGTGGGTTTCCAGCGGGCTGCCAGCGGGGTTTCCTGCGCGTTGGCGCATCCCAGCGGAGTCCAGTTGACTTGGCCTGCCAATTTCCACCACCACTATCTGCGGTATCTTGTCCAGCCCCACTTGGCGGTGAGGCCATGCTATTCTCGGATGCAGGCCGGGGCGCTAGTGCACTGAAACGGCATAGCGATGGGCTACTGGGCCGCGCAAAGACCCATAATAATCCCATAAAGCAAAGGTTGTGCTCGCTGTTTTCTTGCAGCCGAAACGCAAAGAGCAAATGGAAAGCGAGGGGCCAAAACCTTGTTGAGTCTATCTCCGTAGCAAGGCTTGGCTAACTGCTGCGAATATCCAGCATATTGTAGTGTAGTGTAGTGTAGTGTACACTACTAGTTTGCCTGCCGTACTCTTTCTGCTTCTTTATGGCTATTCGTAAGAAATAGTGTCTGCTCTAACCCGGTTTTAGCAATTGCCCGACCGAAACTGTCTCGCTTTTCCGCCATTCTAAACAACGAAGCTAACGATAAAGGAGTTTTAGGCAAACGCTCACAAATCGCCATGACTGACACCAAAAGACTCCAGCAGCTGTTCCACTAGCAGCTCCCTTCTAAGAATCAGGCGCCTTTAAGTCAATACTGCGCGAGACCAATAATGCATCGAACTAGTAGGCTACACGCAGGAGGCCATCACAAAGGCGCCCCTTTGCTGGCCCAGATGACAGATCGCTTTTGTGGAGCAAGTGGAATGGTGGATGGTGGATGAGCAGCCAGTTATTACTGTACTGTGGTTTATTTACATTATTCCAACCGCAATACCTTTAATCCGCTCCAATTCACTTAACACTAACTACCCTTTACCCTACATCACTAACTGCGGGACGTCCCTCGCTCCAACAACAGCACCCCGCATGCCGTCCGCGGGCCTTTTCTGTGCATGATAATTCGTACTACGAGGGCGGCGATCCCACCAACAGCAGCATGTCGAACGAGTCTGGAACAAGTTGCCACGCGCAAGGCGGCACGGTCGGCTGCTCTCTGGAGGCGTAAGAAAGGAGGGGAAAGACAGAGGGAAGACGTGTGAAAGCCCATGGAAATTGCTGGTAGGAAGACGTTGAAAACCCATGGAAATTGCTGGGAGGAAGACGTGAAAGCCCATGGAAATTGCTGGGAGGAAGACGTGAAAGCCCATGAAAATTGCTGGGAGGAAATAGTGGACATTCTTGTCGCCGCTGTGTAGTGTACAACTCACTAATACCTCGTCCAGACACATCGGCCTGCATTACTCGCTGTATGCATGCATAGTGGGTCTTGTGCACTGTGCAAGTACTTTGCATCTCTTCTCGCCCTGTGGGCAGAAGACGCACCCATGGCTTTGGGAGGGATCCACTTTGCCCAAGCACCCTGCCCGGACCCAACAAGACTAGTGCACTAGCAATAACGGGACAGCGCGTTCGCGCCCCTCTTTATGCCAAGAAAACACGCAGGGCCAGTGAAATGTTTCTTCCGTATCGTCGGGTCGATGCATTTATCCTTTATTCTACACTACACTATTGTGTACGACGTATTTGTTCCATGTGCATTTGTTCTTTTTACCGTGTTTGTGCTTTTGCGTTTGTCCGAGTCATCTAGTCTTTTTCCTTTTCTTCTTCTACCCGCCGCCCCCTTGTTTCTATTCCGCTCTTCGCCCTCAGTGGCAAATCCCTCTTCACCGCTCAATCTGACGACTCGCGAAGCGCCTTGCCGTCGGAAGACTCGCAAAGGCATACCATTGCAATAGGACTTGCTGGCCTGTGCCATCCTGGTCTCCAAAGCCCTACAACCACCGGTAAACACGTTGTACTCACCACGTCGTACACCACTGGCACGCCTTTTGTGCAGCTTGCCGTTGCCTCGTTTCTTCGTACGTGTATGCCGTGTCGGCCTTCACTGCTCTCTTTGTGCGAGGCTCGGTTGGACTGGTTTGGCAAAAGTAGAATAAAAGCATCTCTATGGTGGCAGTATCAACAAGAAAGAAGGGATACTTGCAATTCTTTAATAGGCGCCTAGTAGCAGAGTGGCATCGTCTGTAAGCGTGTCCATAAAGGACTGGACTACGTTGTATGTGAATGAGATGAGAGACCAAATGAACGAATGGGATGCATTACCCCTTCGTTGGGCACCGCAGTTTGCATGTTTACTGGGAACGCCGTCACCCACACGCGAGTACAGCGCATAAAAACGTACGGTTTCATCGCTCAGCGGGTATGTTGTGTCTCCGGCCCGGAGAGGCCAACGTGTATCTATCTGATCTGTCGTGCTGGTCGGAGATGGAAGCCGAAGAGGGATGCTGCATGGGGGCCCAAGCAATTGTCTGGCCAGGATGAACGTTTGGACTGTTTACACGGTACACTACACTACATTAATGGAGGCCGAGTTGCACCCATAAAAGTGTACACTCTATGTTTTGGAAAAAAAAGGCAAGCCTTGGGTCGCACTGAAAGGTCGCAATGGTTGCAGTCGCCAACCACAAAAGCAATGGATATGGTACTAAGTCTACACATCCCGCATAGCTCAGGCGACAAAGGCAAAAAGCGTTCCAACATGGCACAGAAAGAGCCGTTGTAAACTGCACATTGGGAAACCGACCTGGCGATGCTTCCTTACTTTGTACATCTCCCTTTTGGAACCCCTGTCATGACAGCGTTGTGATTCCACTCTTGTTTCAAAGATTTGCGTTATTAACCGCACATCAGCCCATAGTATTGCCATGCTTTTCTCTGTGCTCTTTTTGTTGTCTTTTCTTCTTGTCCTGTCTTGTTTTTCACCCTCTCGTACTGGCCACGGTCGAGCTGTCGCCCTCGACGGAGACTGCTCAAGCTTCACTGAAAGCGTAAGTAGCACGGCCTGTACTTATTGACTTTTTTCTTCGGTCCTTTTTCGTGGCTGCAAGCAGTGCTTACCAGAGGCATTAGCCTCTGTCTATGCCGGCCCCCTATCTAGCCGCCTTGGGTATCTGGCCTCGGGGAAAAGCAGAGAGTCGTTCCGTGTTGGCTGGAAGCAATATTAATAAAGCATAGACCGTTGTTAGCGTCTTGAGCCGTCCATACGAGAAACATGGCCGGCAAAAGTTGATGGGCCAAGCCTGTTTATTAACATTCGTGCAGTGGGTGATGCGTCCTCCTGCTCTGGGACCCTCATCCGAAAATTACCCAGACTTGCCAACGTGGGCTGGCTACGCCGCTTCTATCGCTGCTGTGGGCTTGCTTTGGTCATTGTCGTACTCAACAAGGTACCCTGTCATTAATGTTGGCCTGTTATCTCACCTCGGCCCGTCTGGGGTTAGCCTGCCGCCTTCGGCCTTGGAGCCAAGATGAACCGGCTTGATGCAAAGATACTAACCCAATGTGAGATATTATGTCTAGTGTACACTATCCCGCAAGAAATAAGGGCATGGCCGCCCTGTTTCTCGGCGACGGGTCAATCAGGTCCCGACCACTTTGATCGGGGCGCTGTAGTGTAAGCAGAAAAGATCGCCCAGTCGGCTGCCGGAGCACATCCGTTACGAGAGATGATCACTTCTAGTCGCTCTTGCGGGTGTCAGATTTGCAGGGTTTGGAACGGGGTTTCAGTATTGGAATTGTAAGCTTTAGTGGAAGCTTATATCAACGTGTCCGACCGTTGGAATGATGGCCATTCTTGGAAATTATCAACCGTTATCAGAAGCGCTTAGGATTCTGCCAAAGCTATCTCTAGGCGAGACTGCAGAAAAAGATGCAGAGTCAGAAACTCAAAATGCATATGTAAGCAGTATATCATTTCGGAACATTATGGCGCCGATACCGACTCCAATGATCGTGGGCCTTTGTAATCTCCTTTTCTCGTTAATTTCATAGTCAAACCAAGTATTTGCAAGATACAACGTCCCCCGGCACCGCCATCGCCTCCCTGAGCCCTGATTCTGTCGTCATAGAATTCGTTTCTTTCTTCTTGTCTAGATTTTGCCGTTGCACGTAGCAGCTACCGCCTCGTTCTCCTGCATCTTTTGCCCAATACCCCTCCTTTGCCCACTTTCCATTTCGGATTTTCGCGGACGTGATATTTTTTGCGTCTCCGACAATACCGGCCCGACAACTCTTCTCTTCCCCCCCGACAGCTTTTTTTATGCACCACGGGCTCCCCGAAGCTTTGAATTACTCGCTCCCCATCAACCGCTCGGCGCTAACCTACTCCTCCGCTGCCCAACATGGCCTCGATTGTCCCCGGCCCGGCTGCGAAAGCCCCTGTTGCGACGATGCGTCGTCTCGGGACGGCGGCAGCCTCACGACTGGCCGAAGCGCTTCTGCCGAGAAGCAGCGCCACCAGCAACCGGTCGATGTGGCCCAGCTCGATGCACAGCTGCGTCGATTGAGTGCCCGAGGCAGTTCTTCTTTCCGGCCTAGTACCAAGAAAGCGTCTTTGCTTTCGAGCGCGAACTCGGCAGCCCAGGCGATCAGTCCGGCGGCCGTGATGGTGGCCGGGCAACGCATTGCCGAATATGAGCAGGCGCTGACGCCTCAGACGGTGAAGCGCGGACGCGAGGCCGTGGCCGTGGCGGTGGGAACGCCGTCGACGGGCACACAACTGGGCGATTTGCCAAACGGTGAGGCTGAAAGGGGGAGATTGGGAGCGACGACGGGAGAGAGACGCTGACTTGGAACAGAAATCTTGACGCAGGTGTTTTCACACCTCCATTTCGGATCGCATTCCGCCGTGGCACTTGTGTCGAAGCGGTTCTACTCGCTGATCACGACGCCGCATGCCTGGCGCATGGCCTTTCAGCGCTTCTTTGCCGGCCAGGATATCGGGCGTGGCAACACTGGTAGCAACAGCGACGCCTGGACGGCGCCAGCACAGCCGCAGTTTTCCCGCCTGACACCGTTGGCGTCGTGGCGCAGCGAATATCTCATGCGGACACGGCTGCTGCGAAGCATCGCCTCGGGACGTCCGGAACCAGTCTCGCCGGCGCCGGGCGGCGAGGCGTCTCCGGCATCGACGACGACCCCGCACGCTTCGGCCGTCATCACGTACAACTCGCAGCTGCTGTGGCCGGTCGACCGGCTGCATGGCGTGTTTGTGAGCACCAGCCGCAAATCGCCGCGCGTGGTGCACGGCTCCTCCGACTTGGGCAATACCACGGCCAGCAACCCGACCATTGGACGACTCGAGCCGTGGGCGACGCGCGACGGCTACGTGGCGCCACAGCTGGGCGAGCAGTTGCCGCTGCGCGTGCCGTTCGGTCTCGGACACGGACCGGTGGCCATGCCCAATTCCATGGACGTCAGCCACCTGTACGGCGTCATTGTGGGTGAGGGTCTGCCCGGTGGCCGCTCGCTGTACCGTGCCATGAGTGACGCGGTGTACTCCTATCTGGAGGCCGGGCCTCGCAATCGCGTTGTGGAGCAAGATGGAGAGAGGGACATTCCGGCCGTGCCCGAGGATGTCGATGGCGTCAGCGCCGTCTGGATTGCCAAGACGGCCGCTGTGCCGACGGCGACGCAGCACGTGGTCGGCATGCTCGAGGGCTCATCGCTGGGCTTGGTGACGGCGTACTCGCTCGGCAAGGCCGACTCGGGCGCGCGCTACCCGTACAGCCAGGTGACGGCGCGCTGGGTGCTGAGCCCGGGCGTGCCCATTGTGGCCGTCTGGGCCGACGACAGCCTGAACGAGAAGCGCAAGGCGTTGCGTCGGGTCTGGGCGGTGGCCCTCAACGCGCTGGGCGAGGTTTTTTATCTGCAAGACGTGCCGGCGAGCATGCCGCGTGTCACGGCCGGGCCAGGCCAGCGTCTGGCGACTGAGCATGAGCGTCTGGCCTGGCGGGCCGGTCGTACGGCGCGCTGGCAGCTGGTCGAGGCCACTCGGCGCCGCGTGCGCACCGACGACTACTTCCGCCTCGACACCAAGAACAAGGAGCACATGCTGGCTGCGGCGTCCTTGTCTTTTTCGGCTGTGCCCCAGCAGAGCCTGGAGCAGCGCGTGGCTGAAGCCCGCGACATTGAGGGCTATATGCAGCTCCAGCCCGAGCACTTCCGGGCCGTCTATGACTCGTGGGACATGCGCCGCCAGCTTGTGGTGGATGTCGGAGCCGGAGGGCCGTCTGAGGCGGCGGGAGAGGTCATTGTTGTCATTACCCCGGGGAGTGATGGGAGAAGCCGCCATGTTGGCCTCGCAGATGGCGACGAGGCCGTTGACGGCGAGAACAGCGCGGGCAACGATGGGCTGCCGCCCTCGCCGTCCCGAGTGGTGCGCTACACTCGCTGCAGTGTGCCGGAGATGGCCCGTCCGGCTGTTTTGCTGTCTCCGTCTTCGGAACCCAACTTGCTTCCGTTGACGCCGGCCGCAGCAGCCGATGACTGGCAGTTGACCGTCTTTTCCCTTGAGGGTGGGAAAGAGAGCAAGCATGGCCTGGAGATTACTTGCAACGCCATCGATCTCAGCACGTCTGCCCTGCTTGCACCGTTTGAGGATCCTTTGTTGCAGCAGCAGCAGCAGCAGGATGGATACCTCAACACCGCTACAGCCGTCGACGCACCTGGTCGCCGCGGGCGATGGCTGGCCGTCGGCACCAAGGCGGGCGCCGTGTATGTGTGGAACTTGCGCGAACAGGTGGCGGCCAAGAACAGACCAGACGCCGGCCTGCGCCCGCTGCGCGTCATCCAGACAGACTCACCCGCAATATCGAGCGTCGCCGTCTCGTCGCTATACCTGGTGCACGGCGGCAGTGACGGTTTGGTGCAGGCCTGGGACCCGCTGGCGTCGACACTGGCGCCTATTCGCACGCTGAACGCCCGCTCCGCCAGCCGGGTGCCGCGGCACCTGAACCAGGCGCAAGCCCAGGCACAGGCCCAGGCTCAGGCCCAGGGCCTTTTGTCACATGCGCGCTGCTCGGCCATCGGGGCCATTTTCCTCGACCCAGACGCCACCGTGCTGCGCGGCGTGCTGGCCGTCGGCGTCCATCTGCGCTTCTGGTCGTACAGCAGCTCGGCGCTGCATGCAGGCGGTGGCAGCAACGGCAGCCGCAAGCGGCAGCGGCGCGTGCGCCACACCAACGTCGAGGGCCAGCTGGCGAGTCGCCGCTTGGGCGTCAAAGTGAACGGGCACATTGCATCGGAGGCGGCCGAGATGCTGCGCGAGCAGGAGGACGACTCGCGTCGGCAGACGCGGCTGCGGAACCGGTTCGGCGTGGGCCTCGGCGGGCTGTCGGAGGAGGAGGCCGTGCGGTACGCGGAGATTCTGTCGCAGGAGGCATTTCAGGAGCAGCAGCAGCAGGTTTGGGGGCTGGGGCGCCAGCACGAGAGCAGCGGGCAAGGCAGCGGCGGCAGCAGCGGAGACTATTACAACGGCTCGTCTGGGTCGTCAGCGTTTGGCAATGTTGGCGGCGACGACAATGACGACAGTGTCACCGTGGCAGCGACAGCGGCGGCTGCCTTGTCTGCACTCGCCGGTGAGAGAGGCGACGGTCCGGGCAACGCGGGTGCCGTTGGCGATGGCGAGGACGACTTTGAACAGATGATCCAGCGGGCCATTCGACTATCCTTGATGGAGGGCGTCAACAATGAAGAGGCCTCTGTGTATGCTCACCATGACGAGCACCAGGTCCGTGAATCCTGGCAGGCCAACGCTGTGTCGGGTGGCGGCGGCGGCGGCCATACGGGGCCATCGGCCGAAGCGTCCTCCTCATCGGCCTCTGCCTTTGCGATGGCTGCTTATCAAAACGAGGGCGTCAACAATGACGACGACGACGACGACTTCCAGCTGGCGCTGCGCCTCAGTCTGCAGGAAGAAGAGCAACGGCAACAGACGCAGCAGTGGCAGGCCGAGCAGGCGGCCTCGGATGCCGCGCTGGCCGCTGCTCTGTATCAAGAAGAAGAATTTCCGGCGCTCGAGGTCAGAGGCAAGGGCAAAGGCAAAGGCAAATGAGCGTGAAAGGCTGGTGGGAGATGGTGGCAGGGGAGACGCGGGAGGAAAGGAGGTGGAAGCAAGAGGTGATTGCTCTGTGTGTTGTCTTGGCCCTGTTTATCTATTGTGTTCTTCTTGCCATCTTGTCAGAGCGTTTATGCTCTATCTAATAAGTTCGTTCTACTTTTAAACTTTGCATCACCCTTCATCCGTTGAAAGACGTTGTACTTTCAAAAACTTTACATCACCCTTCTATCAGTTAAAAGACTGACTCTTCTATATTGCTTATTGGCGGATCTCAGTCAAGCGTCTTTTGCTCCTCATTGACAGTTCCTACCACGTCTCTTGCCAGAAGATGATGCCATTGGCATCTCGGTTGCCAAAAAGCAGCACATCCGCCTCCCCGGCATCGGCACAAAGCCCACCCGCCACCGCCACGTCCACCAGAGCTTCACGCACGGCCGCCGGCATGCGGCCATTATTCCCACACAGACAAATCATGGCCTTGTTGCGCAGCAGCGTGCACACAACGTGGCCGTAGCGCCGGATCTGGTTCTGCACATAGACTTTGCCCATCGGGGCTTCTGCTTCTGTTTCCCGTCCTTCCTCTGCCAGCCCCCGACCGTCTATCAGGGCCGCAAGCTCGGCTGTCGTCTGCTGCAGCGCCGCCACACTCAGCCTCGCGTCTCGTGAAAAGGCCGGCACCACCACGAGACTCCCAGGAGGCCGCTGCCGTTGGCTATCTCGCCATTCGTCGGCAAAATGGAAATCCGCCGCTTCGTTGCGGCAGCCGAAAAAAACGAGCGACGGAGCCCTGGGAGCAGTGTCGGTGTTGTCTGTCTTCGTAAAGCGCTGGAACTGTTCCCGGTCATGAAGCAGGCTGCGGATCGGAGCAATGCCCGTCCCCGTCGCAATGGCAACGAGGGGCCGCTGTGCCGATGCGGCGCCATGGGGCGGCAGAATATTGCGCTTCCGGGCCACCCGCAGAGGCGTCCCCGCCGGCAGATTCTTGATATATCGTGAGCAGAGCCCTTCCCTAGGCTTGCGGATAATCGTCCGGTACTCAACGAGTGCCACAAGAATGTCGACGGAGAACACCATGGCGTCGCCGACACTTTTCTTGTTCCAGTGTACGCCGCCGTTGGCAATGCTGTACTCGCGTCCACGTATCAGGGGAAACAGGTCGACGGCCGATGCATAGGGCACCCGTGCCGAGTAAAATTCAGCCAGCACCTCGAGAATCGTGCGCCGTGGCCGCGACGTAAAATCGTAAAACTCCTGCGAAAACTCAGCGCTGGCCAGCTCCCGCAGTTTCTCCCGCTGGTCGTCGTTCGTGGTGAAATATGACAGTTTTTCGAGAAACGTTCGCGTCGGAACCGCGTTGATGTCGAGGTTGTGCGTCAGCAGATCCCGCAACGTAGCTCCCGGGGACAGGTACAGTTTCTTGGGCTGCTTGCCTCCCTGAAATACCATTGGCTCGTCTGCCACGCCGCCCCAGCCCAGCATGTCCACGAGCCTCTGCACGTCGGCAGGGTAGTTTTTGGGAAACAGAACAACGGCATCGCCAGGGCAAAGCTCGGGCTCGCCGCCATTGCCTTCTTTGATAGGAAGGCTCAGCTCCAGCTGGACAAGTCGGACGTCCTGCCAATGATCCGCTGGTGTAACGCGAGTGTTGCTGATAACCCGTGCGGGATCGCTACCTTTAATGGGTAGACACAGCGGAGGGGGGAATTCAGGTACGGATGCTGCCGGAGACGGCTGCGCATGAGGAGTACTGCTTTCATGAGAGCCATTGACAGCCACAGCAGACGCCGTGTCCGATAAAGACAGGTCGTTTATGACACTCGACATGGTCTGTAAAGAATATCTTGCCGGGAGGGGCTCTGACTCGGGAAGTGGTTGGACAGATGGTGGCAGAGGAAACTCGGCGATGAGATACTCTTTGAGACTCTGTAGCCAAGGCTGATATATGCTGTCGATTCTATTTTGATTATAATAGCGCTTGTTAGTAGGGGCACAAGAGGCATTTCAACACATAAATGTCTTGTCTTACCCGTTTTCATGTCTCTCATCCGCCTCACCACGTGGAAATACTTCTTGTGCGCCAAGATAGAGCAAACGGCTGTTTAGAAGCCGCGATGCCCAGTTGAATCTGCCAAAAGCCTGTCAGAACGGCAGTCACATACAAAAAGCAGAGAACACTAGAACTCACTTGTGGTAAGAGCTGTCACCCAGGCCAAAGGTAGTAAACCGCAACGGAGAAAGACAACTTGGCGGCAGTTTGGCCCGGCGTAAACTTTTCCAGAAAGCCCTCGCATTGGCTGGAAACTGTCCTTGGCCGGTCGTGGACACAACAAAAACCACCAGATCGTAGTCGGCAAGCAGATCATTCTAGGGTCGTCAGCAGCGTTCTGAGTTTTAAATGAGACTTGAGCTCGACACAACCGACCAGTTTGACATTGTCCATCTCTTCGAGCTCTGTGTGGAAACGCAGCCTCTGACAAAGCCTGTCGATTTCGCCAGCCATCTCTTGGCTGTTTCCTGTTTCTGAGCCATAAAGAATGAGCACTCGTCGATTAGTGAGCGACATTCTGAATGATTGGCAAGGCTGTGTCAAATTTTCATAGATGAGATGAATCACATCAGAGGGAAAACAAGAGTTCAAGCACTGCAATGTCGGCGATGATCCCCAAATAACCAAATGTCGACTGCGATATAAGCAAAAAAGGCTACTGCAGCCCAAAAATTAGTATCGCGAGGGGCATGCGCAGAACTCAGCCAAGACTTGAGTCATAAGGTTTGAAAATTGAAGTCTCATAAAATCGCCGATATCGAAATGTAGATAGTGGATGCCTGAGGCAGAAACACAAACTAGTGTTTGTCTACTTCGAGCATTGGATGAGGAAATCGTTTTTTTGCTTTTTTGACATATGATGTCTTTCCCGCACTGGGAGTGTTCTGGAATGTGCATGTGCAATGTCCCATCATGCGCTGGGTCTCGGTTGATTTGATCCCGCTCCTTCCTTGCTAGCTTGTGGGGCGCCTTCCCACAAGGCTGTGACAATTCAACGAATCGACGGCTCAACGACTTGACTCGGCCTGCAAGCGTATGTTTTAGACCCGCAAATCCAGGTCGTATCTTGGGAAGGAACAGGCAGATCCATTCTATTGGCAGCTACGACCGAGGAGCCCCAGTTGCAGTTGCCTTCGAGTTGACGATGGCTCGAGGAAGGCTCGCAGATGTTGTCACACAGCTCTTGACACTTCAAGCCCGCCAAACAGGAAGGAGCCACCTGCTTTTGTGCTCTGTTGCTGTCGGATATACAATGATTTATCTAGGCTATCCATTTCCAAAGTGTTTTGTCCATGTTTACCGTACCGCTCGTATGTACTTCCGCCGGAGATGCCCAGGACACGCTATCGCCCAAATAATAGTGCACACTGCGACCTGGAGCTATGAACCTGGCCAGAGTGACGTAGGTATGTCGTTCTGATTTAGCTCTGGCCCATTGGTAGCTCCGACCGCAAAGACCCAATCTCGTGACACATGTCGAACGCAGTTACCCCAGAAGATGCGGAAGGAGGGCAGGCGCCACCGTGAAAAGGAGACTTCAGGGGAAAGTGCAACCTTGCGCTGGCAAGTGCATGTCAGGCAAGTAGTGTACACATTGCACGCTCACTGGATGCCTGAAAACACTCCCTGTATTGGTGCAGTTGCGTCTTCCCAAGCGCTATTAGGCTGTCAAACACACCTGCACATGGTGTCGATAGCGCTACAATCAGGCTATGCTTAATTCTGGCTACACCGCCCCTGCCACATCCCCTGCTGGGTTGCAACGCCCCTCTTGTACCCTCTCTGCCAGCACACGCACAAACAGTACCTGCCATGTTGGGGGCCGCATTCGTTGTGCGCTACGCCTTCCCTTTCTTGCTAAATGCTCTGTCCAAAAGGGAAAAAATACTGGCTACGCTGGCAACAGTGGTCGGTGGGCGGTCGGCCCAGCAGCGACAGCTGCGCGCAGCGCTCTGCCTCCCCAAATGTGTTAAATTTTTTGCCTCTTCCCCGACTCCCCTTTTCTCTTCTTCCATCTTCCATCACCAAACCCAAGATCATCACCACAAGCAAACCAGCTCACGGACTTCTCGTCTTCCTTTCCGCCCTCCCCCCTTCCCTCTCTGTATTCTAGGGCACCAAGCTACCCTGCTCGCTCCCCTTCGTTTCCAGAGTTCAATCTGAACCGTGTGAAAAAACGTCACCCAGTCCAGCCACTTTGCACAGCCAAATCCCAACCCAATCCTCCAGATCCCATCGCCTCTCCATCCAACATGTCTGCTCCGGTTGAGAACACTACTGACGCTGCCGTCAACGACGTTGCCGCCACTCTGGCCAACACCACCGTCTCTGGCAAGTCTGAGGAAAAGGCCAACGATGCCTTCCTTGCCAGCGCCGCCGAGGGTCGCCGACTTTATATCGGTAACCTCGCGTACGCGACAACCGACGGGGAGCTGAAGGAATTTTTCAAGGGCTACCTTGTGTGAGTACCTGGACCGAGTTTGAATTTGAGTTCCATGGCCCGATTACTGTTGCCTTTATCCCCGTTATTTGTCTTTTCATTTCTATTTTTTGTCTTACCGCCATGCTTTCTGCGGCTTTGTGGGCCACACAAGCCCAAACTGGGGCTGATTTTGGACTCTGCCCAAAGACACGAGAAAACAAAAAGAAACACTGCTGATTCTCCACACACAGCGAGTCCGTCTCCATCCCCAAGAACCCTCGTACTGAACGCCCGGTTGGCTACGCCTTTGTCGACCTTTCGACTCCGTCGGAAGCCGAACGGGCTGTTGCCGAGCTCTCTGGCAAGGAAATTCTGGAACGTAAGGTGTCCGTCCAGCTTGCCCGTAAGCCAGAGGCTGCCGGTGAGAAGGAGGGTGCCAACGGAGACGGCAACGACGAGTCTCGTCGCCGCCAGTCGACTCGTGGCCGTGGCCGTGCTGGTCGTGGCCGTGGCGGCCGTGGTCGTGGTGGACGCGCTGGCGTAAGTCTACCTTCCACGTTGTGTTACCTTGATGAAAACCTTTTCTAACCCATGATAGGCTGAAGAGGGTGTAACCGAGAACGGCGCTGCTGAGTCTGCTGCCGAGACTGCTGATGTGCTGAAGGACGTTACCAACAAGACCGCCACCGACGACGCCGGCAAGAAGGCCAGCCAGCCTCGCCAACCCCGCGAGCCGCGCGAGCGCCGTGAGCGTGGCCCTCCGGCTGACGGCATCCCGTCCAAGACCAAGGTCATGGTGGCCAACCTGCCCTATGATCTGACCGAGGAGAAGGTACATATTTATTTTGCCCAATCATATTGTATTTCTTGGATTCTCTACTAAGCCCCACTTCAGCTCAAGGAACTTTTTGCCGCTTACGAACCTTCCACGGCCAAGATTGCTCTTCGCCCTATCCCGCGCTTTATGATTAAGAAGCTTCAGGCTCGCGGCGAGGCTCGTAAGGGCCGTGGCTTTGGATTCGTCACTCTGGCCTCGGAGGAGCTGCAGCTCAAGGCCGTGGCTGAGATGAACGGAAAGGAGATTGAAGGCCGCGAGATTGCTGTCAAGGTTGCGATTGACAGCCCCGACAAGACCGACGAAGAGGCCAACACCCCGAGCGAGACCAACGGTGCTGTGGCTGAGGCCCCGGCTGTGACCGCCTAAACGCCCGACTCTAAGCAAGGCATAGGGAGGCGCTTTACAAGTATATCATGGTGACGCGTGCCGCACGATCGCTACTATTTACTTTTAACTTGTTCTTTTACCGGCCCTATTGCCAAAGAGTGTTTTTTGGTCCAAAGGCTTCCCGGCACGGTATCTTATTCTTCCCATTCGCAAGACCTTTATCGGCAAGCATGCTTTGCGAGGGAACAGCTGGAGAATTAGTAGAGAAAGTAGTAGATTTGGTGACAATATTTCCTTGCGTCTTCTGGGGATGGGGAAAACTTTCATGACTGGTAGACAGGGAAAATTTTGTGCCGTTTTCTGCCTACATCTGGTCAAGAATTATTGTCTTTGTGATGTTATGAAACAAGCTCGAGACGGCTTCCGTACAGTGCTAGCACGTGCTGTGGAAAAAGCTAAAGTTGGTGGGCCGCGTGGAGCCGCCGCCGCCCCGCGGCGGTCTGGGCCCAATAGTGTACACGCTTAAATAGGGGAATGGACAACAATTCTGCCGTCCCTGTGCTACTCTGATCCCTTAGTATCAGATCTTGACTTTGGCCTCTCGCGACAGAAGAAAGTGGGCGACTGAGCACTGCCTCTCAGAAGCGACAGCAAATACCACGCCGAGTGAATTTTTTTGGTCTATTTTTACGCTTTGAAACAGCGAGACGAGAGTCGGCATCTCTTTGCGATCCCCCCTCCTCCTCTCCAGTTACTGGCTCCAGCCCTCTCCCCATTTGTGACCGGCAGCATGGCTTCGAAAGCAATGTGGGAGGTGGACCCGGAGACACGGTCCAAGGTGAATTTTCCTGGGATTGAGCTTGTATCTGACTGAGTGCCTGACGGCTAATGTTACTCCGCTCTCTTCAGCTGCAAGCGATCCAAAAGGAAAACAACAACAGCTTGTGCTGCGACTGCGGCGCACCGTCGCCTCAATGGGCGTCGCCCAAGTTCGGCATCTTTATCTGCCTGTCGTGCGCGGGCGTACACCGTGGCCTGGGCGTGCACATATCCTTTGTGCGGTCCATTTCGATGGACGCCTTCAAGGCCAGCGAGATTGAGCGGATGCGGCTCGGCGGCAACGCGAACTGGCGGGCTTTCTTCGAGAGCCATGCGGACACGCAGATGCGCGGGCTCTCGTGGGACGACGCCACCATTGCGGAACGGTACTCGGGCGAGGTGGGCGAGGAATGGAAAGAGCGCTTGGGCGCCAAGGCAGAGGGCCGGGAGTACGTGGCGAGCGAGAAGAAGGCGGTGACAACGACAACGAGCAGGCCGCCAGTGTCAGCAGCGTCGGCCACGAGCGGCGTCGTGCTGGGCGGTTCCCGCACGGCCAGCCCGGCCGGCAGTGGCGCCGGCGCCGGCACAAGCGCGGCCCCCGGTGGCAAGATCAAAGTGGACGAGCAGTACTTTGCACAGTTGGGCGCCAAGAACGCCTCCCGATCTGGAGACCTGCCGCCCAGCCAGGGAGGCCGATACAGTGGTTTTGGCAACACGCCGGCAGGGACGTCATCATCGGGTGGTGGCGGCGCCTCTCTTCCCGGCCTCGATGATTTACAAAAAGATCCTGTGGCGGCGCTGGCCAAGGGGTTTGGCTGGTTTGCCAGCACAGTGACCAAGACGGCCAAGACGGTGAATTCTGACTTTATCCAGCCAACAGCAAAGCAGGTATGTTCCCCCACTCTAATTTTCCCTGCGTCAATTTTTTCAACCACATTTTCTACAATATCCCTTGTCTTCTCCCGCTCACCTTTAGATTGCCGAGTCGGATCTTGCCGCGCAGGCTAAAATGGTGGGCGGCAACGTGGCCCGTACGGCACAAAACAGTGCGCGCACAGCGCAGGACAGCTTTAACCGTTTTGTCGAGGGCCCCGGCACCGGCGGTGGAAGCAGTGTGCGGTACTCGCAAGTATCCGTGGACGAGTCCAAGCGCGGCTTCTGGGACGACTTCTCGTCGATTGCGGACCAGCGTAAGCCGGCGACGGCGATTGGCACGTCGGCCATGGGCAAGAAGAGCAGCAGCAGCACAGGGCCGGGAGGCGAGTCGGGCAAAAAGGACGAGTGGGACGACTGGTGAGGCAGGGCACTCACGTCTGTCTTCCTATCTTTCCTCATCCGTTTGTCTTCTCTTTCTCTCTAATCTTATTTGTTTGCAGCTGGCGAGGGGGTGTCACGGCGGTGTTTATGCCCATTTTAGCTCTTTGGTCTGTTAGAAGTACGAATTACGAGGACGCAAAGTCTATATGTATCACATGAATGCCTTTCTACAATTTGTTCGATTTCCGTGATTCGCCGCACCCGTCACCTCTTCCGCAGAAACAGACTCGGCAAAATTTCACGTGACGCTCCGTGACCGGCCGAGGGTGCCCCCCCCAACTACCAATCGTAACCGGTTAGCCGCGGCAAGAATCCCACTTTTGAATAACAGCCCCCGTGAAAGTGGCCGAGCTTGACCTTTTTTCTCACCACCACCATTGTCGAAACCAAGTATCGGCTGCGCATTTGGCTCACATAAAACATGTCGGCGCTTCGAATTCTCGTGCCCGTGAAGCGGGTTGTTGACTATGCGGTAGGTGGAGAAGGACAGAAGAGGACGAAGGAAGGGAAGACAAACTGACAAACCCACCCAGGTCAAACCGCGCGTCAACAAGACGCAGACGGGCGTGGAGCGGGCGGGCGTCAAGCACAGCATGAACCCGTTTGACGAGCTCTCGGTGGAGGAGTCGGTGCGGATCCGCGAAAAGAAGCGCGCGCCCGGCGGCGTCGAGGACATTTGCGTAATCTCGGCGGGCCCGGCCAAGGCGGCCGATGTGCTTCGGACGGCCATGGCCATGGGCGCGGACCGGGCCATCCACGTGGACACGACGGACAAGGCGGCGCCGACAGACGAGAACGCGGCCGAGCTGGAGCCGCTGACGGTGGCCAAGCTGCTGAAAAAGGTCGTCGAGGAGGAGCGCAGCAACCTGGTGATCCTGGGCAAGCAGAGCATCGACGACGATGCGCACCAGACGGGCCAGATGCTGGCGGGGCTGTTGGGGTGGCCGCAGGCGACGCAGGCGTCGAGCATTGCCTTTGCGCCCACGGCGGACAGCGTTGAGGTGGTGCGCGAGGTCGACGGCGGCGTCGAGACGCTCAAGGCACCGCTGCCGATGGTGATCACGACGGACCTGCGGCTGAACGAGCCGCGCTATGCGACGCTGCCCAACATTATGAAGGCTAAGAAGAAGCCATTGGCAAAGAAGACGCTGGCAGACTACGGGCTAGCCGAGGCGGCGGCAGCCAAGCGTGTGAGCGTGCTTAAAGTGACGGGTGAGTCTCCTTTTACGTCCTTTCTCTATTACCCCCCTCTCCCTCGCTGTATTTTTCTCAGCAACGAGCCTCTTCTATCCCTCTCCCTCTCTCCCACCATGCCGTCCTATATCTAACACTCTATAGAACCCCCCCCGCGCAAGGGCGGCGGCAAGGTGGAAGACGTGGACGGCCTAGTGTCCAAGTTGCGGGAGTTGGGTGCTTTATAAAAAAAGTGAAATAAAAAAGGGTAGTGAGGCAAGGGAAAAAGTCAATTGGCTCTGGGTAGAGCGAACAATACAGGCAAATCATCGATTCGTCATTTCATCCCTAGCACTGAGGCTGCTAGCTCACGTGCACGCAGTTTTCCTGTCCTCCAGGCTGGAAGAGTTTTCCACTTTTGCTGCGAAGTACGGTAGTCGTAGTCTCATTACAGACCATCCCCCACCAAGCTAATAGGCTGCCAGGGCAAACAGCTAGCCACAGCGGCTTAAATTATTGGTCCAGTGCTCTCGCATCCAAAAAAGTTTTTTTCCCGCTTGCGTTTTTGCCTCTGACTCCTTGCCATAGCTCCGCACAACACAACATTTGCTTCCATCTGCCTCGCGCCCGCCACTTCTAGTTCGCTTGATCTCCTACTTGCTATATTCTTCCTCTTCTTCTTCCTCCTCTTTTAATTGACTTGATCCGTATACCATCGCCCTTATGAACGGGCGCCCGTCAGTCTTCACTTCTCAGGTACGGCCCCCTCTTCGGCATTATATCTTTTCCACCTGGTTTTCTCGCTACATCTTTCCCTTTTTCCTCTTCTCGTTTTGATCGATCTGCTTTTTACACCCGCATTTTGCTTCCCATTGACCTTGTTATGGCTCTGCTGCTAACACTGCAATAGGACTACTTGTCAGGTTGGTGACCCTTTGACGTCAAAGAACGGCACAACGTTCTTTTTATGTGCTCACACCCCCACGGCGCTCTTTACTGACTGCTCCAGACCATCTGTGGAGGTCTCTTTCAGCATAAAATTTGCCGTTGTCGTGCTTCTCGCTTCAGCCTCCGCAGACTTCAACGACAGACGCTCCGTCTTTCTCCTCTTTTCATTCTCCTTCTCTCCACCTCTCTATCGAGTCATTATGTTTTGTCGCATATCCACTCGTCTGGCCCAGCCGACTGCTGGTGCCATGGCCCGTATGGCCATCCCCCGCGTGCCGATGCGCTTGACCGTGGTACCGGCGCGATACCTGTCTGCCAAGGCTGGCGCTCGCAGCAAGAAGGGCCGGAATATGTCCTCGGGCGCGAAGCAGGCCACTTCGCCAGCCAACAAGCTCGACGCCACGTTGACGATCCGGGTAGGCTTTAGCCAGCTTCTAGTGTTTAGCTTTCTGTCATGATGTATGTGTTTTTCTAACTCCCTCCCCAGGATGGCCCCATTTTCCACGGCACCGCTTTCGGCGCCAACTCCAACGTCTCGGGCGAGGCCGTCTTCACCACGTCGTTGGTGGGCTACCCCGAGTCGATGACGGACCCGTCATACCGCGGCCAGATTCTGGTGTTCACGCAGCCGCTGATCGGCAACTACGGCGTGCCGTCGAACGAGCGCGACGAGTACAAGCTGCTCAAGTACTTTGAGTCGCCGCACATCCAGTGCGCGGGCGTCGTGGTGGCTGATGTGGCCGAGCAGTACAGCCACTGGACGGCGGTTGAGAGCCTGAGCCAGTGGTGCGCGCGCGAGGGCGTGCCGGCCATTAGCGGCGTCGACACGCGGGCCATTGTGACGTACCTGCGCGAGCAGGGCTCGTCACTGGCCAAGATCTCGATTGGCGACGAGTACGACGCCGACGAGGACGAGAGCTATGTCGACCCAGGACAGATCAACCTGGTCAAGCGCGTCAGCACCAAGGCGCCCTTTGTCGTGGAGGCGCCGAACCCGACCTTCCACATTGGCCTGATCGACTGTGGCGTCAAGGAGAACATCCTGCGCAGCCTGGTTAGCCGCGGCGCCTCCGTCACCGTCTTCCCCTTTGACTACCCCATCTACAAGGTGGCTGAGCACTTTGACGGCATCTTCATCTCCAACGGGCCGGGCGACCCGACGCACTGCCAGGAGACGATTTACAACCTGCGGCGGTTGATGGCCGAGTCGCCGGCGCCCATCATGGGTATTTGCCTGGGCCACCAGCTGCTGGCGCTGGCCTCAGGCGCGCGCACGATCAAGCTCAAGTACGGAAACCGGGCCCACAACATTCCGTCTCTGGATGTGAGTTGCATCTACTATATTTTCGAGCTTCCTTGTTATCTTCTCGCCTACTGACAAAACAGTTGACTACCGGCCAGTGCCACATCACCAGCCAGAACCACGGCTATGCCGTTGACGCCAGCACTCTGCCGAGTGACTTCAAGGAGTACTTTGTCAACCTCAACGACGGCAGCAACGAGGGTGAGTGATGAGCGGTTGACAACGCAATGTATGCAGCAAAGGCTAATTGTTCAGGCATGATCCACAAGACGCGCCCCATCTTCTCGACGCAGTTCCACCCCGAGGCCAAGGGCGGCCCCATGGACAGCGCCTTCTTGTTCGACAAGTACCTGGCCGACGTCAAAATGTACAAGGACAGCGCCAAGGTCTACAAGGACAACCGGCCGTCGAAGCTGCTGGTGGACATTCTCAGCAAGGAGCGCGTCGGCGTGGAGCATGTGTCGCTGGCCCAGATGGCCTAAGGCCACAGCTCGATTCGGACGGCATAAGAGCCTTTGATTAGAAATTTGAACCAGATGGCAAGAAAGCCGACTTTAATGGGTGATGGCTAGAGGGGATAACAGCTGTCTGAAAAGGCTGGTTGTTAAAATCTCGAAGCGAATCCAGCGATTTTATGATTTGGGGGTTTTTATAAAATTCTAGCTTACGATGTTATTATACTGTTTTATATTCAAATTGAGCTGGATGTCTTGATTAAATCTACCTGTTTCTACTCTTCGTATGCACTTTGAAACTCTGATCCTAAAATCAATCTGCAAATCCGTCAAATTTTGACGACTATACTCACAGCGCTGCTCCCAGCATCGCTAATGCCTCTATACTACCGCTCATTTTCACACAGGACATTTGAGAACCTCCTGACCCTGCTCTTGCCGCAGAACCCGGCTTCAGCTGAAACTGACAGACAATGGACGCATAGAACGTGGGCTTCTTGGCTGCATCGGGGGCTGCTGCGACGGAACGATGCAGCTTACATAACGTAAGTATGGGTCGAGTTCTGGCGCGTCGCGTACACTAGAATGAATATTCGCCGCGTTAGGCTAGCGTTCTGTCAACTTAGCGCTCGGGCTATGCCGTTGTAAGACCGAAAGTTTTACTTTTGATACCAAAGTTATCGAAGCCGCTCTTCCACCAAAAACCGTCGCAGTATTTATCATTCAACAAAATGCTGAAGTGGTGCTTGCATTTTTTGTGCTTTGAATACCTCTGACTACGTTGTGCCAAATGGGTGAAGCTGTCTGGCCGTCAGCCCGGCCGTTGGGCTGCCCGAGAGCAGCGGTGAGTGGGGCGCTACAAGAACTCGGATCTCACTTTTCCATGGCGAGAAATCATAGTTGGATGGCTCCTTCAAGATTTCAAAGTCTTGAGATCTTTGTCTTCTGCCCGCATTGTCATTTGCCTCATCCGAAGCTCCCCTGCTTGGCTTTGTCACCCCCCATATCTGTATGCAGTTCGTAACTTCCCTTGTCGCATCTATGTAGGTAGATAGAAGGAGCGAGGCGGGGGCGTGGGCCAAAAAACGGTGAGCGGTGCTATCCTGCTGCTGCCCAACCACGTATTTAGTGGTAGTGTGTCATAGTTGCTGCGGCCCGGGCAAGGTTGCATAAATGAAAAACCACTACAAAGTGTACAAAGTACTTTTCATGCCGGGACCACGTCGTTGGCAAAAACAAACAAAGGAGGGTCCCTCGAGGCAAAAATCAAAGAAAGAAAACAATGGACACACTGCCGGAAGCATCAGCCGTCATCTGAGCTGCCCAACGAGTCTGCGCAAAGGCGAGATAAGGAAAACGACGAATTCTCGCGTGCTTCTTTTTGGGATTCCTTGTTTCCTTTTGTTTTGTTTTTGCTTCGTTTTCTAATACCTTTTGTCAACTTTTATTTATTTCTCAGTCTTTTCTCTTCCTCTTTCAACCCTCCTCTTTTGTCTCCATCTTTTTTCTTTTATACCCCCCTCTAGCAAACCATGGCCTCTGGCCTATTCAGCTTCTTTCGCAGCTCTCGTCCAGCGCCTGTCGATGCAAATGCAACCTCGACACGGCCTCCTCCGACGCCTTTGTCTCCAAACTCGACCGCAAACTCAGCATACAGTCGCAAGAGACGTCGCAGCTCGCCGTTGCCCAGCGGGAAAAGCGCACAGGCAGTAGCCAGAAAATGGCATGCACGAGACGGCCGACGCTCAGCCACGGCCACCGGCACACCGCTGCCCAAAGGTGTTGTTAGTCGCCCAAATGACGCCGCCATGGCTGACTCGACGGCTCCCACGTCCTGGCTGGCCCGGATCAAAAAGCTACGGTTCACCCGGAAGGGCACACCGGTATCGGCCGTGTCGTCTGCCCTCCCGAGCGTAAATGAGGACGAAGGCGAAGGTAACGGCGAACACGAAGGCGGATCGGCCAGGAAGAAAGCCCGGGTTCGTGGCAGTTTTCGTGGCCGGAGCAGCAGCCGTGGCGGTGGTGCCGCCCGGGGTAGGGGCCGGGGCCGAAGCCAAAGCCAGAGTCGGCTTCGTCGTGTCAGCAGCGGTGCCTCCATGTCCATCGATATCGCCGAGGACGTCAAGATGGAAAGCGACGAGGAAGATAAGCACGACACCAGCAACGCACCAATGCAACGGTCAATGCCCATGACCGGGTCGACTTTGTCGATCCACGTCAAGACGTCTCCCGGGTCGGGCAAGTTGAGCAACGTCGATTGCAAGAAGGAGGACAACGATGGCACAGTGGGCGAGATGGACGACAAACCCGAGAACTACGAAGACTTTTCAGCCATGTTTGAGCCGGAGCCGACCAAAGCCGAAGCTGAAGTCGACAGCCCCGAATGGGAGGTCGACGCGGACGAGCTGGAGGCCTACGAGCAGGGCATTAGCGACATTGACGGATACACCGGCTGGACGCACGACGAAAAGCGCTTGCATCGGCTGCTTTCACTGCGCGGCTTCCACCCGTTGATGCCGGCGCTGTGGACGCACGACTTTCTTGGTGTGCCCATGTACCCATCGCTCTTTGCGCCCACCGAGCAGATGGACCGGCCGGTAGTGATTCACAACTTTGGGAGTCGATTTCGAGGTAGGCCTTCTCTTCCACCCCTTCCCTCCCCTTCCTCTCTTTACCTCCTTCTCACAGACTAGCTACCAAAGCCTTGCGCAACATTTTCGATCTTCAGGCACGCATCAGCGGCCTGCGCCAGACGGGCAATACCAGCCGCATTGGCAGCATCATTGAGCAGGAACTCCAGCGCTATATCCACTGGGCTGCCGAGGATGCCGGCATCGATCGCTGCAGCCCGTTGGCACAAATGCCCAATATAGTGGCCAAGCGGTTTACGCGGACAGGTGGCCGCCGAGGGCGCTCTCAAAACGACAACCTGTCCCGGCGAATCCAGGACTTTTTTCAGGACTGGGCTGCCGACTACCGTGCGTACTATGCCGCCCTGCCGGACTTTCCGGTCAAGGGGGGCCGTACCGACGCCCAAGCCGACGCCGACGCCAACGCCAAAGCCGCTGACGTCGAGGAGCGCCACCGACTGCATCCACCTCGGTTGCTGTACGGCTTCGTCATCGTACAACACGCGGTGATGTTGCTGGTGGTGGACGCGGCACGCCCGCAGGCGCGCCCGCGGTGCTTTGCCGACTTCAACATGTCTCTGGGCGACCACTGGCTGGACGCAAGTCTCAACGTGGCCATTCCGGTGCATCTGGCGCGGGCAGCCCAGCTGCGTTGTGTGGAGGGTCTCGAGCTGCCGCTGCTGGACGAGGTCGTTTCCGACGAGGATGCATAGTGATGGCTGCATTGATGGGGGGAAGACGATGATGACGATGCTTAACGAGGAGGACAGCTACGACACAACGATTGGATACGAGTTTTGCACGATACGAGGTGTTTTATGCTGCATTTATGGAGGATGGAAGATACTAGATATGCACTGTTGTTTCTGTAATGTCTCCCCCTATTACATACCTCCGAAGTAACTAGATCAACGTCATCAATGATACAAACGGACACGCCGTTGCCCACTTTTCTATGAAGTGGAGTTTGAATAACAAAAACATACCGCCTTTCCCTAAACTCACCTCTTGTAAGGTAGGGACGAAAATGCGATAAATCACGTGCCAACGCGTACCGCGATGCTACAAAACGAAGCTTTATGCGTCATCATTTGCAGCATCGCGAACTTCCCTTCTTAGCGGATGACAAAGACAAAAGTGCAAAGTGCCAGCTTCGCTCTTCCCCGGAACCAAGTCTGTGTTAGTGTGCAGCTTGCCACTAATATACTCAATAGCCTGTGGAGGTAACGAGCGGGGAAGACGCCGATCAAGCCTCGGTATCGCGCTGTGGCGGCAAGGACGAACGGGGACACTTTCCGTTCCAGTGGACAAGCAACGTAGCAAATAAATACACAGCGTACAATAGGAGGTGAAACTCGTCTTTTCCGCTTCTCCTTTTTCCTCCAACTCACTTTTCATCTTCATCTTTCGCATTGTTGTTACCATGGCCGAACGTTTAGGTTCCATCCTGAAGCACCTCACGCCGGGCAGCAGCCCCGTTGCGACAATGTCAGTGCTCTGCATGCAGTTGTTTGTTCCATTTTCCTCTTTGATAGCTTTCGATTTTGGCAGCATTCAACCTTGTCTTCATTCATTTCCTCTACTGACAATCTTGACAGCTCTACCCAGCACCCCGACGACATTGTGATTACTCTAGCTATTCGCACACCGCTCACCAAGGCGCGCAAGGGCGGCTTCAAAGACACCACGCTCGAGTATCTTGTCTATGCCCTCCTCAAGGAGGTGCGGGAACGCAGTCTTTTAGATCCAGCTCTCGTCGAAGATATCTGCCTCGGCAATGTGAGTCAGGGGCGACAATGCTTGGGAAGTGGCCCAACGCTTACGCCATGCTTGCTTAGGTCTCGGACGGAAAAGCGTCGTACAAGCTGCGCGCAGCTGCTCTGGCTGCCGGCTTCCCCAACACAGCAGGCACCTCGACGGTCAACCGCTTCTGCTCCTCGGGCCTGAAGGCCACGGCGGACATTGCCCATCAGATTAGCAGTGGCAGCATTGAAATCGGTATCGCTCTTGGCGCCGAGTCTATGTCGAGCGGCGGCGACCGACTGGATGAGCCATTCGACAGGGAGGTAACCAAGCACAGCGGCGAGGCGATGGACTGCCAGCAGCCCATGGGATGGACGAGCGAGAACGTCAGCCGCGACTTTGGCATTACACGCGAAAAGATGGACAAGTATGCTGCGGAGAGTTTTCGGCGGGCAGAGTTGGCACAAAAGGCGGGTCTGTTCGACGACGAAATCGTGCCTATCAAGACACGCGTCAAGGCAGCCGACGGATCGTGGCAAGAGGTGACCCTCACGCAAGACGACGGTATCCGACCCGGCACGACGGCCGAGGGGCTGGCAAAAGTGCGCGCAGCATTTCCGCAGTGGGGGTCGACGACGACAGGCGGCAATGCCAGCCAGGTCACGGATGGAGGTAAGCAACGAACAAGAGAGGGCAGCAGTTGATCTTGTCAGGTCTCGGCTAACCATGCTATGCACCAGCGGCGGCAGTCTTGCTCATGAAACGCTCGACAGCACGCCGGCTAGGCCAGCCCATCCTGGCCAAGTATGTCGGCAGCACTGTGGCGGGTGTGCCTCCGCGCATCATGGGCATTGGCCCGACGGCAGCCATCCCCAAGCTGCTGGCACAGTACAAGTTGACACTGGCGGATATCGATGTCGTTGAACTCAATGAGGCCTTTGCCAGCATGGCGGTGTACTGCCGTGACAAGCTCGAACTGGACTGGGAAAAGATGAATCCACGCGGCGGCGCCATTGCCCTCGGTCATCCACTTGGCGCAACCGGGGCGCGGCAGATTGTCACTGGACTGAGTGAACTGCGGCGCCAGAACAAGAAGATCTTGTTGACAAGCATGTGCATCGGCACCGGCATGGGCATGGCCGGCCTGTTTGTCAACGAGCTTTAGGTAAAGGAAAGTGAAATTCACAGGTGCATTGTTTGGTTGATTTTTGGATAATAGCTGGAAGGATTTATAAAGAAAATTGGACAATTGATTTTGGGGAGTTGAGACCTCATCTTTGCTTGCGACAGTGAGGTATAATCTGTCGACGAAAGCAGTGACGGTACGGTTTCCGGATCTCATTCGCTTGCCATCTACATCGAATTGTTACGTTTCGTTGCCCCAGTACTGAAATGAAGCTGTACCCCGGAGGGCAGTTCCTTGCCTCTGCAAGCTCTGGATGGCGACAGAGGCACATGCATCCCGAGAGTTCAATCGAAAGCCTATGCGATAGCAGAGTGTCTTTGCTACCAGCCTACGAGCCCTCGCAATAAGCGTTACATGTTTGAGGCGACCTGCCCGTTTTTGCCTGTCATCCGTTGACGAGGGTCTGATCCAAGTGGTATCGGCTAGCGTGGCAGCGCCGCAGCGCCGCACAAAACGCACGGCAGAGCAGCCTCGCATTGGCCGAGATTTGACTTGGCTATGATTAAGTTTGTTTCCTGCACGGATCAGGCACTTGAAGCCCAGGGGTAGAGCCAAGACCCAAATGAAACAAGCACATGTGGCAAGGGAAAAAGACAAAGGCGAAAGACGAGAGAATGTACCCGAAACCGTTCTATTTCTGTTTAGCAGCAAAAAAGCTGATAATACTGCTGGGAGCACATTATCATTTGACTCACGACTTTGGTTTATCCATGCCGATTGCCTTTTTGTCCCGAGTCCAAGGTTGGCCGCTACGGCGAGGCCACCGTTCCCGACGCGATCTGCGAGTCCAAGGATACTACTTGCAGCAGATCCCTCATCGAGACGGGCAGTTGCATCCTGCTAACCTCTCATTTCCGGCATCACCAGCGGGGTAATTCTCCGGATTGGAAAGGGGCGGGCAGGTAGCCTTGTCTGGTCTTATCTGGCCGCAGAGGTATAACAGCCATGCCAAGTCACACGTTACAATCCGCTAGCAATGGCAGCTGGCAACCTTTCACAGAAAGGGCCAAAGGGCTACCATCCAGGAAAGCCTCATTTGCCTTTGCATTGGGTGTGGCATCGCCGGCCACTCTTTCGGTCTTCACATGGATTGTCAAATACTACCGCCTCTCGAGGAGACTGACTGTCGTAGAGTGTTGTTTCATGGCTTTCCTGCTGACCATTTTCCTTTCTGTTATTCTGCTCCCTCTGTCCCGTGTGTCGTATCCTCCCTGTGGCTGCAGTTTGGCTAAGACAAAGGCTTCTGGTTCTTGATTTGCGAGCATAGAGTTCAAATCAAACAATGGTATTCTTCATTGCTTCTTGACCAACCAGCAGTTTTGTTCCCCTCTTCCTCGCTTCCTGATAACTACAGGGGTCAATGACAGGATTTTCTGTGGTTACTGTTGTATTAGTCGGAAGGAAGGCTAAATATTATCGTACCGTTCAGCATGCTATTTGTTCTTACTCATCTGGCCAGTATAAAGAGGCCACGATATGCGGCGTGCTGATGCTGGATCTACGGGCATCGAATCTATCCTCTCCTTCTGCATCGCCGTTCTGCTTTCGTCTTTCCTTCAATTGCCGGCATCCAAGTGGACCGAGATTGGTTCTTGACTGATTTGAGAATAGTCTCAATTACACTCCTTGGTTTCTACATTCATTTCGTCTTTTTTGTGTTTATTCATGTTTACATCTTCCCCGATACTGTACTCCATACCACGCTATTCAAAAATGCGCTCCCTTTACATTTCTGTTGCAGTCGGTGCGGTTCTGCCGGCATCCGTATGTGCCTGGGATGCTCCGTCATATAGCGGGTTTTCCAGGATCTGGCAGGACAGCTTTTCCGGCACCGGCGGCTCGCTCCCCAGCTCATCGATGTGGAATATTATTACCAACCTTCATGTCAACAACGAGGTACAGACGTATACGGCCTCGAATACGAATTTGCAGCTCTCTGGTGGCAGTACACTACAGATTGTGCCCCAGAAAGACAGTAGCGGTGCCTGGACATCTGGCCGTATCGAGAGCACATACACCTTTACGCCCGTTGCTGGAGGCCGGACCATGGCCGAAGCCGACATTCGCTTTGGCGACAACCCGGCAGCCAACAAGCAAGGCCTGTGGCCAGCATTCTGGATGCTCGGAGACAGCATCCGCTCCGGCACTGTCTGGCCGGCCTGTGGCGAGGTTGACGCACTCGAGACGGTCAACGGCGACCTGACTGGCTACGGCACCGCCCACTGTGGCGTTTCCCCGGGCGGTCCCTGCAATGAGCCGACCGGCCTCTCCTCCTCGGTGGCCTTTGCCGACCAGAGCTGGCACACGTGGCGCGTGGAATGGGACCGCACCTCAAACTACTGGGCGACAGAAACTATTACGTGGTATCTCGACGGCCAGGCCTACAGCTCCATCAGCGGCGCCAAAATCAACAACGAGGACGCCTGGTCCTCCATATGCCACGAGCCCCTCTTCTTTATCCTCAATATGGCCGTGGGCGGCACATGGGTGAGTCCAGCGATGACACAAGTTGTCATCTGCAGCACTTTTCGAATGATGAAGAGCTAATTGTTGATCAGCCCGGTCCCCCGAACGACGAGACAGAAGCCGGTTGGGGCAGCATGATGGTACGTTCTTTCTTTTTAAAAGCAAGCCCCAAAACATGCTGACGTCTTTACTTTTTGAAACTAGGAGGTTGCATATGTGGCCGTGTATACAACATGACCACCCGTGGCGATCAGCCAAACTCTGTAAATCATTCCTTAATGCGTCCTTGTATAATTCATTTCTGTATCCTGCTAAAAACAGTTACTTTTTTCGTGTTAATGCGTGGAATGTTTCTGATTTTTTAGTATTTTTTCTTTTTGGTTTATGGGGATGTATTCCGTTCTCTGACAGTTGACAAGAAAATACCCGTGTGCAAATTCTTATTTCATCACATTTCAATACAATCTCATAAAGGAGTAACATGAATACTATCGACAAAAACTACACTAAGCACTATAATCAGTTTAAAAGCGTCATATTTGTAATTAATATAGTACTTCACAGCTCATTGTATGCATCAGTCAAAGCAGATTAAGACGAAGAACATTACCGTTTAATAGAATAAGCAAACCCCAAACCGACACGGATATATAATTACAGCATACAAGAAGCCATGAAACAATGTATAGAGAAATAGGGTCTAATAGGAAATAAAACAAAACAACCAAACAAATAAAGCACCCGTTGCAAGCTTTCGCCTAAAGCCAACCCTGCCCTGGACCATGGGTATACCCTAGATAGCAAAGGTTTTGATAAAAAATCGCAATCCGAAAACCCGAAAGAATAGGTCACTGGATAATCAGGCCTGTATAAAAAAGGACAAAAAAGAGACCAAAATACATCAAATGAAGCGAAAAAATACAGCAAAAGTATTGTCATCTAATCCTTCAGCACAAACATAACACCCGGATAGCCTGTAGGATTAAAACAAGAAGACAAGTAGGAAAGATGGGACGTGAAACGAGCAGTAAGAATAACACAGAAGAAGAAGCGCAAGTAAGATGGAGAAACCAAAGGACACCGAAAAGCAGCCAGCCTAGGCTAGCCGTATCTCAAAGTCTCTCATCGCATATCAGTTGCTGCATGAGGTGCAAATGTCGTTGGAACTTTGTGTGCATCGGCGTGAGTCGACAATAGATACTGCCTGCAGATCATGAGACCCTGCGGATAGCACGGAAATTCGCATATTGAGGAGTATCAACGGATCAAGACGCAAACCCGATTTCTAATCTGCTGGGGCGACTTGCCAGGCAACGAGTGTCGCGTCTGCTGCTGTTTCGAATCAAGACAAAGAGAGCCTGCGAGATAGCATGGCTTTCTCCCTCCCCAGTCGCCAGCGCCCCGACGCCGCACTTGAGGAGGCTGAGCCAAGTCAAGAGGGTGATGGAAGAGGGGGAAGGGGTGGGGGTCTGATGAACTGCCGCCGAGCAGTGGCGAACAGGCAAGGCTCCGAGGGTGGTCTGGCAGCAGCTCTCATTGCTAGGCCAAACGGCATGTGGAGTTCTGAGAACGTGTGCCTAAACAGTTGCAATGGTGGTGGGCCGTTGGTCGTGATTGGACTGAGCGATGAACATCTGACCAACCAGACCACCCATGCACTGCGGCTGATCGTATTGATGAGAGGAGACTTTTGACATTTTCGTCTGCGTCCTGTCTGCGTTGGACTGCCATCGCCGGTCATTTCAGAGTGAAGAGGAGTAAAGGCTGTGCGATTGTCCATCCCCACTGTCCTTCTGGCCGTAGCATCGAGTCAGAGCGCGTGATGTTCCATGTTGTAGCTCTGCAGATCGTGATATGGCTGAGAAAACTGAAGCCATACAGAGCAGTGAAGGCATCACCGTCATCTTCCGCAACAGACGTTGGCACACGCGTTAATCCCTTCATGGTCTCGTCGGACGCACGCCTGTCCAGTCATCTGATTCCCTCCCATCCAAGACGCGGCTCGTCGTCGTATCACATGATGGAAGGCTGCCAAGATAAGAAATAGCCATTCTTACAGTTCAGCTGAGCTGGTGGGAGTGCCCGCTGCCTGAATCAACAATGCATCCGGACTGCCATTCCTCCCGGCTGCCACCATGTTCTCCACCAGTCGCCTTGGAGGCAGTTTTGTTGCTCGTCACAGGGCAAGCTCTAGACAGCCGAGGACGATAACAGGCTAGGCGCGCTGGGCACTGTCCCCATAGCCCATGCTGTACACCTGGCTGTGATGGTTGTGCTGGTGGTGGCTACTGGCGTAATGTGCTCCGCTTCCGGCCGTGACATCATAGCCCTCCCAGCGATTTGTGGTGTGGCCATGGGGGCCGTGGCCACCCCCCGAAGCAGCCGTTGCAGTCGATCCGCTAGTAACGGTGCTGTTTGTCGATGACGGCGGCCCGCCAGTGAGCGGAGAGTTGAAGCTGGGCAGTTGATGTTGGTGGTGTGCATATGCATGGCCCACGCTGCTGCTGCGCGTATCGTAAGCTGTCGGAAGTCCCATGCGCATATTCAGTGCTGATAAGGACTGGGGCTTTGATGACACCGTTCCCGGAGACACACCGCGTCCCGTATCCGCAGCACCACCAGCGCCCTGGTAGGATCCCCATGATACACCCGATAGCGATCTCGGGCTGGCGAGAGAGTCGGAGGGGTTGGGCCCAGTGCTGACACTGACATAGCTACCGGCGGATACCGAGTCAGTAGTAGCCGACATGGATCCTGGCGTAGGAGGCAGGGCATGATAGGATGAGCTCATGGTGATGGGCGTGAGCATATGATGCGTCTGTGCGGCCGCAGAGCCTGCCGGCGTCATAGACGACGGGCTGGCACTGTACTTTGAAATGATCTTTTTCAGGGCCTGGCCGAGGATCTTCCAAGGAAAGACCTTGACATCCTTTTCAATCGTGCGTGGCTTCGGGGCGCCAAAAGCCATAATCAGCTTGAAAAACTCCTCGCTCTCGGCTTTGGCTTTGCTGACAGTGACGGGCTTGAAACCCTCCAGATTGCGGCGGATACGGTTCTTCTCTTCGACAGAGAAGCGAGACGGCGCCGCCACGAGTTGCTCAAGGAGATTGATAGTGTCGACCGAGGTGACAAAACACTCTTGTTTCTCGGCCCAGTAGATGCAGCTGATGCATATGCTGTTGGGCGGCCGTTCGTTGACGGGAATCGGCCGGAAAGTGGCCTCCAAGTGGCAGCCCGTCTGCTTCTTGCGGAAGAGAACGATGCGTCTCCGGTTGTTCCACTCCTCGGAGCTCCAGTCTTGCGCCATGGAGTCCAAGTTCCCAATGATGGTGAGGACGGCCTTTGTCGGGAAGCCGGCCCAGTTGCTGCCGCCGTAGCCAGCGGGACCCATGCCGCTCGAGGAACCAGGTGTGCCAGACTGTATGGTGCTTGTGCGGATAAGCTGTGGAGTGCCCGAGCTTGCCGGTGCCGGCAGCGGCATGGACAGCGAGGACCGTGATATGGACGTAGAGCCGTGGCTGAAATTGGCGACCGAGTTGCTGCGGTTCATGACCCCGTATCGATGATCGTGAGAGCTGTGGTGCGTGTGCTGTTGGTGCTGTTGATGCTGCTGATGCTGCTGATGCTGCTGATGCTGCTGATGCTGCTGAGGCTGTTGGTGCCCATGATGGCTCATGCTGCCGTAAGGATTCCAAGCGGGCGTGGTAGCAGGAGCTCGCAGCTGTGGCGGAGCCGCCCGCGGCAAGCCATCCGAAAAAGAAGCGCTGCGGTAGCCTCCCAACATGCTGCCGTTGTCCTGGTTGTAGTTGGATGCAGCCACGGCCGCGGCCGCGGCATAATTGTTCTGGGCCTGCTGTGCGGCCGCGTCGACGGCGGCGGTGGCGGCAGCCGAAGGATAGGAAAAGGTGTTTGTGCTCGGTTCCAAGGCCAGCGGGTTGTGAACCGGGACAGGGCTGTTGGTGGTGGATGTCCGCACCGTCATCTGTGGTGGGCTGTCGTGCTGGCCAGCTGACGGGGGGGAGGACTTTTGCGTGATATTCTCCGAGGCGTCAGCTGCGCCAGCGTCAGCGGGTGCACCCTCCATGGACGAAGTTGGCACAGCGGCGGCATCCTGGTAGGAAAAGGAGCTAGGAACAGGCACACGTGCCATTTCCTCGCCCGAGTTGGTTGCAATAACAAGAGACAGTGGCACACTGCTGGGCGACTGACAGTTGGTAGTGACAAACGGCGGCGCTTCTGCCGACACCATGTACGTGAGTCCATCCGACGAAACGGTCTCCTTGAGCACGTCTGCGTGGCATTTGTTGGCGCCGTAGGAAAGGTAGACATAGGGCTCCGTCGTGGCCATGGCTGTCAGGTCGTAGTGGCTCGAAACTTTGACCTCGATACGTGTGCCCTCTGTGCCGCTTGTCGGTGAGCAGGAAAGCACATTGACAGGGGCCGGGGCGGAAGTAGAGGCTTCCATGTATTGCCCCGTCGTGCTGTTGGCTCCAAAGGCGAGGCTGTTCAGCTGCGGTAGTGAATTGTCGGCTTGTGACGGCTGGAACGACGGCTGGCTGTATGGCGTATATCCATCTGCAAATCCTGTACGTGAGTTCTTGTCAGTCGATTTCCTGTTGCTTCATCTCGGTTGTGCTCCGACAATAGCATACCATGCAGCTGCGCCGGCTGGGTTTTGTAGGCAGCCATGGAAACGGCGTCGTCGGGTGAAGAGCGGCAGCGGATGTCACCTCCGTTCGCTCGTGCGGCCTCCTCTTCGTATCGAAGCGTTATCGTCTCGGGAGATTCAATGCCTTCACCAACTATAATGGGCCGTTGGGCGTGATAGCTCGACTGGACATGTTATTAGGTGATCCTGAGGGCAACTTCTCGGCCGTTGCTCACCTCAAACGCCTTATATTGAGGCTGTTCAAATTTGATGGCCGACATCAAGTACGGAACTCTGTACTTTGCTAAGACGCCTAAAAGACGCAAAAATGCGGTTGAGCCTCGCTGTGCGTTGCTGAAATGTATAAGTCAACTTGCAATCGAGAGGAGCAATATCCAGCACTAGCAAATCCGTTGACTCCACGGTAAAGGGCTAGAACAAGAACAGCAAGGGAGGAAGAAGGTAAAAGGGAATTAAGAAAAAGATCACAGATTCAGCCTCTTACTTTTGGTTGCCTGGCGCACGAAAAGCAAGCCGACAAAAGGTAAACCCTCCTCAACAGGACATACAAAATATGCTAGGCGAAGAGCAATGGCGAGATGACCCCGAGAGTTGTGGCCAATCGTTGGAATGGAAAAGGAGGATCAGTCGTTAGATAGCCAGGAATGGCAGCCCGAATTCCTGCGTTCTCGCAACAATAGGTCTGGGAATGTGAACTGGCACAAGCTCCCGTTTCTTTATCTCCACGAAAGTTGTATCGACGCCCTCGAGCAGCGCTTTCTTTTCTTGACAGCACAGGAAAGCGTGATAGTGAAGAATGTGTTTTCTGGATTAAGGATTGTCAGCATGGTAGGATATGGTAGGGGAAAGATGAGAGAAACAGAAGATCATAGCAAGACTCTTCATCTTCCGGCATGCTGCCTCTATCAACCCACTTTGAACAGGACGTACAAGAGGCCTGATTCGTTCGATCGCCGGCAAGAGACGATCAAAGCTAAGCAAACCACCTGTCCATGAGACCTTGGAAGAGCATAAGGCTTCGAAAGGGATGTATGACCGTTTGTGTTGTTGAATAGTGAGCGACGAAACAGTTGTGTGAAGCAAGAATGTGGAAAGCTGTGAATGGCTCGAGGAAGGAACAAGAATCAGGACGAGTCTCCAACAGACTTCAAAGAGGAATGCAAGACACGAGAGGGCAGAGACAGAAAAAGTATGAATATGTAAGAACTACTACCCAAGTGCAGGGATAACGAGGAGGTTGCACCAAAGGTGGGAAAGAGGGCAGCGGGAAAGGCTGAAGGACAGAAAAAGGCGTAGAGGAGACGGGGTGATGGAAGAGAAGAAGAAACAAGAGAATGGAGAGGCCGGGTCGGAGATGCAGAAGGGACAAGGAGAAACATGCGTCGAAAGAGAGGAGAGACGGCGAGGCAGAGAGATCAGACAGAAAGGAGTTGGAAACGGTTAAAGCTCGAGGAAGAAGAGACGGAAGACGAACAGGCTGGGCGGAAGGGAGAGGGAAAGCCAGGCGTTTTGTTTCTGTCTGTTTGAGGGAGGGTGTCTGTTGCGCAAAACGGGAGTGGGGGGGAGGTGTTGACCAGAGGCATCGGTATGACACGGCCGCCTAGATATTGGATATAGTCGTGGAGGGGACGCTCATTTGCCTCTTTGGGGAATCGAGAAGAAGGAAAAGACGAGATGGAAATTGAGATTGCACGTAGAACAAGGAGAATTATGCAACTAGCTGGTAGTTCCCCGAGGCGTTTAGGGACGATATTTGCCGTGTTTGGAAGCTGAGCAGTTTCTCTGCGACCTGTATGGTCTTCGACTTTGAGTGTCTTCGTCTCTTTGCCTGCTCGCCTTGCCCGTCGTCTCTGCGTGTTCTTGTATGTCTCTGATTATCTAGTTACTGTCTCTGGCGGTCACTAGCTATATCTGGCCATGTCCCGATTTCCTCTTGTCCGTTTCCTGGCTCTTGTATCTTGTTTTGCTATTTGTTTTGTTTTTCTGTTTGTCTTAAGGAGATTTCTTCTGTGGTGCCTGGTGTTCTAATGAGACCTATCCACTCCACTCGGCATTGCTCCCTTGATATCTGCTCCGGTGAATCAAACTTGCAGGTAGAAGATGGAGCAGGGGAGGGTGGAGAGGGGGGTGGAACAACGGGGCGATATTGGAAATAAAGACCAGAGGGATAGAAGAGAACCGTTGAGATCAAAGCATGTTTCTACGACGTAAAAGTGGACGTGAAAAGTGGTGAACCACGTCTGATAGGCAGGTGAGCAGAGCAAGATGCCGAAGCAAAGTACGAGGGTCAACAAAGTAGAGGCAAACAGACCAGACAGGCAAACAAGCAAGGATGGCGTGCAGCAGGCTACGGGTATTGTGCAAGTACGGCACAGGCAGTGTACAAACGTCGATGTGTGTCTGCTTGTGTCTCTTTTGTGTCTAGTGTGGTGGAGGCGAGAAGAGGTGCGTCCCGCATTGCAGGGGTAAGGGGGGGGTTGAGAGCAACAACAGGGTCAGGGTGAGAGAGGTGTGAGTGGGTGCCTGCACGTAAGGGCGATGTCTCTTGGTTGTTCCAAGCTGACGGCCTCTTGCTGTATCTGATTGCTGAATCTGATGTGAATGTGGCTGTACTTGTGTCGTTGTAGGTAGTCGAGGTTGTGGTTGTGGTTTTGGTCATGTCTGTGGCTCGTTTCGAGTTGTTTTGCTCGGTTGGCCTTTTGCTATTTTGGTTTCCTTGCGGCTTCTGGCGTTATGTTCCGCTTCCTTTGCCTCGCCGGATTCCGCTCTGGCGTGGATACCTGTATCTGCAGGCCCTCGCCAGGAATGAAACAAAAGCAAGTATGGAACCGAGTTTATCACGCATCGCCATTTCCCATTGCCCATTTCCCGCCAACTTCCCCGCCACTCGGCAATTCATACTGGCCCATCGTCCGACGTGGAAGCAAGTCGAGTAGGAGGACGGCACGGTGGGGGAGCAAGGAACAACGGCCAGGTGGGAGGCCAGGGAGACACTTACACGCCATCCTTTAGCTAGGACGACATCGAGCGGCCGGGATTAGAATCAGCAAGGATCGAGCACGGGCAGCACTTTGCCCAATGCACTGCCGCTGTGCCCTACATTAGTGTGCTGCTCACTGGGCGAGGCGCTATGATGTACAGATATTTTGACTTTGTACGTGGTAGGGCCAGCTGGCCAGTTGACAGGGGTGGTCTCTAGTGTAGTGCAGCCACGCCGATGACGGTCTTGGGATAGGCGCTTGGCGATTGGCCGGGCCAGCTGCCAGTGGATGGTGCATTCGACGGAGGATCCCTGCTATAGGCAGAGAGCGATCTTTGCACTAGGATATATACGGAGCAAAATACACCGTTTTCCGTATTGCTTACACCAAAGCTATGCCTTTTTCAAACAACCCGAATAATTCTCAGCCAGGCAGGCCGTCTTAGTGCAGATCGCCGCCGGGGTCCAGGCTGCTGATTTGCCGGGCTGCAGGTGTTTTGCTGTTCTGGTTCCCATGGCTGTTTTCTGCCTGTTTAATTGATCGTCTTCCTTCCTCCCTCCTCTCTTTCCTCCGCCCAAGACGGCCTTGTTCCGCCTTTGCAAGAAGGCCTAAACAAAGCTCGGCCCAGCCCGGCTCTGGCCGTTGGGTAGATTTCAGATGTAGGTTAGTATTCGTTCCAGTTTCTTCGCCCTCGCCAGGGAGACAGCTTCCGCCAATAGTGTACTCCAGATAAGCCTCCGCCAGGAAGCTCGACGCCTGCTCTCCGTAACGGGCAAGGGGCCGGCCTGTTCACAGTTTGTAGGCAATCCCGTAGATCAGCCGTTCTCCACTCAACAGAATGCTCCTGGCGCCTCCAGCGCCTCGCACACTATCCTCCGCCAGCTCTGCAGCTGAGCTGCCATTGGACGCTCACCTCGGGAATGAAGGTGGAGGCAGTGGGTATGTCCTGGCCTTCCTCCTGCTTCCTGCTTCTTTCCATCCTCACCTTTCCTGCTATGCTTGCTCTTCTCTCCTGCCGGGCTGCCGGAAATTTCTAATGGGCAGTGCTTAGCGTCCGCGCCCTCTTCTCGCGTGTTCTCCAAACCTCTGCAAGGGGGTTGCATGGAAATGAGCTTGCATGAAAAGGCAACGTGTGGCTAAAGCATAAATGATAGACAGCCAAACAGGCCCGCGCCCAAAAAGAAAGAATATCCGTTTGTAGCGTACGCAATATTCCACTCGGCGCCACGCTTTCCCTTGCACTACGACGGCTTCGCTTTGCCTCTGCCTACTAGCACTCGGATGGAGCCGCACTGCCTCTCTTTACACTATGCCTGCACCTAGTGTATGAATAGCCGAGTATACGAAGCACATCCAGCGCACATGGTGCTGCCATCCACAGCCTTCAAACTGGACGACAGGGGTCACAAGGCCGTAGCCTGCTAGGCTGTGCGCTAGAGCAGGCCAAGCTGCCTAGTAGCTGCTCGTTCCTGCATCCTTGCGTCGTTCTCGGACTGAAAACTATGGCAATTCACAAAAGTACGAAAAGAGGAAGCGAAGAAATCAAAGCTCAAAGCTCAACAATCAGCAGCGCCGCCATCTCTTTGCCCAGCTGTACACTACATTATGCGAAAGACGGACCTTTCAATAGTCCCATTCATCAGACCGGTCTGGGATGAAGCCTGCTTCACCTCGTCCGAATCGCATGAGTTGTCCCAAGCCGGCCGAATCCCACAGGCCAGAACCATGCAGCGGAAACTTATACGACACATTTGCATAGACTTTTCCTTTCTTTGTATTTTTGTGGGGTTATTGCTTTTTCATTTTGTACTGCTGTTCTGTTTTATTTGTTTTGTACTGCTGTTCTGCTTTATTTGTTTTTTTTGCTTTGTATTTTCTTCTTTCTATGGGGCGCTGGCGCAGCACGCAAGGGGGGACACAAGCGAATGGCGCGATACGAGCGCGAGACGCCATAGGTCCAGGATGCGTTTGCCATGGTCGACGGCTTTAGAATCTGGCTGCCTCTGGGATCTGCTCGTGTGTACCGTCCGCCATCTACCGAGTACACCACTACATGAGCCAGGTACACCATACATGAAAAATGTTTGGTTCCTACTCCATATTTATGTTCCTGTTTGTGAGTTTGTATTCTGTTTCTGTTTCTAGTTACCCACGTCTACCGGCGGCGTGGAGCGGTGAGCAAACAGGTACATTGAATACGTAAAAGCTCTGCCTCTTCTCGCAAATGACCGCTGCCCAAGATAGCCGGCATCAGAAACGTCCCCCTGCAAATTCCTCGATAGAAGAAACTCAGCGTATGCAGCAATGGGGGTACTGTTGTCCTGCTGTCACTTCGAGGACCCTGGGCACAAAGCCTCCCCTCCCGCCTTCCCCGGGCACCCGCAGACTGTACACTATGTTTGAACGTACCCTGCGTCCATAGCCGGAATCATCTTGGGTCTCTTCTGCCCGTGCACAGCAGCCTCTTGGGTAACCCATTGGATCCCCAGGCTGTAGATCTTGATCTGTGGTGTAAAGCTCGGACACAGACACAGAAAATGGCAGACGACCCTATCTTGGCCCGAGGGAGGCGAGAAGCGAGAACACTGCATGCCTGAAATACAAAGTCACTGCAACCTAGAAATCCACTACATCCGCTAATTGTGGCAACTGACCAAAACTGGTCTGCTCAATGCCATCCTTCATTTCACGCTCCAGGATCTACAAGAAGACTGCTGGACGACCTACAACACAACTAGGCATTGTATTCAGATGTACTGCATCACTAACAGTACAAGTACTTTCAAGGGGTGGCCGAAGAGGGAGGGGTGGATTGGGATGTATAAGAACGAGGCATCAAGAAATACAGAATGGGGATGAAACAGGCCAATAGACGGCTGGAAGAAAAGAAAAGAAAATATGCAAGGCTAGAAAGGACCCCCAATAAAGGATGGAAAAAAGCAGACCAACACGGCATAAAGCAGTTAACGTCGTCTCTTCGTTTAGTAAAGCAGCTATCGTACGGACATCGCCTTTCTAATCCATTTTATTCTAAAAACCTGTACACCATATGCCGTGCGTCGTAATGATAGTATGCCCGTAGGATGAATGCCCGCCCAGTCATGCCACTGCGCACAGAAGCATGCAAACACATCCACTGAGATAATCACAGCCAGCACACTGCGGTCGTTCCCTGCTGGCGCAAGGCCTGCTTGCTTCCAAGGATATGGCCAAAATGCATCCAAGTGATAGGACCAGCTTGTCGGTGCAGAGAAACAGATGCCACGATTAAAGATGGCTGTAAAAAGCCGGATTAAACTCACCAGACTGTCCTACAGAAAAGGGGGAAGACCTATGCCTCAGAATTCTTTCGCCATCTCTACCAGGTCTCTGGCTTTGAGTGGTATCAGCAAACCACAAAAGACTGTGGCAGAAAAAATCAAAACCATGCCCCTTTTTGCCCTCTTGCTCCCCTCCTCCCTCCCTTCATATTTCTTCTGCGTGGCACAGCGACACCAGTGTCGAAGCATGGTGTGGTTACGCAAAGGGTAACCGAGAGAGAAAGCCAAGAAAGAGACATGAAAAGGACAGGTTGGGGTTTTGACGGATTAAAAGGCGCAAAATACAATGAGGGAACCTTTACTTCCGCCGTCTGGGGCCGATCTACCGTTGCTTGTTCACTCTGCATCTTTCAGCCTGTGCACAAGAAATTATATCGTTGCTAGCTTGTCTGCCTCTTGGACTGCGTTAGTGGCCAAGGGCTTGTGGTATACAGACAGTCGCAAGTGTGACGCTCTCGGCTGTAAAGTGTCGCTAAAGTCTTGGGAAGATTACTACACGAAGCACAAGTCTGCATCCTTCATTCCACCAGCAGCGGCACGAAACGATGGCTACACAGCATGACCGCCAGGCATGAGATTACGCAGTATGAGATGGGTTTTTCCGATTGTAGATCTTGCACTCGTGCTGAAAGCGGTCAGTAAAGCCCTCTTTTGTTATGCTCATTTCCCGAGAAAATAGCCAGAAAACACTTCGATTAGTACCGCTGGCATTCTTATAAGCACGTTCAATGTATACCGCCACATCATAGCCGATGCTTCTGCGCATATTGTCTTGATGAGTTTTGGTTTTTATTGATTGTTTTGGGGGGGAACTTCCCACCGATCGTTAGATTCTTACAATCTCGTTTTTTCTCGTCTAAGATACGTCTCCGTTATACAGGCTACAGTGGTAGACGATTGGACAATCAGGAACATGGGACAAATAATGGAAAAGGGATGGGTAAAGCGGGAAGACGCTTTTTGTCTGCTAAAAGGCAAAGTACCACAGCACACAGCACAATACATATGCTGTCCTACAGCATCCAGCACAACACTATACAGAAACAAGAAGCGAAATAGACGATCAGCAGCCAACAGCGAGGCCAGGAGAGGGCTAATAGAAAAAGACGTTGCGTTTATTATCTTGTGCACGTCATCGGAATGCCCGAGCCTCTTCTCGTTTTAAGATCCTGCACAGAACCGCTTAATCCTCACTTTTGATGGTACTTGTGTTATACGAAAGAGCCCAGTTGGGGGAGATAAAATGAAACAAAGCCAATAAAAAGACTCTGGCCTTATCTTGTGAGAGCCCTTCGGAGGTAGATCATACATTGTTGGGCTTGTGACGCATATAATAGCCTTGTGTCCGCAAACGAAGATGGATGGAGCTGGGGAAGTGAGCGCCTAAACAGCCGGAAGAGACAAGCAGGGGGAGAAAATCGCTACGCGGATAAAACCGTTAAAAGGAAGACAAAGACACACAGCCGGGGACTTTCTCAGTCTCATATGGCATTCAATTTGAGAACAGCGGGTATCAGGTACCAAAGCCAGGTACGGCAATCATAGCGGGAAATATAGGGAAATATAGTGCATGAGATGGCATTCCGTGAGATGATCAAACTGGCGCTATTCACACTACCACCCCATTTCCATCTGTCACTTTCCAAAACCACCTTGATAAGATAACCTATAAAAACACTTTGGCCTCCCATACGGAAGTCACATAGATATCCATGTACGCGGGACTGAAACGGTGCTTCTGGCCAGCATTATATATTGGCCTTCGGTTTCTCATTCTAGCTGGCTCTTCAACTGTCCATTTGGTTGCGAGATTACGCCCAAGCAAATACGTGAGGTACCGCAAACACAGCAATGGGCCTGTCAAAGATCTATCCGAAGCCTACCCATTAACAATATACAGTGCCCTCGCTTATCTCTCCCTACCGACTTTCAATTTCGTGATTGGCCATTACTCATGTCAAAACAGTGTACATCAAGGAATGGTGTTCCAGTCAAGGCCAGTGCCGTTGAATCAAAGCGTTTCCAAGGGCAAAGAGAAGAAATGGTCGGCTCTCATGTATCCTTGTGCCTTATTCGTCCATACAAATAATTTGTATGGATATTTACCACTGGAATCCGCGTTTACCGCCCGTTGCTAACACCTGCTCGCCCTCCGAATTGTTATCAAGCTTCATGCCAAGCTGATGCATACGAAAATGCTCCTGCGAAACCGTTGGCGGTCAGTTTATGGAGCCCATGGGAGTGTTATTGCTCGCCATATCCGGGGTTCCCGGGTTTCTTCTCTCGAAGCAGATCATCTCCTACCCTCATCAGGAATGTGTCAGTCAAACTCAAGGGGGCGTAGGGCCACCCAGAGGCCAAAAGAAGAAACCTCAGCCTGGTTATCCAGAATACAACACTAGCGAAGTGCACACACGCACATACTTTAGGGTTGAGAAACCTCTAAAGAGCGGACGAACAGCACAATACAGCCGGCTTCGCGCCGCCAATAAACCTCATCACGTCTAACCCTTCCAGCTGTCTTACTCGGCATGAGCCACTCCCTGGCGGTGGCGGGAGCTGCCAAAAAATCAGCCAAGACAGGTAAACGATATCTGGGGGCCAGACACGCCCCCATCCCCATAGCCGGCAATGATCGAAGCCCAGCACACAAGCGGGAAGAACTCTTGCTAGAAACGGATCCTACGTGAGACAGTCTTTGATAATAGTGCAGTCTACACTACTAGTGTAGTCTTATGATCAGCCACGATGGGGGTAAAAGCTGTGGTATCGTGAGGCCACTTTTTCCATTCCATTTTCCACTGAGCAACGGACCTTTTCTTTTCCCGCTCTTCCCTCGCCCCCCTTCTTTGAAATAGACCCCTGATTTTCCTCTTTCCGTCTGCCATCTATCTCATATTGCCACACTTTTTCAGCCGTTTTAGTCCCATTCTCTGGGTGCTGTGCCTGGTCTGTGTGTCTTGTTATGTCTTGCATCTTGATGTCTTGCTGTGTCTCGTGTCTTGCATTTCGCGTCGTATGTCTTGCCTTTTGCATCCTTCCTTCTTTCGGCGTGCAATCCGAACTCCGCTTTTCCCCTTTCGATCCGGTTGAGAAACAGGGCAAGTCCGCTACCCTTTTCCGGCACCATCGTTTGCCCTCCTCCATGATTGGCTCCGACGTCCTTCTGACCGTCTGATGCCTCGACTGTGGGTATCTGATGATCTCCTACTACGTACGTCTCCTTTTCTTTGCATCTTTTCTTTGTCCTCCTTCCACTGGCTGTGGTACCGCAGCAGTAGTGTCCTTTCGCTCGCCTATGTGCGCAGTGCCGAGCATCTCCTATCCTTTCTGAGCCAAGATCACGGTGCTGCAATATATGTTTCGTCCTATCTCCTTTACGTGACATTTCCTTGCCGGTGTGACGTAACGTTTGCAGTAAAGAAACACGTCGTTTCTTTGCACAAGTCACTTCAACATCAGCCCGAGGACATCCCATTGCCCACCGCTGTGTATCTACCACTGGAAAAACAGAAAGATAATTTCCCGGCTGGGAATAACTATAGAAAGAGCTTTTCACAGGTTATGTATGTGTAGAAGTAATGTCTACGCCTTACGTTCTGTATCTGCCAGTGTTTGTAGTTCGTAATACCTTGCGATGGAGGGTCTCTTGCAACGTATTACAGCCGCGACGAAGAGGCCCGCGTAAGCGTTTTAATTGCATCCTTTTCCTATCTGGTCAGTCGTTGGGAATATACCGCCTGAATTTCGCACTCGGTCGTCTAATCAGGAGCGGTGAGGATGTGTGTTGCCATCTCTGGTCTCCAGATGTCCGTTACGAACCTCAATGGTATCTTCTAACCGAAAATGACTGTCTTTCACTGTTTTGACCGCCTCTAATTGCTTCTGACCGCTTTTATCCTTTTTTGTGTACCTATGGCAATGTGCTTCCGATCCGGCCTCAAAGCCAACGCCTCTATTTCAGTCCTTCCAGCAAATTCTCAAGGGTCAGCCAGCCGGTAGAACCCTCCCACTGCTGTTTCCCCTTGCCCATGACGCTGCGAAGCGCACTCCGTGCCTTCATCTTCCACCGACTGCCCACGGTAGACACTTCCGGCCCGTAGTTCTCCAACACCGATACCAGCTCGTCCGTCCGCTCGACAACAGCCTGCCAGGCCTCGACGTTTTCCAGCCAGTTGCGCTTATCTGCATCTTCACCGCTGCGGCCAACTGTCGAGCCAAGAGAGCCACTGGCCGCGCCGCCCATCGCCGCGCGCCAACCTTTTTCGGCCGCATCAATGGCACCGGCCAAGTTACCGCGCCAGATCCTTTCCCGCATAACAATCTCCCAGAGGTCGCTGCGGTTCGTGATCAGAGGCACGACAGTCTCCTCGATCAAATCACATACAGCCCTTGCTGACGTCCCGCGAGCCACTTCTGTGCCTGCCTCTGGCTTCGGCTTGGCCAGCACGGCCTCGTTCATAGCCACCCGGAGCATGTTTCCGTCGATGGCCTCTTCCGTATTGCGTAACGTGATCATATTTCGCAGACCCAAGACCATGTCGTCCACAACCGGAGGTCTGGCCCGAGATGATAGCGTCACAACATTGTCCCATATACGCCAGTTGTCGTGGGCAATTGATGCCCCGCGTTTGTAGGCTGCCAGTGACTGCGATAGTAAAAGAGCCGGGTCTTGTTCGCTGGCATCTTGATCTTCGCCTGAAAACCCATCCTCGCTGTCTTTGGTCGCGTCCAATGCTTCTTCCAAGTCCCCTTCTTGCTTCCGCGCCTCCCTCTCTCGCTTCTCCTTCATCTTCTCTGTATAGAGGCTGTATAACGCGCTTCCCAGGTTGCTCCACGTCCGCGCTTCCTCACCTCCGGTGGCGTTCCCTGCGCTGTAAATGGCCCGTCTAAACGCATCAGCCGCCTCCGCAAACCCGCCCAGTCGCAAGCTAATATCGCCCAGGCGGCTCCAAAGCTCCGTATTCAGACGGTTGGTCGACACAGCCTTCCGGTAGGCCTCTCTTGCCTTTTCCCACTCGTGCTGCTGAAGGTAGTGCTCGCCTAGAGACCGCTGTGCCCGCGAAAAGCGGTTCTTGGACACCTGCCAGGCACGTTCATAGTGGCTGGGGTCCGACTCAATGTCGCCCAAAAGGCACAACAGACGCGGCGCGTTAGCAGGCAGCGGGTCACGCTCCGGCCCTGTATAGTTGGCAGCACGAAGAGAGTCGATGTCGACTTCTTTACCGCCTTCCCCCTCATCTCCAACTTCGACACCTTCCTTGGTCGCGCAGAATAGCTGCCATCGTAATATCGCTCGGGCTTTTTCACTGCCGCCTGCCCCCCTGCCCCCTTCATCGTCTGCGGCGTCGGCGCCGGCTAGACAAATAGCTACTTCCGCCCACAGCCGCAACCGCTTGAATATCTCCAATGCCGATACGATAGAGCCGACTCCTGCCCACGCAAATGCCAGTTCGGATTCCAGATGCCAGCGCGGCGGCGTAGCCAAGGCGTGAATGTATCTGAGCCGAACTTGTGGGGGCGCTTGCTCGGTCGGTTTTGGTGCAGGTAAAAAGGATGTTGGCACAATTCGGCTGCTTCTGCTGCCATCATCCTCGCCATTGATCTGAATGGTCGGTACTGTGTTTTCGCCATTTTCCTCATCTCCTTCTCTAATCTTCTCGCCAGAAGTAGCGGCTGGCTCGCCAGTATCAACAACAACCTGATCTACCACCGCTTGCATCTGCAACACGCCTCTCTCCACGGTGCGGCTTCGATGTAGTTCGATTCGTGACCGTACAATCAAGGCTTGTGAGAACACCTGCCAGTTTGTTGGTTTGTCTGACAGCACACGCGTAGCATAAGGAAGAGTCTCCTCCAACGTCAGCGCATCCACTGCAGAGAAAGAGTCCTTTAAAGTGGCTGCAGCCAGAAGAATGATCTGATCTAGTGGAGAAAGCTGTGGCTGGTCGTCGGGGGATACGTCTTCTAGGCGTGACTGGGAAGGGGTTGTCCCTATTGCCTTGACGGCAGAAGGGTGCTGATCCTTGTGCGACAAAAATTCAATCTTCTCAAGAAGAGTGTCGTTGTTCAGTGGCATCTCCTGAGGCGCAGCCGCCCCGTCTGCCTTCTCGGCTACTTCTCTACTGTTTGTGTTGGTATGGTGTAAAACGTTCCGTGCCAGAACAACCAGCTGGCTGATATTGTTCTCCTGAAACCGCGTTCGCTTTCCCAATGCTCCAGAAAGCATATATTCCAAGCCGTCAATCTTGGTCGCCGCATCGAGAGCCTCTTGTGCTTTTTTGTCTTGACCTAGCATGGCATGTATGCTCGTCTTTTCTAGCAAGAACTCCACCTCAGCTTGCCAATTTTCCGAAATCGCACCCGATTCTCTAGACCCGCCGTTTCTGCAAAGCGGCAGTATCTGGTTTTCGACAATGATCAGGGACTTCTCCAGCAGCTCCTGCAAGCTGGGTGTTTCGTTCCACTGTGTCATCTTGTTGAAAACTGATCCCGGGCCGGGATTCGGAGCCGTGAGAAGCTTATAGTGCCATGCATGTATCCGCAGCCGTAGCCACTCTAGGTTCCGCTCAGCTGGATCTCTTCCCGTATCTATGTCCTTGGTATTGCTGGTGTCTGGAAAATTGTTGTCCAAAATACTGCTTGTAAAAATCCATCTTGAAAGACAGAAAAGCTCAATTTGAGGTGTATAAGGGTACACTGAGACTCCGTCCACTTCTAGAGAGGCCAAGCAGCTCTGTCTGAGGCTTTGCTTTCTTTCTGTACCATTCGTGGTCTTTTCCAGGCGATTGAAAAGCAGCTCGATTTGTCTTGACGTTTCTAGAACCGGCCCAGTAACGTTGGCTTGCAAAAATGCTGCCAAAGCTGCCAGGCCAACAGATACAGTGAGAGCAGAGTCCTGTTCTGGTCGATTTGTCTCGGAGGCTGTTCCGCCTGTAAGAAGAGAATTGACAAATTCGCGGACAATGACCTCGGCACTCTTATGGAGAAGGGCTTCGCCGTACTGCCCCCTTGAAACATATGATTCCATGATTCCGTTTGAATAAGCACCGGAATTCAGGAAAACAAATTAGGTGTTCTTGATGAGCATTGCCCTTCGGTGATGTTGTGGCGTAAACTCTCATGGTGGGATTCGAAAAGCTTTTTTTTTGCTTAGTAAAGATAAGATAAGCGGCGGGGTGCTTTGCATAATGAAGGCCCATTAAATTTTCAGTGGGCTTTATTTTGAGCTCAGTCACGATGTCACGGTCTCGTATCGTTTTAGTAATGATGAAATTGCAATAGTTTGTGTTATGCTAGTAAAGATGTATCTCTGGGCTTCGTAGTGTCCGATTTTGTCACCAGGGATGCTGCTGACCATTGACCAAAATCAGACTCCCTGGTTAAGGGACTGTTTTGCTTTCTCTTTATTTCTTGCCCTTCTTGCGGCTGGGAACAACCTTGAACCCGGCAGGTAAGCTTTCCTCCTTCTGGTGGTTGCTGCTGCCTTTCTTTGCCACCTCATTCCAACCGCCTGCTCCCTTGTTGTCGTTTGATGACGATGCTGTGGCCTGTTTCTCCACAACGCCCTTCTCGGCCAACCGCTTGCGCCGGATAAACTCTTCAGCAAAATGGCGTCCATCCATGGTGGTAGAGCTGGCGTAAACAGCCTCCGAAATAATGGTTTGGTCGGCTGGCAATTGTTGAAGAGTTTCTGCGAAACCGTTGACTACAGTGGACGTTAGTGGCTGCTTACAGGAACAAGCAAAGATAAGCTCATAAGCTTGATAGTGCAGAGAAAACATACCATCAATACCACCCGAAATACCGCGCTCGAGCTCACGGCGAACCCACTTGTTAAATTCCTCCATGGCGGTGCTTCCAGTGAAATCTGTCTTGCCAGTAGAGCTTGTGCCCGTCTTAGAGGCAGATCGGCTGGTCGGTTGCGACGGGCCTGTCGCCTTGACCATGGGCGTGATTGAAGAGCTCACTGAGCGAGCGCCCACCGGGTTGGGCGCAGTCTTGACTTTGCCCCCCGCCCCGACTGTGGCCCAACCGCTGTTTGACGGAGAAGAAGCGCCAGTAGCTGCGGCGGCGCTAGCGGTAGCGGCCGTAGTGGCGGCGGTACTCAAAAGCCCAGTGGCCTGTCCTTTGCCGGCAAGATCGGCATAACGCTTCCCGAGGCCGTGAGGCAGAGCTGCAGAGGGTTGGCCAGAAGGCTCCTTGTTCTTCTGCTTGCGGGCTTCCTCTTCACGTTGAATTTCTGCCAACGTTTTCTTCTTTTCGGCAGCAGTGGCCCCAGCCCCTCCAAAGTTGGCAGTTACCGCGGCGGGTTTACTAGCACTGGGCTTGGCCCATGGGCTAGAAGAGGTGGTGGTTGCTGGAGATCCGTTGGCCCAGGTTGACGACGTGGGAAGCCCGGGAGTGGCGGCGGCGGACGCCTTTTCACGCTCCCGCAGAAGAGCAGCCTCCTGCTCGGCAGCAGCTCTACGCGCCGCAGCAGCAGCCTCCTCAACTTTGGCGGCCTTCTTGGCTTCGGCCTCTTGGATTTCCTTCAGGCTGGGGCCCTTGTGGCTCTCAAGCGCACTTTCACGAGCCCAAGGAGCAAGTGGAGGTGGTTGGGCGACAGTGTGATTAGCCACACTGTCCGGAGTCTCAGACTGGGACCGGATAGAGGCATATTGGTCCGGCAGAGTAGAGCGTGTCCGCTGTGCCGTAGGGGCAGCAATAGACGTTGAACCATGGCCATGCGGAGGAGGAAAAGGCAATGGGAGGTCTGTCTTGTTCTCCGGGGGTTCAGTATGGATCTCCTGTGAAGTGGAATGGCGTTCGGCAGCGGCAGCGGCCGCCTGTGTCTTTTGCACCTGTTGGGTCAAAGACAACGCGGCCTTGGGCGAAGATGTTGCTTCGTCAGTGCCCCTGTTTGCAAGTTTTTGCTGTTGTCGCTGCTGCTCCAAGTCCAGCTTGTCCACAATGTCTGCCGCCGCCGCAACAGATGCAGGCTGCTGTGGAAGGGCCTGTTGACCATGCAAATCCATGGTGCCGGATGGTGCTGCTGCCAAAGACGTAGTATTCGGATGGGCCATCATGCTGCCGGCGCCGTCCATTTCGTCAGCGCGCAATTGTACAAACTCCTTGAGGCGCTCGCTGAACCCTTGCGAATCCTTCTGGAGCTGATCGATGGAAGGCAGGTGGCCACGGGCGGCAGGATCGCCCTGCATTCCCTGCATTGTCGGCATCGCACCGGGAAGAAAAGCACCGACGTTCATGCCGGTAACACCCTGTACGCCAGCAAGCATCTGCCGTTCCTGTAGGTTGTACTCATCGCGGAGAAATTCGCCGCTAGCAGAGATTGGGCCCTGGGTTCCACCAGGGGGGGGCATGGGAACTCCGTGATCGAAAAAACCTGACGGGGCGCCGATCGTGCCCGGCATGGGCGGCTGCTGGCCGGATCCTGGCGGAGCGGTCATGCTGCCAAAACTTTGCTGGCTCTGCAGGCTGTGGGCACTCGAATGATGGTGTAGGGCCCCGGTAGGAACACCAACAGGAGGTACGCGGGCGCCAGGGAAAGGATGGTGCTGCGATGCGGCCATCATTTCACGCTGGCGGGCAAGCATATACTGCTCTTCCTGTTTTCTGCGCTCCAGATTGTTCTGCTCCTCTGCCGTCAAGGTGCGGCCATAGCTAGGGAAGGCACCCACCAAAGGCGGAATAACAGTGCCGCGATCTCCGTGGGCAAAGGTGCCACTCAAAGAAGGCTGACCATGGGGAATTCCCATTTGAGGAACAAGAAAGGGCTCGCGCGAGTTGCCTATCCTTCTAATCAGCTGCCCGAGAGGTTCAAACTCGATATCCTCCACCTTTTTGACGCGGAGATCAGCGGTGAAAAAATTGGCCTTGTACCAATCATTCATTTCCAGGCCAGTAAAGGGGCCTTGGGTTTGGCCCTGGGGATCGAGATAGACCCATCGCATTCTATCCGGCATGACCATAGTACGAGGTAGGTTGGGCGGAGTGTCGGTGCTGGATCGTGGACCGCCGACATCGAAGGGCGTCTGTTGCGGCATGGGTGAGGCAGTTGAAGGCATGCCGCCCAGCTGTGTCGCTTGCTGGCCCTCGATGAGGTCGTCAAACAAGGCACCGCCTCGGCCTGGGCGGCCCATCGCTTCGGCCTCTCTCGGGTGCATAGGGTGCGTTTCGCGACCAATGGCACCCAGGGGATTGGTCTGGCGCAGGTCGGGAACCGAATCACTCAAGCCACCGCCATTGTCTTGCTCGTGGCTGGCTTGCATCTGGGCCTGCATACTGGCCGGAAATAGAGCACCGAGCTTACTGGCGCCCCGTAGCGATCCCGTAGGGCCAAGTGGTCCCCCAGCAGAAGGTGGGCCAAACATGCTTGGAAGGCCGCCGCCAAAGCCGGGCGATTGCATGTCGCCGGCGACCGGACTGAAGAGCGATGGTCCAAAAGCACTAGCAAAGGCAGAGCGTTCACGGTCAGGCGTGCTTGTGTTCAGGTTGGTCAGGCCCGTGCCCCAGCCGGTCATCCCGCCAAGGCCGGGAAAACCTTTGGCACCGACGCTCGATGTCTGGCTGCGGTCGCTCCCGTCAAAGGCATTGGGGGCATAGGCGCGCGAGATGGAGCCGAAATTGGAGGTATGGTCGGGGGCGGGACCGCCAACAGCGCCAATCCCAATGTGGTGTTCACCGTCGCCGCGGTCTGGCGGCGGACTGCGAAAAGGGTTGGTATCCGGGCTGCCAGGGCCATCGCCGTCCAACACACCGCCGCTGAGACTCAGCCCAGAGAGTCCAAAGTCGGCAGCCGTGTTCTTGGTAGGCGTATCAAAGGCCTGCTGCTGCGCCGTCGTGGCTGCACCGCCAGCACCAGCTACCCCACCAAAGCTGCCGGGGTCGTCAGAAAAGGGATCAGTGGCGGTCCGCGGACGCGGTCGCCAGGAATCTTTTGTGGCGACAGCACCGCCAACTCCGGCGCCGGTGGTTGGCGCTTTTGCGTTGGAACTGGGTGATTCAGCTGCATCCTGCTTAGGCATCAGATGAGCCAACCGGCTCTCGCCGCGCGTGCCGCCAAAGCGTTTCTCTCCGATGCCGGAAGGCAGGGCAAAGCTACCAAAGGCACCCAAACCCGCCGATGCCGATGCTGCCGATGCTGCCGATGCTGCCGATGCCGGTCCCGGTCCTGATCCTAGGCCTGGTCCTGGTCCCATAGTTCCAGAAGCCCCGGGCGCGACAGTTGACCAGAGCGAAGACGGACCTCCTCCGCCCATGCCAGCACTCGAACCAAAGCTGCTCGAAGCAGTACCCCGGCCGACTGTAACCGAGCTGGCAGTCTTTGCCATTGCCGAGTTAAGCTCGTCGTCAGGGTCCTCAAACGGCTGTACGTCTTTGGTGTCTGTGCTTTTGCGGCCAAACCAGGATGAATCCTCGCGGGGTGTCCGCGCGGACACAGGAGACGTCAGATTGGCGGCAGCCGGAAAGGTGTTGTCGGACGTCTCTCTGCGGCGGGTGTTTGAGCGGGGCGCGGACAAGGGGGACGGAACATTGTGGCCAGCAGTGTGGGACACAGAGGTCTTACGTCCATTCACGGCAGGACCCGCTTGATTGGTGTCCTTCTGTTGCTGTGGCTTAAGAGTAGAATTGACGTCAGAAAAGAGCTGCATGAGTTAGCAATCGTTGATATAGGAGGGGTGGAAGATTTGGGATTTAAATTTTGATAATGGAATCGAGGTTCGGAGATAATGAAACGGGAAGGAAAAGAGCAAAAACTGAGGAAAAAAAGTTCGTACCTCCTTCTCTTCCGCCGTCATCTCCTCTAGCCCTACCGGTTTGATACCTCCACTAGAATCCCAACACACGGTCGGGTCCTGCGGAACGGTGCCTTCTAGACTCTTGCCCCACGCCCGCGCCAAGCCGTTTGTTTGGGATGGGTTCCATCCGTTGATATACAGCTTCGACACGTCCGTAGAAGTGGCCTGGGAGCCGGAGAAGATATCAAGAAGCTGGTTGCGTGAATAGCGGAAGGCGGGGTCGACTGGCGGCAGGTCCTGCGTCGGTGCCTGAGACTCCGTAGCAAGGAGCGGATTGGCCGCTGCCGGTGTCGTTGTCGCCGGGTCAGAAGACGTTTGGCTTGTGGCTTGGCTATTTGGGGCGTTGGAGGTGCGGCGAAAGGTCATAGTACCATTAGAACGGCCATCTCGTCGAGCCCTATACGCATATGTCAGCACCGTCGGAACCGTCATGCAGATAACGAGCAGCGGGAACCAAGGCGGGGGAGTGGAACAGAGTAGAGCAAAATAAAAACGACGGTAACTAGAAAGGGTGGGTCAGGTGGAAAGAAGAGGCAAAGGTCAGACTTACCAGTCTCCGCTGCCATCGCCGGTCCGCGAGCGAGACTGGCCGGCTGCGGCCGATGCAAAGCTGGTGGGCGTGTTATTGGACATGCTGTCAAAATAGAAAACGCGAATTTTGTCGAAAAACACGAAAACTGATTCCCGGAAATGGGGGCGGGCGACGAAGTAAACGAGCAGAGTGTGCTGTTCTCTTCGGGTGGCTCCTCTTTGTGCACTTTTTGTTGCAATGCGGGCTGCAGGCTGCGGACAACTGGAGATTTGCTGTCACGGCCGGGGTCTTTGTAGGCCTGGGTGCCGGGGATACTGATCGGCTTTGAGCAATCGAGAATTCGACGGCGCGGGGAAAAGAGGCCAAAGGTGGGCTTGAAAAGCACAAAGCAGAGGGCGGCGAACAGGACGAACAGGGCGAAAACGCTGCGTCTGTGGGCTAAGGGATGTTGCAAAAATTGAAAAGAATACGGCAAGTGGGTTGAAGGTAGCGAATGCTTTGAATAAGCAGCTTATAACGGTAGTGGTGAAGGCGGATGTGGTGGTGGCAAGGGCGTGCAAAGATGTGGCAGGGTCAAAAAGGCGAGTGGTGGTTGGTTCCAGAAAAAGAAAGCGTCGACGAAGCTTTGTGCTTGAATTTTCTTCGCTTTCGTCGTCCCTAATTTTGGACGGCTATGACCACAACCACACCTTTTATTATTAGCGTGGAGCTTCCCATCCCACATGCCCGCTGTGTCGCTGCTGTGGTGGCCGCTGGAGTGTGGCAGTGGTGCCTGGCACATGACTCTGCACGTGATGATGATGTCAGGTGTGGCTGTGACACTGCAGTGCCAACGCGGGCAAGCACAGTGTCTTTGCACGGAGCACTTTTGGCTGACTGTATACTAATCACAGTGTAAGCCCTGTTTGGTTATGAAAGTCAGGCATATTCCATGCTGTTTCTCACGCTGTCCGTTTGCCCTCTGCATTCAATGTACACCAAAGTACACAAACACCATGTAATTGAAATCGCGTTATTTGCCTGTGCTCTTCAGAATCATCTCGCTCATATATTGTCCTTCCGTCCAACCCTTTGTCTCATACACTTATGCAAACAACATCAGAGATATAGCTTCGTCAAAGATAGAAATACGATTCTTTCCTTTTATAGTGCACTCAATCAACCCTCTCAGCTTATCTGATTCTTTCCTTTTATAGTGCACTCAATCACTTCAACATCAGTATGGATTCTATAGGGGCCGAGGACGTCAAGGCGAAAGCCGCCTCACAGAACACCAAAACAGCGTATCCGAGAGCAAGAGGTTCTCCTGGCCGCCTGGATCTGCATCAAAGGAGCTGACCCGCAGGTAAGTAGAATTTACAGGCCTTCCCTTTTGGATACGTAAAGGACTAACAACTGTTTTGCATTCTTCTAGGTCGACACCGTGAAGCTTGCCAAGGTGCTCAATCTCAAAAATAGCCACACGGCCACTACTACACTATGCATCGTCAAAAAAAAGATCAAAGCCTATCGTGAATCAGTCGGTCAAGAGCAGAGCGCCGTGTCGTCTCCGCCGGAAAAGAAATTGTCGACACCGCGCAAGCGCGCCGGTGCAAATACATTGCCAAAAACTCCGACCAAACGTGCAAAGAAAAGTACCACATCCACACAGGAGCAGGCCGTGGAAGCTGAGGAGTTGGATGCCATCTAAAAAAATGCGGCAATCAGCCGAGTATTTTGTGCTCAAGCTATAAAATCAGACTTGTGTTTATGTCGTCTGTTTTGCCTCACCGCCACGCCTTGTTGTCCGTTTTTACCTTTTTTACGGTTAAGCATGCTCTACTATGATTTGAAATGAGATAGTCAATGGCAGCCGTGTAATGAAGCCTTACTATGTATGGTACAGATAATCTGATACCGTCCTCTTTTCGCACGTAGTGATCTCGATCGAGTTCTTTGTCGGTATAACGCTTTTGCGTTGCGTTGCAACATCATGATGTCCGAGTGCGGCCAGTAATATCAACGCATCATCAAGTATGGGCTATTAAGGGAACCTGGATTTTCTCTGCTACGACATAGGAGACGGTAGAAGTAAGGTATCTTTGAATAAACAACGGAAGTGAATTCCGCCTCTATAGCCATCAGTTTGTTTCAGTCCGTAGCCCGGACTGTACATTTCAATCCAACCACATCAGTGGGATAAAGACGACATCATGGCACAACGGAACGGCCCTGGTAACAAGATCGGTCATGAAAGTGCAACGGAAGCAACATCGAAGAATGACAGCCTGTCTTGTGCCTATTCTTTCTTAATTCAATATGTAGTCCCTATATTCACTACTTTCGTATTGTCATTCAAATCACACGAAACCTCCCACCATATTTAAGGCACAGCACTGACCCGTTCGTCCAGACAAAAGATCAGTTTTTAAATTGCGAGGCAGATCAACAACAAAGTTTACGGATTCCAGCAGACACGACGGTAGGCGGCGGAATAAGGATGGCCAGCAAGCCATCAGCCATCCCCTTGCAAAAAGCCGGGCTAAACGAAAGGAAGCTGTTGTTAGTATGCGCTGCCTTTGTGACGCTCAAGTCGGACTCTAATCAGGTAGGTCACATCGGACCAGCGGGATCCACAGACGTTTGATGCTTGGTATGCAGCCTCGGTGATTTCCCTGTTTTCCCAATGTACACTACACTCTATTTTACCTCATACACCATATGCAACTACCACTGCAGCGTGCTCGAAATAATTCGGCGTTTTTACGTTTGAGCGAGCACAATGGCATGCTGCACGAGCCTCGGGTGTGATACAAGAGATAGATTGGGACAAGTTTTGCCGGCTGGCTACGCTTCAGTGCCGTCAGTCCGCCTCGGCTTTCGACCGACTCGGAAAAAATTGCGGGCCTTTGCTGAGATCGACAGAAGCAGTGACGCCGCTGACTCGGCTGGCGGGTCAGTCTGCCAGTTACTCCGGACAGGATTGGCAAGGAACCGAGAGGCAGACCAGAGGACAAATAGTGCAAACAGCAGAGCTCCCAAAGCCAGCATGAGGAGCAGTGAAAACACAGAACACATCCCCGCAATCCATTTCAGCCCTCTACCGTCGGTAGAGTCCACCAAGGCTGGACATCAGAACTGGTGGGTCTCAGGAACCATTAAAAGAGGAAGTTGAAGGACGAGGATGACGGCCACCCCAGCAGCGGCACAGTAAACGCCAGCAACGGCAATGTGGATATGGAATCCCCGCCCTTTCTCCACGACGACGATGGCACCGTGAAGAAGAACCCTGGACTGAGACGGGTGAAAAATACGGATACTATGTCGAGCGGTTTGCAGCCCGAGAGAAAGGGGGGGATCATGGCAAATTAATCAGGCAAAATTAGCCAGGGCCGCCACTGGAATTCAAGGAATGCTATGAGAATGGCCATGGGACGGAGTAGAGCAAATTACAGAAAAAAAAAACTAAAGATGCCTGAAAACACGTGAAGATGACAAGCATTTGTACATTGTAAATACACTACCGTGTGAAAAGATCCGTCAAGCACCAACCGCCGATCGCTATCGCGCTTCGCCGTAAGAAAGGGATGACATAGTCCGACTGACTGTTTCTTTTGTCATCTCCACGGTACCGACAGCCACGGCGGCGAGTCGGCATTGCGTCACAGGCGGCTATACACTGCACTAGAAAAAGATCCCGTCGACATGTGCCTTGGCAGCTAATGGAAACTTTAAGTGAACCCGTACGACGGCTGCATGCTTGTGCCTTGGTCGATGTGCATAGAGGCTCCGCTGATGCTCGCAAAGTGGCAGAACTAGTCACCAAGCGCCCATCCAAGTGTGTAGCACGGGCACTTTCCGTAGTTTTCTCGGCCGCTCGTCGGCGCGGGATCTCCAGACCCATATTACTACTTTACTGTTTTGCGGTGGATACGTGCTGCCTCTCGGGCGTGTTCTTGGGTGTCAATTTGGTCGTCACAAGGCTGTATAAAGAAGACGGCTCGCCGTTGAATCTAGGGCGCCTTCAGGCCATGCCTTGATATGTTTATAATTGTGCTTGATTATTCCTTTTTGTGTTTGAATCTGTTGAGTCGTTGAACTGGATGTACCCGATTTCGAGCCTCCTTACTGCCTAGTTGTTCAACGTCTGTCACTATGGCGCCACCAAAGTTCATGGGCCTCGCCGGAAAGCCGCTCTCAATGGTCGTCTCGGCCATTTGCACGACCGGTTTCATCTTGTTTGGCTATGACCAGGGCCTCATGTCTGGGCTGGTCTCGGCACCGGCTTTCGCCAAGATGTTTCCAGCCACCAAAGACAACTCGACCATGCAGGGCACAGTCACGGCCATTTATGAAATCGGCTGTCTTATCGGCGCCATGGGTATACTCTGGCTCGGCGACGTCTACGGCCGCCGTCGTGCCGTCATTGTCGGCGGCGCCATCATGTGTGTCGGTGTCATCATCCAGATCACAGCCCAGATGAACAAGAATGCGCTGGCCCAATTTATTGTCGGCCGCGTCGTTATGGGAATCGGCAACGGTATCAACACCTCGACCATACCTACATACCAAGGTAAGCCAGGCTTGGGTTGGCGCTTCCTTCTCACGGTTAGCCCTGCTGCTAATCAACTGTCCAGCCGAGTGCAGCAGGACAACGAACCGCGGCCTTTTAATTTGCATCGAGGGAGGCACTATTGCCTTTGGAACGCTGATTGCATACTGGGTCGATTACGGCGCCTCGTACGGCCCGGACGATTTGGTGTGGCGGTTGCCAATTGCGCTGCAGATATTGTTCGCATTGATCATGGCCGTGCCCATGATCTTCATGCCCGAGTCACCGCGATGGCTGCTGACGCACGACCGCCAGGACGAGGCCGACCGTGTGATTGCGGCACTGCGAGGCTTTGAGCTTGACAGCCATGACACCATTATTGAACGCAGCATCATTGTCGACTCCATTGCCGCCTCGGGCTACGTGGCGCAGAAGCACACGCCTTTCCGCGCGCTGCTGACCGGCGGCAAGACACAGCACTTGCGGCGCATGCTGATCGGTGCCGGCTCGCAGTTGATGCAGCAGGTGGGCGGTTGCAACGCCGTCATTTACTACTTCCCCATCCTCTTTGAGCAGAGCATTGGCGAGTCGCACAATTTCAGCATGCTGCTGGGCGGCGTCAATATGATTGTCTACTCCATCTTTGCTACCGTCAGCTGGTTCCTGGTGGAGCGCGCTGGCCGCCGCAAGCTTTTGCTCTATGGCACCGTGGGCCAGATGCTTAGCATGGTGCTGACCTTTGCTTGCCTCATTCCGGGCACCAAGTCGGCCGCCAAGGGTGCCGCTGTCGGGCTCTTTACCTATATTGCCAGTTTTGGCGCCACTTGGCTGCCGCTACCGTGGCTGGTGCCAGCCGAGATCTCGCCGGTCAAGACTCGCGGCAAGGCTAACGCGGTGAGCACCTGTACCAACTGGCTTTTCAACTTTCTCATTGTCATGGTCACGCCCGTCATGATCAGCAATATTGGCTGGGGAACCTATCTATTTTTCGCAGTGGCCAACGCCTGTTTCCTGCCCATTGTCTACTTCTTCTTCCCCGAAACCGCCCACCGGTCGCTGGAGGAGATTGACATTATTTTCGCCAAGGGCTATGTCGAGAACATTTCGTATGTCGAGGCCGCACGCCGTCTGCCGCTACTCACTCAAGAGGAGATTGAGCAGGAGGCTCTCAAGTATGGCCTTATTGAGGCGTCCAGCACCTTGATGAAGCGAGAGGCTGACAATGGTGCCGCTGCGGTCATTGCGAGAAGAGGCAGTGCTGGAAGCACCAAGAGCGGAGGCGAGGTGACCCAGATCACGGTATGAATGGGAAGAGGATGGTTCGGAAGGGGTCCTAGGATGGACATTCCGAGTTCCGCGGAGGACACATGTAGAACAAAAACAATTGACATTGTGTTTGGTTTCTTAGACTATTGTTTGTACATAGAGTACATGTCTAGCATGTAATAAACTACACAACAAGGTAAGACAGCAGTGCAGGTCGCATTTTTGTCTTGCCAGCATCTCAGGCTGGCTGAAGTTTGCTGCTGTGGTGCGTCGGCTTGGCCGAGCCATTCCCACAACCCTCGTATAATGGTGTAGGCAGCTTTGCTGCTGTTTCTGATGTGAATGCTACTCGTCTAAGTCGACTGTCTCAACTTTGTTAATTTGTTCCACTTACAGTGATTCTGTGAGATGAATACTGACTTGTCAGTTTCCCCTGTGGGGGTGTGTCAGTTTGATATTGGAATACTCGGGAAATCTAACTCAAACGGCAAGAAAGTCTTACAAATATTCAGTATGAACTTCGCTAACAAGTTTGAAATTAAGACTATCAAAAGGAGGTGGAAATTAGTACTTTAATAGGAGGTAAACAAACAAACGGCATTATGAAATAAATGGGACAGTCGCTTCTGACTTACACGCACAAGATGGCAGCCAGAAATCAAATTCAATACGTGTCGCGACATTCAGGCATATAAATTCAACGGTTGAGATACTTCGGTTCATATTTTAAAATCCAAACTCAAGACTGGATGTATTAAGAACAAGCGCCTTTTTATATTGCTCATCATTTTCATTCTTTTGATTCGTTCCGGCAAAGACAACTATCTCACAGGCCGTTGACCAGCCGCGCGGACAATGCATCACTCAATACTGCCCTTTGTTATGGCCATTGGCCAACTCCTGGCGGCCACGGCTCAGGCAGCGAGTGCCTGCCAGCCCGGTTCGCCGCTGTTCTGCCAAGGCACAGCCGGTATAGCATCGCAGAACTCGACCTATGTCTGTGGCGACTCCCGGCTGGGCCCTGTCAAGCTGCCATCTCACCCCCCCACCGGCTCGCTGGTCGAAAGCTATAACCGCTTCGGAGGACTGTGCCCGGGCCAGTTTCTGGCGACGTACTTTGACTCGACCACCAAAAACTGGAAGTACCCCCCACTCGACGGCTTCCAACTAGACACAGCTGGTCAGCCGATAGTAGCGGAAATGACACTACAAGCGGGCATACTCATCGACCGTTTTGGATCCGAGTACGGCAAATATGCCAGTCCAGCATCGGCACCTTTCAACCAGCGTGCTTTACCTCCCAGTAACCTAGACACGCCGAGTGGCAGCCCGAGGTAAGAGGAGAGGACTCCCATACACTGCCTCAATGCTAATCGAGAATTAGTGTGCCGTACAACTATCACATGTACCGAGTGATCGAGTCGTTCGAGGTTATGGCTGGGCCGATTGCGGCGTGGTTTGGGCAACCTGGCCAAGGTGTACAATACATGCTGAACAGCACCGTTCTGGCACTGATTGACGGAGGCTATCTCGAGCGAGTGAACATTACTCTGTCCTAAAGGTAGGGGAGGGTTTAAAGCAGTGACATGCAGGGTTAGATTCGCCATGTTCAGGAAACAATCTACCTCTAATGATATCCAAAAAGAGCAACGAAAAGATGCCATCGGTATCCAATGCAAATACACGCAAGTAGCAAATTCAAAGAAATGAACAAATTTTAATAGTTGCAAACAAATCGAGGACGCCGCCAATGTAGGCACATGCAAGACCGCCCATCGGAATCCATCCAGAAGTCTCCTAGTGTAGCCATTTTAGACGATTACACTTTCGTGCACGCTCAGTTCACTGCCCTCCTCAACCTCGGTCATCTTGAGGGCATCTTGGACGTCGTCGACAAAGTGGGACTCGCCACCAATGAGGTCGACAATGCCGGAAAGCACCATGAGGTGCCAGACCTCGTGGGTCTTGAGAGGCCCACGACTGAAAAAGACACGAACCCCACGCTCACGGTACTCGCGAACAATCTCCTCGAGAACTTGGGTGCCAGAGCCGTCCATACTGGTGACACCGTGGATGTCAAAGATGATGTTGCGGTTGAGCTCGGCACGGCGTAGGCGCGGCAGGGCAGGGTGGGCCTGGTTGGTACCATAGATTTCAAGGCGGCGTAACCGGTTCTTCAACTCGCCCGTATTGGCAAATGTCAGGGGCTCAGGGATCTTGACAATGAGGCAGCCCTCGATAAACTCGAGGCGCTCGGGGCGGTCCTCGGCATTTTCAAACCGCTGTGTGCCGGGAATGCGGCCGAGAATCTGGATGCGTGGGCGGGTGGCGTGGCGGATAACTTGCAGGAGTGACAGGCCGATGCCGATGGCAATGCCAAGGTTGAGCGAGTAGAAGATGGTGGCGAGTACAATGACTAGCATCAGGCCGATCTCGGGCCAGGCACGGATACGCAGGAAAAAGGACAAATCGGCGGGAGCCTCCTCGATGAGGGACCAGGCGACGACGCTGATCATGGAGCAGAGGACAGGTTTCTAGGGGGGTTAGAACTGGGAGGAAGGCAATGGAAAAAGTAGTAAACTCACCGGTAAGTAGTAAAAGTACGGCAGCAAAAATACAATGGAAACAAGGGTGATAAGGCTGAGGAAAATAGAGCTCATGGGGCTGCGGCCGCCGGTGGACTTGTTGACCTTGCTACGGCCATACCCGCCAAAAGCGGGCAGGGCCATGAAGCAGCCGCCGACAAAGTTGGCGACCCCGAGAGCGACGAGCTCGCGGTTGGGGCTCAGCTGGACGGCTGGGAAGAGGTCCTGCTGGCCGCCGAGACTCTTGGCGGCTACGGAAGACTCGAAGAAGCCAAGCAGGGCAATGAGAAAGGAGGTGCTCATGGCGTCTCGGATATGGGTCATATGGGCAGTCTGGAAGGGCCACCGAAAAGCCAAGAGACGGCCAGAGGCGGCCTGGACACTGCCGAGGATCTCGACGCCGCGTGCGTCCCATTGGAGACGCCAGGTCAGCAGAGCGGATACGACAACAACGAGAAGGCGGTCAGGGATGTAAGCCACGGCTGGGTAGCGCGGCTGCAGGCGGTGCTTGAGGTGGCGGAAGAGCATAATGGTAGCAAAGCTGGTGCCGGCAAGAGCGGCTGTCAGGGAGTGGACGTGGTCGAGATTGTCAAAAAGGAAGCGCACTTTGGCAACGGTGCTGCCGTGCTCGACAGCCGGGTTCTGGGCGGCAAGACGAGCCAGGCCAAGCTCGGGAATGAGCTGGTCAACAAAAATAACAAATCCAATGGCAGAGATGAAGCCGCGCAAAAAGGGGCGCGAGAGCACACTGTCGAGAAAGCCGAGGCGGGCGATGCCGGCAAGCAGCACCGTAGCGCCAGCAATGCCGGAGACGATGCCGGCAATGCGGGCATGGAGTGCGTCATCGGCCTCGCCGCCGCGGCCAAGGTCGACAGAGGCACGGACGACGGTGCCGACAAGCAAGGAGCCGGCGGCCTCGGGGCCGACGACCATTTGGGTACAGCTGCCGAGCAGGGCGTAGATGACGGGGGTGATGACAAAGGAGTAGAGCCCGTTGATGGCGGGCACGTGGGCCAGGTTGCTGGCCAGGGAGAGGGCCATGGGCAGGTAGATGCCGGCAACGGTCAGGGCAGCCACTAGGTCGCCCTGGAGGTAGGCCAGCTTGTACTGGCCCATCCAGGCGATGGAGGGGATGTAGTATGAGATGTACATAAACCCCGTGTCACTGAGACCATGGCGCTCAGCCAGCACGCTAGAAGTGCTCATCTTCTTGCTGCGCACTCGCCGGGCCAGGCTGCGCCGCCAACCGCTTGCGTTGCCGCTCCCGGAACCAGAATCGTTTCCGAAGCCGTTGCCGCTACCACGGCCGGTATCGTTGCCATTACCGTGACCGCTGCCGAGCTGGCTGGCCGGGTCAACGCCGGTGGCAGAGCTTCCGATGCTTCCGATAGGGCTGCCGGGGCGAGGGGAAAAGGTGCCGTGATGGCAGACGCCGGAGTGGGCGCAGGCACTGCGGTCGAGCACGCTGGCAAGCAGGGCCGTAGTCTCGGTGGGCGCGGGCGTAGACGTGCTGGGACCAGGCTTGGACAATTGGCCCTCCTCGTCAATGTCTGTGTCTCGGAGGTCGTCGCGGCCGCCACGGTCGAAGCGGACAGCCGGTCGGGTTCGTGGCGAAGGCGGCGGGCTGCCGGACGGTGCCGTGTTGTGTGGTGATGATGGGGGAGGGTTGAGCGAAAAGCTCTGGCGCAGTCCGCTCGGGGGGCGCTGTTGCCCAGCCATGTCGGGGGGGAGATCAAAATGACGGGACGACGTGTGGGCGCGAGATGAAGCGACAATGTGGCCGTGTTGGTCGAGTTGATGTAGGAGAGTCAATGTCGAGACGACGTCTCCAAATCGAGGCGTGAAATTAACGCCGGCAAACGTTTGTCTTCCAAATGGTTGCAAGCTTCCTAATATCGTGGAAAAAGATGAGCGTGCCGTACCAGACCGTGGTGCCAAGGCGGTAAATGTAACATTCCAGTCGCCGGCAAAACACAAACTACATACGGCACCGACGGCGGCCCGCTAGCGCCAAGCGCACGGCCACTAGCGGATTATGACTAATATGCTGATGTCCGGCGCCCGAGCCAAAGCGAGCTGCGTGGAGGAAGCATGCATTCCATGTAATCTACGTGTATGGCCTTTGCCCGGCATGCCTGAGCGATGTGACACATCTATCGCACGCACCATGTACTATTATCAAGCATTCCTTGCTCCCATTTAGCGTACAATGCGAATGCGCCCTTCAATGCACGGCGCAATGGCCTGTGTCCAGGAGACCACACACTCGTCGGGTGCCGGTATGTCGCCATTGCGGCCTTGCACGCCAGCCAAGCGGCACCATTTGCGCGCAACACGGCGCATAATGGCAAGTTTCCGGTCAGCTTCCTGTATGGCCGCCGGGTCCGGCAGGGGCGAGGCCCCGTCCACGACATGCTCGTCAAAGGGCACAGCCAGGCTGTCTACCGGGCTGGCGGGGGTGTCTGCAGGGCCTGGCGCAATGTTTGGGTGCTTCTTGGCCACGTCTGACACGACGCGGTCCCAGTGGCTCTCAAGCGGAACAGTCCAGTTCGGCCAGCGATCTAGCACCTTGAGCGCCATAAAGTACTGCCGTAGCATCATGGATATGAGCATGCCTGTCTCCTCGTCTACCAGCTCCTCGGCCTCGCCACCGGCCGATTTCGCCAGCAAGCTGTCATAGCCATCTGTTTAGGTAAAAAGTTGGTCAGCATCGACCCAGTCGATCCGCAACAAGCGCAGAGCCAGGGGGGACGACTCCGGCATTTCCAGGCGGATGGCACTCAGCACTCACCTTTTCCGCGGGCCATGTAGCCGCGCGTGCACAGCACGTACTGCTTCTGCATATCGATCGGACCGCCGCCCAGCTCGGCCTGCGTGATGCGGGAGCCGGGCGGGCGGGCCGGGTCAAACTCGTACGTCATGTTGGACACATGGGGGAAGCGACCCTCGAGTGCTGGATACAGCGACACGCCATTCTCCAGCGCAGACAAGATGGCGCGGCCACTGACTCGCAACACCACCACCGGGTCTTCAAACGGGAAGCAGTCGGTAATGTCACGGACGCGCAGGGGCCCCGGCGGGTACACCTGGTCGCCTCGCATGGTCCCGGCGGCTATAATGACGCAGTCGGCCTGGTAATGGTGGCGCATAATGTCGCAGACCAGATTGGCCAGGTTGCTTTCCGCCATGCGCACAGTGGTGAAGCGAGCATCCAGCGGCACGGCCGTCCAGCCGATGCACTTGTCCAGGCTTTGCTTCAGCTTGGCCGTCAGCTTGTCGACGAGCGCCAACGTCGGCCCGTCTGGCACTACGGCCGAGCCAACATCACGACGCCGAATGGCCACATCCCAGCGTGGGGGTCCCCCCTCTTCTCCGGCCGGACGTCTCCATGCCTCAATGTAGCTCAGCTGCTTAAAGTCGCTGCCAGAGCGCAGAACCGGCGTCCCGCGAATGCGTTGGTGGTTGTAGTAGTGATCGTGGCCGCCTAGGATCAGGTCAGCGGCGCCGTCCAGGATATCGGCTAGCTTGACGTCGTTGGGCTCGCGGGCGTGCGAGAGCACAATGACCATGTCGGCACCGGCGCGGCGCAGCTCCGGGATCAGGCGTTTAGCCGTGGCAGCAGCCGACGCGTATACCACACCGGACGGCAGGGAGTTGACGGTGCCCAGCCACTCGCGCTCGCCCAGGCCGACCAGGCCAATCTTTAGGCCGTTGGAGGCCGTGAGCATGTAGGTCGGCAGGGCGCCGCCAATGGGCACGTTGGCGCCGGCGCCGGACTCGGGGTCAAAGACGTTGGCCACAAGCCAGGGAAACGAACACTTGGCGGCAAGGTAACGGAACTGCTCTACGCCAAAGTCCAGGTCATGGTTGCCGATGCAAGCCGCTGCGGTACCCAGATTGTTGAGGATAGGCACCATGTGGCTTCCCTTGGTAACAGAGCTCTCGAGGCTGGGGTTGAAGGCGTCGCCGGAGAAGAGGGTGATGAGGTCGACCTGACCGGCAAAGCGTTCACCGTCACGGTACTCGTTCATCACAGTCTGGAAGCGTGCGGCGCCGCCCACAGGCTCGGCCGAGGACGGGTCCAAGTGGTAGACATCGTTGAAATGGACGAGGCGCAAGTCGGGCGGCCGCGATAATATGTCGCAGTCTGGAGCATAAGTCACGGACTCGCCGTCGACAAGCGGCAGTGCAGTAGAAGTGCTCATCCTGCCATTAATTGGTGTGGAAACAAGCAAGATTGAGGGAGTATCAGATTGACCGCCCGTTGTATGTCTTGCCTGTACGGGTACCAGTGCTGAAAGAAGACGAGCTTGAGCTCAGCCGCTAGTGACGTGGGGTACCGATATAAGTGGAGCTTGCCGCCGCCCCGCCGGCCACACTTTTAACACGGGAGGACTCGGCTTCGACACAAAAGCGCAATATTGCTCACATAGCCTATCATGACTTCTGGAAAAGCAACGATCCGCTTTGCACAGCGCGAAGGTGAGTTTTGGTTTTCTCTCTGGTGATTTTTTGCTTGAAATCTACTTTCGGCTTCTGTTCTCCTGCTTACACACAAAAGATGTGCCATCAATCCTGGCTATGGTGCGTGAGCTGGCCGACTATGAACATGAGATCGACAGCGTCGAGGCCACGGAGGAAAAGCTACTGAAAACCCTTGCGTTTGCTTCATCGGGGGAAGGCACGGATATGCAGTCGACCTCTGCTGACCGGCCGGCACGCTGCCTCCTCCTCGTGGCGCCGGACGGCACGGCGGCTGGCATGGCTCTGTACTTTTACAATTACAGCACGTGGCGGGCGCGGCCGGGAATTTATCTAGAGGACTTGTTTGTGCGGCCGGAATATCGCAAGAAGGGTTACGGCCGCATGCTGCTGGTTGCGCTGGCCAAAGAGGTGGTAGCCATGAGCGGCGGCCGTCTGGAGTGGAGCGTGCTCAAGTGGAATGAGCCAAGTATCAAGTTTTACGAAAGCTTGGGAGCCAAGATGATGGTTGAATGGGTAGGTATGCGTGTGGACGGGGAAAGCCTTGTCAAGCTGGCAGGCAGTCAGTGAGAGGGGGGGTCACAAAGGAGGGATATATATCCTTTTTTTAAAAGTGTTTTTTTATTTTTTCCTTTTCAAAAAGCTCCGTATTAGCCTGCTTTCGACAGATTACCCTTGGCATCAACGCCTTCAAAAAAAGCAAGGTAGGCTGGCGGTGCCTTGATGGGCACCATCTGGGTGCCGCCCCAAGTAATGATCCAAGACGGCGCACCCGGGCCAGGGGCTCTCTCCATCTTTGCCGACATTTGCCACACGTCGGCATATAGCCGGCGCCACAGGCGCGGGGTGAAGCGATGGATGCCGAGGGCTGGGCCCTCAAACGGCTCGCCAGGGGTCGAGCGCTGGACCAGGCCATGCAAGGCGCGACGGCGGCGGGATCGCGGCCTGTCGACGGCACGGACCGGGCGTGTGGCGTAGTCCTCCCAGTTCCAGTCCAGAGTTTCGTCGCCATCCCTGTCCTCGTGAGGCAATGCGGTGGTTTCGGAATCTCCCACGGATCCGGCTGGCAGGGCTGGCGCTCGGCGTGGCGGCACAACCCACTCGGGACGCGGCTTCTCGGTGGCCAGACTGCGTAGTAAATCCCACTCGCCTTTGGGCAGGGGCGGCAGAATGCGGTTGGCCAGAAGCTTCCACCATTTTTTCTGCTTGGTACGAGCGGTGCCCTCATGCATCGGCTTGCCCCAGATATTCTCGGCCGGAACTGCGACATCGGGGTCGAGCCTTTTGGAGCGAACCTCGGGCCGCGGCGAACGATGCACGTTGTGATTGGCTTGGCTTTTGGCAAAGGCAAGCAGCTTGTCAGTGTCCCAGTTATCGAGCCAGTCTAGTTTGCGAGGGGGTGTTGTGGCCGTCGAGGTTGTGGCGGCGCTTGTCTCGGACAGAGTTGTATCCGGCAAGGCTGTACCAAGCCGGGCTTTATCAGGTACTAGTGTGTCAGGCAGAGCTGTATCATGCAGAGCTGCCCCCGACAACGCTGTCACAGCCAAGCCCAGCGAGCTATCGTCGGGCGCCGTCGGGCGAACCAGCTCAGTCATCAATTCCCGACGCCGCCAGCCAATGCGACCAAATGTCAGCAGGACAATACGCCGCATCCGCTCCAAGTGGCCCCGGTTGGCCGCACGCAAGTAACGCAGGTCATGCTGGGCCCGTTGAAGACGCGGCTCCGGCGAGGGATCGTGGCGATGCCGGTGGAAGCGCAGGCGAATGCGCGGCTCGATGCGGGCTCGGCACGCCGGGGGGAGATAGGAGGCTTCGCGAAGAAGGTGCCGGTACAAAGGAATGGCTGTGGAGGGCGTTGTGAGCGGTGCGGGCATGTTGAGGGGGTTGAACGGATCCCCTACGTCAAACGCACTGCAGAATTATCCAGCTTCCAGTTATGTCATTACAGTGCGTTAAGTGCGTATTCGCACGCTAACACGGACCAAAAAGCGCGCTAAGCCACGCATCCGCGCAGCCACACAAGCAGCGCGATCTGCGGGCTGCTGATTGGCTGGGTTCCGCCCCTCATTCCTAGTATGGTCAAGCAGGCGCGTCGAGCTAGGCGGCTCACGCACAGAACAAGATGCCACACCAAATCACGAAAACGACACGTCCACGGCGCCGCGACTTTAATTGATTCTCACCCCGTGCTGAGCTCCAGCCTTTACGACATTGCTGCACATTGCCGCACCGTTGGCTGCTTCTTTGCCTGTCGTTTGTCACCTATCGTCTGTCGCTTGTGTGCTTGATCGCATCGTGTTGACTGGCTGGCCGACGCGAAGCTCCGTTGACTGAATTTGCCAAAACGTGACTTTTTCCCTTCTTTTTTTATTTTGCCTCTACTTTCCCCTTTCGTTCGCATCACGTCCACACGGAACTCTTTACCTTTAGTCTGGACTCACCAGCCTAGCTGCTGCTCTGCCACCGTTGCCTGCTTATATTTGCTGGCTTGGGACGATTGCTTTCATATTTAAAATATTTTTATCCTCCGTCTCTCTTATCTCTGACCTCCTTTTCTCTCTCTTCCTCTCCTCTATCCCCCCTTCGATCCCTTTTGGAACGGTGCCTATTCGCATCTTATCAAAGGCCTGCCCTGCATGGCTTCCACAACCTTGACCACATCTTTGCACGCCCACCGTGCCTCCTTTTCCTCCACCGCTCCCCCATCGACATCCGGGTCGACTGCGCCATCGCCGCAACTACAGCCGCCATCGCAGGCGCAATCACAAGCACAGGCTCTGATGCAGCCGCACCCCCCTCCTGCCGTTCAGCGTCTGCCGCCACCGCCTCCGCCGTCCTCGTCCCAGCAGACACAGGCTCCGATACCTGCCGTCTCCTCGTCTGACCACTCAGCCAGCTTTCGCGGCAGCACCGCGCAAATGCCGTCAGCCTCGCAAAAGTCACAGTCGTCGTCGCAGCAGTCGTTCTCCATGACTGCGACATCCTCGCAGCCGGCCTCTGCTTCCTTCCGGCAGTTTGGCGAGGCCCCAAAGGAGGAGCCGGTCATTTACTCGGTGGGTTTTGTTTGGCATTTCTCTGCTCCCCCCCTTTCCCTGCTAACGTTTAGGCTGTCTACTCCAACACTCACGTCTACGAAATGGATGTCGGCGGCATTGCCGTCATGCGCCGCCGGCACGACTCGTGGCTCAACGCCACACAGATTCTCAAGGTCGCCGGCGTTGACAAGGGAAAGCGCACCAAAATCCTCGAAAAGGAAATCCAAACCGGCGAACACGAAAAGATCCAGGGCGGGTATGGCAAGTACCAGGGCACCTGGATCCGCTTTGAGCGCGGCGTCGAAGTCTGCCGCCAGTACGGCGTCGAAGACCTGCTCCGCCCGCTTCTGACCTATGACATGGGCCAGGACGGCGGCGTGGCCGGCCAAGGCAACTTCAACACCCCCACCAAGGAGCAGGCCATGGCAGCTCAGCGCAAGCGCCTCTACAACGCCAGCAACGAGAACGGCGCCAACGGCGGCTCCGGCACATTCTTCAAGGGCATCTCCAACACCGCTAGCAACATGGTCGGCATCATCAGCAAGGCCCGCTTTGTTTCGCCGGGACCGCGCAGCCGGGTGTCCGGCTCGGGGACCGGCGCCACTTCCGGTGCCAATTCCGGCCCCAGTGGCCTCGCCCGGGCCCCCAGCTTTTCACGCCAACCGTCCATGCCGGGTGAGGAGCTTCCCCCCTCGCAGCAGAGCCTCGTGTCCGATTATGGGGGCAGCACCGCCGGGAACCCCAGCAATGGCGCCAATGCATATGCCAATGGTCCCGGACCCAGTTTCGAAAACGGCCTGCTTTCACGCCCGTCGCTAAGCGGAGGCCTTAACGGCGACTCAGCCGAGCCCCCCCGCAAGCGTGCTCGCATGGCTACCACCACTTCCGGCGACAGCTTTTCACTTTCCGCTTCTGCTTCTGCCTCCGCCGACGCCGCCGCCGCTGCCGCTGCTGCCGCTGATGTCTACGCCCACAACTTTCCGGGCTCCCCTACAGAACCAAACGAGTCATTTGCCTACAGTCAGGCTGGCCTCGACTCCGGCCGCGAAGCTGGCGCTCCCTTCAACGATGGCTTCACCCCTCTGGCCCCCTTGCCCTTTCAGGTCTCCTCCGATGCGGAGAACAAGCGCAATATGCTCATGTCGCTCTTCATGGACTCGCCTGCCGGCAACGACCTTGCTCGCTATGACGCCCTCCGCCGCATGACTCCGCTCGAGCTCGACATGCCCATCGACGCTCAGAGCCACACTGCTCTTCACTGGGCCGCCACTCTGTCGCGCATGTCACTCCTGCGCGCCCTCATCGCCAACGGCGCCAGTCCATTCCGTGTCAATGCCGTCGGCGAGACCGCCTTGATGCGCGCCTGTCTGGTCACAAACTCCCACGAGCACAATTCCATGCCTGACCTGCTCGACGTCCTCGGCAGCACCATTGAAGTGCGCGATGCCAAGGGCCGCACCGTGCTTCACCACATTGCCGTCACCAGCTCCGTCAAGGGCCGGAGTGCTGCCAGCCGCTACTATCTGCAGTGCTTGCTCGAATGGGTGGTCCGTCAGGGCAGCGCTCCTAACAGTCAGACTATGCTATCGTCCTCGGCCCCGGCAGCGTCCTTCTCCGCCTCTGCGCCTGCAAAACTAGGCCTTGCTCGCTTCATGAGCGAGATTGTCAACGCTCAGGACAAGGCTGGCGACACCGCTCTGAATATTGCCGCCAAGATTGGCAACCGCAGTATCATATCCCAGCTGCTCGAGGTGTGTGCCGACCCCAATTTGCCCAACCGCCAGGGCTTGCGACCGCTCGACTTCGGCGTGGGCGGCGAGGCGGGAGCCGATGGCCCGGGCAACGAAACGGCAAATGGCGATACCAGTGGTGCAGTCAACAGTAGTCAGAAAAGCCGCGAAAGCAGCGATGATATCGTGTCCTGTAAGTTTGGTGCTTCTGGCCATGTTTTCTCCTTGTCTTTGTGTAGCTTGTTCGTTTTCGTTTCCTTTCTAATCCACAGCCATCAAACACCTTCTCAATGAGTCGGCCATGATGTTCCAGGCAGAAATGAAGGCAAAGCAGCAAGTGGTCGATTCTCTGCACCAGTCCATCCGCAACACCTCGGCCCAGCTAGGAGAGGCTCGTCGCACCCTCGAGGTCTTTGAAGAAAAGGTCAAGAAACAGCAACAGGCGAGCCAAAAGGTCTTGAACCTGACTCGCGCTCGGGACGAAGAACAGTACCGTATCATGGAGCTGGAGCAGCAGGCCCACGGTCGGGGCCAGGTACTGGGCGACGACAACAGCACCTGGGAAGCCGAGATTGACAATTTACTGGGTGCCGGAGCTTCCAACGGCAGCGGTCCCGCAGATGTCTCAGCGTTACCGTCAGCCCCGGTATTACGGGCGCGTATTGAAGCGGTGAAGCAACGCATCAGCGAGACCCGGAATGCCGAAATGGCACTCAAAAGCCGCAGCAGAGATATTGAGCTCAAGTTCCGCCATCTCGTTGCTCTTGCTACCAAGTGTTCCGATGCCGACGTTGACAACCACTTGGACAGCCTGATGCGTGCCGTTGAAAGTGAAAAGGGGGATTTGGAGATTGGTCGCGTTCGGCGCTTCCTGGGTGGTGTAGAAGCCGTTGTACACTAATCTAGCCATCCTATCTGGCTATGTGTGCTGTTCTTGTATAATTGCTCTTCCCGTGGCCTCGCGGCTCACGCTTGTTTTCTGCTGTATTATTTTGTGTCTTCATTCGGTCTGTTTTGATAAGTTTGGTGGCTTTTTGTTTTCCCTTTCTCTCTTCGCTTTTTTTTCTGCTAGCTTCATCTTGCCGGCTTATTCTTCGACAGGCTGGTCTGCATTTCGGGAGCATATATGGCTGAGGGAGTTCTACGTCGCCGTTGTCTGGCGTCGGTGCATTTGAGCGCGGCCGCCGCGCTACTTGAGGCAGGAAAGGAAGCAGACTTGCGTATTTCCACCATTGGTTTCGGCCCATGTGGCCTAGCCGTTCTTTTCGCGGGTTTGCTGGCATATTGTATGATGTGGCAAATTGATTGTCGTATATATCAATCATGGCAAGTTTGTGCTGTGCTAATAAACCAACGATAATCTATGATAGCCTCCTCTATTGCTACCATTGCCAGCCTTAATGTCTGGTGGAAGAGAAGAAACAAGGGCAAATTGGAATGAGGTGATAAAAACAAGAACTAAATGACCGGCAAACACCAAAACGCCCTGCGCCATGCTATCCAAATGAGGATTTGTCGTATTATAGACGGCAGAGAATTCGGGCGGGTAGCGACAGTGACAGCTGTTGGCGTCCCGTTCATATGGCTTCCGCTGCGTAAAGTCCCTCCCACCGCTGCTCGACGCCACTAACCAGGGTTTTAAGGCGTTCGATCTCCTTATCAAGCTCCTCCATGTTGCGGCTGAGAGCGCCGACTTCTTCGAAACGCCGTGACCCGCGAGCGTTATCAATCATCTGCTGTACCATGAAACGCTGCTCCTCGAGAACTACCAAACGTTCCTGTAGCTCCTTCTCTTCCGTCTCCAATGCAGACACGGCCGTACTAACTTCGCTGCCAGCCATGCTCGCTGTGTCGCCATCCCCTGCCGATTCACCTTGGCGCAGCAGGGACATATGGGATCCTCCTCCACCACCGCCGCCGTTTAGGGGCGAAAGTAGTCTTCGGTGGCCATTGGGCCCTAGGCGGGTGGATTGCTGTTGCTGCTGCTTCTGTGTTCGCAGCATGCGTGGAACATGCTTTAACGGCACCATATTGGCATGCAAAAACGTCGAGGCCGCAGTGTACACGGCCTTTTGTAGCCTCCGCTGTGTGGGGCTGTCCGTCTTCATGTCTCGCAACCGAACGGCAGCCAAGTTGTACTTGGTAAAACTGTCCATCAGGCGCTTGCGGATCTTTGCGGCTTCTTGGATTTGCACATGCGTCGGCGGAGTGCCGTTGGGGCCGTCCGGCTGCAAGGACTGTAGGGCGCGCTGAAACAGTGGCATCAAATCGCGGATTCCGCGTTCAAACTGCCGGAGCGTCTCGTATGCCCGCTGGTCGGCAGGCTTGTGTGCCATGGCGACATCAAAGTCACGTTTGAGAAAGATGGTCATCTTGCAGTCTCGGCACATGCGGACATCCACATTCACCGCAGAAGCAGGCGGGTGCATCGGCTGTTGCGACTGCTGCGACTGCGGCTGTTGTAAAGCTTTCTTCTCGGCCCCTGCTATCGGTAGAGCTGGAACATGCACCGGGACCGCGCTTCTACGGGTGGCGACACTCAATCCAACCTCGGTGGAGCAGCCAGTCTGGGGATCGGCACAGACAACGCGGCCACATATCCGGCAGTGGTGTCGGCGGAAGGTCCACGAACCAAACTGTTGCTGGCAAAACGGGCAACGTGGTACAGTGGCATCGTCTTCCCACGTCACGACAGACTGCTCAATAAGCTTTCTGAGCCCGCGGTGTCCACCCGCAATGGCAGAGACTGGGGACATGAGGCCGGTCGAGGCACCGCTGGCCCCAGCGGCCGCAACCATCTCGGCCGGCGGATCAGCCAGTAGCTGGGTCAGCCGGGTAAGGCGTTTTTCCAGCCGGGCAATTTCGAGATTCTGGCGCTCTACGCGGGTCTTGCGTAAGGCCATGAAGCGGTCGGTCAGGTCGTGCTCGGCGCCGTGGTGATCGTTGTAACCAAGCCGTGACTTGAAGCAGGTCTCGCACACGCGGGCCCAGTATCCTCGCACCGGGTCGTGAGCGGCCGCGCGTGACAGCTTCATCTGGTACATTGTGTGCACTTCGCAAAACAGCTTGCCGCACTTCCGGCAGTTGATGCTGCCATTCAGCGGGCCGAGTCTCTTGTCGCAGGTCGGTTCGGTACACACATCGTGTACGGTTGGCCGCTGCCAGTGTTTCCGGGTGATCACTTCGTCGGGGTCGATGACAACGGCCTCGGTAGGCCGAGCAGCATTGAAGCCACTACTGCTAGAGGTAGCAGGCTGTGCGGGGGACTCGTTCGATTCAAAAACGTCCAGGCCACGCAACTTTTGGTTGATCAAAGACAGTGGCTGGAACATCTTCGCCTTCATAACCTGCTTGTCCAGCCAAGTCTTGACCTCATCCTGTTGTATTTCTGGCAGCTCCTGGTGTACATCGTCAATATGTCTGCAACACAGTTAGATGCCGCGCATGCGCACTTTGGGGCTCATTTGCCAGCCATAAGGGGTGTTTGGCAGTGGACATGCCTGTTCAATTGCAGCAGAGTAACCTATTTAATGGCCAAAATGCGTCAGTCAAGAGAGCCATTTCCAGAGACTGAAACAGCAAGCCTTTGTAGGGGAGCAGGAAACAAGACACACCATTTCTTCCTCGCATATAGGGCAGACAAGCCGGGAGCTGTCATTATGAATAGATGGTGTAGACAGGCTGATGTTGGCGGCAAGATCTTGAGCAGATTCGAGGGGGCTGGGAGAAGAGTGAGATGAGAACAAGGCGCCATCGCGGGATCCTCGGGACACGGCGCTCGCCTCTGAAGGAGCAAACGGACTGGAAGCTCTGCCGAGCCTGTCATCAGGCGTCGCTGGAACAGCTAGACCCTTGCCGCTTCCCAAGACACGGCCCCCGCCGATTTTTCTTCCGGACATAAAGTAACAGAGGCCGAGACGGAGGCGGAGGAGGGAGAAGAACAGAAAAAGGAGAAGAGTCGACCGGATCAAGGCGGCGACCAGCACGCTGAAACCGAAGTCAATGGTAGCAGCGATATATATGGCCGTCTCGTGTGCTGGCGAGATGATGGGCGGCGGCGGCGGCGGCGACAGCAGCGACAGCAGCAACAACAGCCGTGTCGAATGTGGGGGAGACGGGCGAAGCTGGTGGGTTGGCGACAGCAGTTGTTGGAGCTTCGTGGCTTACGTGATGCAGTTCGTCAGCACCTTTTTTTGGCAGCGGAGCCACCAACTCTTATCGCTATCTGGTTTTGTGCCGTTACCAGAGCGCCACAAACAGGCTGGTGGACAATCCCATCGTCAACACACCAGTCTCAAATAAGCTGGATTGTGCCTGAAAGCGGCATCACGCATGGCGCCCACGTTTCCCGAAGTTCAAGGCGGCGGTAGTCTCCTTGTTGCTTGGCAGATTAGGGGGAAAAGAGTGCTCGTTGTGGGCGGTGGCGATGTAAGTGTTTTGATTGCAGAAAGAGAAGAAGGGGAGGAGGAAGAAGAGGAAGAGGAGGAGCAAAAGACATGGTCGTAGCTAACGCTGCAGGTTGCCGCTGGCCGCATTTTGCACTGCCTTAATGCCGACGCCGTCGTCACAGTGGTTGCCCCGGCCTCTCGGCTGAATCCCGAGGTGGCATACCGTGTGCGCCAGAAACAGGTGTCACACATCAACCGGTTGTTTGAGCCGGCTGACCTAGACGGTGCCGACATGGTGTTGACGGCCGTCGACGACCCCGAGGCATCGACCCGCATATGGAAGTTGTGCAAGTCACGGCGCATCATCGTCAACGTGGCCGATGTGCCGTCAGAGTGCGATTTTTACTTTGGCAGCGTTCACCGCGACGGCCCGCTGCAAATCATGGTCAGCACCAACGGCAGAGGTCCGCGGCTGGCCCATGCTATCCGCAAATACATTGCCAAGCTACTGCCACGAGAGGCCGGCAAAGCCATAGACTCGGTAGGGGAGCTGCGTGTGAAGTTGCGGCGGATGGCTCCGGGTGCCGAAGAGGGCCCGAAACGCATGGCTTGGTGGGTTTGGAGCTCCTTTATTCTCCCGTCATTGTGCGGCACAGCTGTTTGGCACTCTGCATGGTCACTAACACTTGCAGGATGACCAAGGTCAGCGATGCCTACTCCTTCGAGGAGCTCTGTGGCCTGAACGACGAAGATGTCGACAACCTGCTGCGCTACTATGCCTCTGGAACTGTACCCCCCCTTGATATTCTGCTATCTATGCGTGGAAACCCTGATCTGAGCAAAATCGACGTGTTTGACGGATCGTTTGGCTTCTGCGTTGGCGTATAAGCGCCCAGGAAATGCTTCATGGTATACAGGCGACATAGATAACAGGCAATAGGAAGACGAGGCTGTGGACGGGACAGACGACTGCGAAACTCGATCAACTTGAATGGTGCAGGCGTATATAGTATGCCATATTTCCCTGGATACACTGGACAGTAAATTGATAGCGGACCTCCTTCGTTCGCGCACAGTGCGTTTTCTTCCATTCTTTACCTCGCACTGTATTGGTGATGCTGGGATAACGTCGTCGCGAAGGCGCTGGTTCGCGCCGCTCGAAACGACGCCGCCACCGAAACGCACACATAGCCATGTTTGGGCCCGCCGCACCACAGCACAGTCCGAGTGGCGAGGACGGCCTCGCGCCGTGCAGCATCTTTGACACGACCTTTTCTCTTCACCGCGTCTCGCCGCTGTTTCTTGGCCCCGGCAAGCTCGACGCGGCGCGGTTGCAAACGCTTGGACAACGCCTGCGTGATACACTCGTGGGTGATGTTGTGCGCGGAATTGAGATCGGTCTCGGAAGCGCCGAAAATGGGGCCGGGATGGGCGGTGCTGGCGCCTTGGAGACTGTGGCCGCCGAGCTTGTTGCTGCTGATGCCGTGTTGGCCTGGCCGCCCTACCCGGCGCTGCAGATCACGCTTCAGTACGAGAAGGCAACATGTTCGGCGCTGCTTCTGCCATCTTCGGCTCCCTCTGAAGCTGCCGCAGTCGCTCTGGCAGCTGCAGTGGCCGCGCCCGGGGAGCACTTTCTACACCTGCCGCTACTGCTGCTTCGCATGCCTGCCCCGTTGAAGACGGTTATTATTGCTTTTCTCTCAAGCGAGTTTGACTGTCGAATTGGGGCGCTTCGCCTGAATAGCAAGGACCTGACTCGGGCCTGGGAGGCATGGGCTAGGACAACGGGGCCACCCGTCTCCGGGCCCCTGGCCAAAGACGCAGTCCTCACGCTTGGCTTTAAGATACCAGCCTCCGGGACGGTGGTGCTCTCTGACGGTGAGGGGGGCAGAGCGAAGGAGAAGAACACAGCACCGTTAGGAACGCCCGACACTGTTACGCCTTCTTCTACTGACGTTGGTGCTGGCATCAAGACCATCGACGTCATTGTGGCCAGCGACGATCTTCCACGCATGCTCAGAGCAGGCCAGAGACTCTCGGTGGACGACGCCGCATCGGCCGAGCCATTTATGAATGCGTTGTCCGAATACTTGAAGCTCCACCTCGCCCTAGATATGGCCAACCCAGCCGTCAGCATCATACGCATTGCTTGCGGTGGCTTTGTGCTGGCAGAAAGCCGTATGAAGATATTCGGCTCAGATAAAATCCGCCATCGAGCAGCTGTTGCCCATCTTCTGGGGGATATTTTGCTCCGAGCTAGGGGCGCAACATGAAGCACGACAGTGGCAAGAGAAATTGCTAAAGCTCTGGTTTTCTTTCCTGTGCAGATGCCTCACTCGCAATGCGGCCTTGACTGCCAAATACAGCAAGGTGGCTCTGATACCAACCTTGAACTGGACTATTACTCTGGTAATTGTGTAAGACTGCAGAACAAAACTCTGAATCTCCTTGAATGCACCGTGGATATTTGGCAAATGTGATTTCCATAGTTTTTCACGGAAACAAATACGGAGATATAAAAGTACATTGGGAAATATAGACACATTGAAATCAAAGGATAAAGATAGTATGGTGCTGGATATCGGAAGCTTGAAGCTTAAAAGACTGAAAATGAACATATTAAACAGGAGGGAAAAAGAAAAGTAGACTTGTAAATGAAAGGGTAAAAGTGAGGGACAGCGAAAGGCGGATACTATACGTGGAAACGAGCTTGAAAAGACATGAAACAAACGTGATAATGAGCGTGGAATATTGCCTGGATCTAGGCCATCTGAATGGAGGACAGCTCAAACAGCTCAAATAATATATGGCGAGAGCGCACAATAGCGCCGTGTGGTGCCATGCCGGGTCCGACTTACTCACACTGCGCCCACCACTCGCTCAAGACAACGCAAGTGTATGGGGATGCACAGGTTGTTGAGCCGGTATATCCATTGCCGCCACACTGCCCCCATTGGGAAACGGCTGTTCCAGTGGCCGTAGCCGCAGCCGTGGTGGTGGTCGTCTGGGTGGTGGACGATTTGGTGATGGTGGTAAAGGTGGTCATGGTGGTAGAAGTCGTGGGCTTGGCGGTGGTGGTGGTCGCAGCGGTGGTGGTCGCGGGGGTGCCTGAGCTGGAGCCCAGATCGGCAACGACACTGTCAAGGAAACCCGAGTTGGCGTAGACCTGAGACATGTCCCAAATCATGATACCACCGAAGCTGGAAAAGGTTTTGGCATACGTGATAATGGCAGACAGGGTAGAGCCCGACTCGTAGCCCGACCCAGCGGCGGTGGAGCTGCCTGGGATGCCGATTAGGATGCGTACATTTGAGTTTTTGCTAACGGTCTGAGCCCAATTGTCCCAAGTGCTGTAGTCAAAGTTGTTCTGCGTGGTGGTGCCGGAGGTATAGGACTGAAGGCCACAGTAGTTGTTGTAAAACTGGATCATGATAAAATCAAAGGACACCGCGCCGTCGAGCATGTCGTTGTCGGCCGAGTCAGGGTAGGGGCACTGGGGTGCGGCAGAAAGGTAGTACTGCTTGCTGCCGGCGGCGGTGGCAGCATCCATCAGAGTGCGTAGCTCGCTGGCAAAATACGCCATGTTTGTCGTGGTGGACTCGAAATCGAAATCAAAGCCGTCCACAACGGCAGAGCCAAAGGGCCGATTAACGTCACTGGATGACTGGACAGGCCCGAACATGGCCCAGATATTCTTGGCTGCAGTGGTAGCGTCCGAAGACGAGGAGAATCCACCCTCGGTATAAGTAGCACCGCCAATGGAGAGGAGAATGGTTTTGCCATAGGTGGACTGGCAGGTTTGAATGTCCTCCCTAAGGCCGCATTAGATGGGGGTGGGTGGTAGAGCCGACGAGGAGAAACAAGATTTAAAACGAAAGAAGTGAAAGGCAGACAACTTACTCTAACTGCGGGCAGCTCAAAAGTGTGGTACCGGAAAAGACAGTGCAGTTGTCGCCAGCATTAGCAAAGTTGACTGTTGCCGGGTTGGAAATGACATTCATGAAAGCAAGCGGGATAATCTAAGTCGCCAATATATTAGTAAACCGGCATAGTGGCAGCAGAAGCATAGCCCTTACATCTATGGCAGTGTCTATAAAAAGGGGGTCCTTGTTAGTCTGATTTCGCTGACTGGATGGAGAAGTATAACGGAAAACTTACTGGAGCAGTAGTACGATAGACGCTGCTGCGAGTAGGCCTGACCCGTAGATTGGCCGTAGGAGTTCTGCCCCCAGTAGATGGCTATATTGCTAGAGCTAGAGGCGTCAAAGCCGGCAAAAACCATTGAAGGAAAAGACAGGAGGCCCGCCGCCAGGGCGAGGAGAGACAATGTAGGGGTCATGGTGGGCAGACCGGATGCCAGTAGAGGAAGTGTTCCAAGGAGTGACGGATGTGCTCTGAAGGCTTCAAGGACAGATCCAGATGTCTGGGAAGGAAATGACAGTGTTTGTCTTGAGACGAAATGTTTCTGAAAGGGACTGTAATGATTGGAAGGAATGAAATAAACGGCCAGTGAGGCTGCGTCAACCAGAGGTTTGGGAAAGTTAAAAGACAGGAGAGGCACGAGGGTGAAAGAAGGAATGCCAAAAAGAAGGCATGGGGACTGATTCATATAGTTTGTCTCGCGGCTTCGAGCAGTGAACTGTCCCTACTCGGGACAGGCTAGCAAAAGAAGGCTGGCTGATATGACGAGGCCCTGACGAGTCTTGCCAGGTCTTGACAAGTCTGGACATGTCTGGACATGCCTAGACATGCCTAGCCAGATACTACAAGGCGAGTGGCGTTGTTGCAATCATGAGCGAGAGGAATTACAAGCATCTAGGAGACGGATCTAACGTTCCAACCAGAGTACACCAGCAGGCGGCATGTGGAAGTAGTAGTAGCAGCGGCGGCGGCGGCGGCAGCAGCAGCAGCGACAGCAAGGTTGACAAAAAAGCATAGGGTGCGTGGAGCTTGGCTGCAAGGGTACGATGGAAGATCAATCTACAACATATGAACGGTAGTCGGAGGGTGGGGGCTAAGAACAAATACGTGCAAGTGGTGTCTTCTTCCCTCCTTTTGCAGGAATGTTGAGCTAGTCCTCGGATGGTTAAGAACGGGCGCCTCTGGGTGCAAGATGGGTCCAGAGGGGGAGAGGAGCATGGGATATCAAAAAACATTGACACCACAAGGGGAGCTACACTACTTACAACGGCAGCCCTCGAGACAAGGCCAGCAGTGAAGGGAAAGGGAGCAGGCAGGAAAGTTGTCTTGGAATATCAGGTCAAATAACAGACAGAAACAGACGAGCTAGGAGCTAAAAGCTGCAGGGGCGAGTTGAACAATGGCCAGAATAGGATGCTGTACAGACGAAACGAGGAGGACGATAAACGGGAAGCACCAGGGGTGAATATAACGTTACGGGGCATGGCCGTGGTAGCAGCGAGGTAGCAAGGCTAACCGCCTGGGCATAATATCTCAATATCTAGGGTGTGCACTACACCACACTACGTTAGTGTGCAATGGGTAGTGCTAGCAAGGCTGGGGGATGCAATAGCGGCATTCCTGTCATTTCAGCATACGTCCAGATGGTTGGCGCGGGCCAGAAGAAAAAAACAATGGGGCCACATGCATTGGGGGGGTAGGCTGCAGAGTTGAAGAGCTTGAAAATGAGAGAAAGAGGTGGCAAAGGGAAACGCGAGATAACGCGACTACGGTTGAGAGTCGAATGAGAGAGCAAGACAAGACCCGGAGACGACTAGATAAATTGGACAATCTCGTTGTTTGATAAGAGTTCAGTGGAGGTGCCAATCAACAGTCTTATTGGAGGACCAGCAAGCCATTTGATTAGCCATTGTGGCCCAGTACGGCTTTCAACAAACACTTGTGCAATCACCTACAGTTCTTCCAAGGAGTTCGTCGGATTCACACAGGCAGCAATGCGACAAGATGATGTGCCATGATCGACGACGACGGCGCCGGATAACGTAGCAGTAGTGTAGCGTACTCGCCCGAAAAAGAAGAGCGAAGCCTACACCACTACACTACATTAGATTCAGCTGGGTTGCATCAGGATCTGCCCGCCTGAGAGTTGCCCTTTTCGGGTGTAAGATTACGCTTCAGGGGATATGGGCTGAAGTGAGAAGCCAGCTCTATCCTCCCAAGAAGGAAGATCCTCTTCGGGAAGAGAACGCTTTCGGAATAATTTATTACAGGAAGACAAGCACGTTGCCTTGCAGACCAATGGGTGCCTCACATGCTGGCTGGCGGCGGCGGCGGCGACGGTGGAGGCCACAGCATCATGAGGATGGCGTAGGAGGATGTAGTGTAGTCAATGCGCTTACTCGTTTCATCCAGATCCCTAGATCCGCCCAGTATCATCGATGTAGTCTGCCGTCCATGAGACGCTCCCGGGCGGCTCATCCTCCGGCGAGATGAGGACGACAAACAGCGGCGGCGGGCCTCGTGCCGGCCCGACTGCAGCAGGCGAGATATTTCGGGGCGATCAGAGCGATCGGATTAGTTCTACGACACGATTATGTTGTTTTGTCCATCCCGGCCCAACGCCAAGTTCCCCGCTTTGTAAGCCGTTTGGCCGAGCTTCTTTTGCTCCAACGGCTGTCTGGGCCACCAGGCACGCCACAAGCACCTGCATGTGACGACATGTCTGTCTGTGCCCCGCGCTTCTCACCCCACAGTCGAGCCATCCGCACGGCAATCACCCTACTCTTGCTCGCCCATGCCCCGGATTTGCTGCCGCCCCACACGGTCTTACCTCGGGAAGCGTACTTGCGCGACGTAGGCTTGCCTCGATTGTCTGCCGCGTGCTCCGTTTTACTCCGTGACTGCCGACGTAGATACTTAAAGCGCCGGCTCGCACCGCCCAAAGCTCCTTGTTGTGCATACATTGTCTGCCGCCTCTACAAACGATATCTTGCACCTTTGCGCCTCTAACTCACGCTCCCACCATCATCGCCTGCTGCCGCTGTCACCTCCATCCATCTCATCCATCTCCATCCATCTCCTGCCATGGCCGCCCCGTCTCCCCGTCGCATGGCCATCTCGGCCCAGGTCCACCCCCGTATTCTGCCCTTTATCCACTCCCCTGTCTCCTTTCGCGGCCTGGCCCTGCAAAGGTATGTAAAACTACTGCCTTGTCCCGCTCCTGCCATGCGTTGATGCTGACCCGTGCTTCTCTTCTCTAGGCTGTCGGTATGTGCTGTTATGGTCGGCGTCGGATATGCTACCGCAAACTACATCAATGTGCAGGCGAATCGCTCGGCCGTTGCCGCACAGAATGCCCACTGCGAAGAAGAGCGCCTCGACAATGAACGGCTTGCCCTTTTGGATGCGTACGGCGGCCGCGACAGCCTTGAAGAGCTCGAAAAAGCCGCCACACTTTACAGCTCCCTGCATCGGCCGAACCAGTCGTGATAGGGGAGCGATTGTGGAAACAGCGTTTGTCTAATACGCATTCAATGATAGCGGCGTCTGTCTACATAAGCATTTAATGCTACAGCACTGCATTTTCTCGGGCGTTTGGCGTTGGCTTAACGAGGTACCGACAATTGTTTCATGTTAATGATTTCTCACAATATCATCTGCTTTCCTGTCTCTTTGTGGCATCTCTTTTCTTTCCATTTTCTCTCCAGCTTTCTTCTGCTTTGGCTCCGTACTTCCTCCCGCTAAAGGCACCGTTTCAATTAGATCCAATTCGCAAAGTACATCAGAGTACATCCTGCCACACTGTAGTTCGTATTTTGTACAACTCTGTACACCACACTAGTGCAGGCGCTTTGCTTTGCTCCTCTATCGGCGCTCTCACCATTAGGATCCGGCCGACAACCGTAATACTCCACTGACCGGAGCGATTTAGCCGGCCTAACAATTCACAAATTTCCGCGTCTGTCAGACGACTGCTCCTGTCCAAAGTCCTCGTACTCGCTTTCTGACACCAACGCCAATGATTGAAGATTGAGTCGACCAGTTTGTTCCCCCAACTTTTGCAATACTGTGACCAGCAAAACAAGACACTTTCCAGCTTCCATCATGGCCGCGCAAATAACCAACACCACGTAGGTTTCTCGTCTATTTGAGTTGGCACGGTGTTCCCCCTTTCCCTCCCCCCTATCCTGACCTCTCGGCTCCTAACCATACCCCCGCGCCAGGAAAAAAGTCGAGCTCAACACCGGCGCTCTCATGCCCCTTATCGGGCTGGGAACCTGGCAGTCGCGTCCCAACGAGGTCCGCCAGGCCGTAGAAGCGGCCCTGGCCTGCGGCTATCGCCACATTGACACCGCGCTTGCCTATGGCAACGAGGAGGAAGTCGGCGCGGCCATCAAGGCCTCGGGCGTGCCCCGCGAGGACATCTGGCTGACGACCAAGCTGGACAACACCTGGCACAAGCGCGTGCCGGAAGGCATCAACAAGAGCCTTGAAAACCTCGGCACCTCTTATGTTGACCTCTATCTCATGCACTGGCCCTGCTCCACCGATCCCAGCGACCCCAGCAAGGCCTATGCCGACTGGAACTTTATCGACACCTGGCGCCAGATGCAGAAGCTGCTGGCCACCGGCAAGGTGCGCAACATTGGCGTCAGCAACATGGACATTAGCAATCTGCAGGCGCTCCTCGGAGACCCTAGCTGCAAGGTATGTTGCGTGCCCAAGAGCAGCCAAAGTGCCCGTCTGACAGCCACCAGGTCGTCCCGGCTGTCAACCAGGTCGAGTTACACCCCGGCCACCCCTCCCCCTTGCTGCTAGAGTATTGTGCAGCCAAGAAAATCCACTGCACGGCGTACTCGCCGCTCGGAAGCACCGATTCGCCGCTGTACTCGGACGAGACCATCCAGGCCGTCGCCAGTGCAAAGAACAAAACACCCCAGCAGGTGCTCTTGATGTGGGGTTTGCAGCGCGGCGTGAGCGTGCTGCCCAAGTCCGTCTCCAAGGCGCGCATCGAGGCCAATTTCGATCTGGATGGCTGGGCCCTGTCGGATTACCAGATGGCCCAGATCTCAACCCTGAACATGCGATTCAAGGTGTGTGGAGACTCCTGGCTGCCGCACAAGGTTTTTTACGGTGACGACGAGTAGAACAGCTCCGTGTAGTTTATCGGGCTTGGTGCTTCAGTTGCCTTTGATAATTTTGGTGGCAATTGACGGCAGTTCCATTCTGCGTCGTATTGTCTGTACACTATTCTCAGCCTTTTGCCCTGAAATACAAAGCACAATGTACAAAACGCACTAGAGCCGCTCCTTGGGAGTGCTAGAGAGAACAGAGGCAATGCCCCTGCGCATTTTCTCGGCCAGACATTGCGCTTCTTCCTCGTCCAAATCAGTGCGGCTGCCACGGCCAAACATGGCAAACTTGCTGCTCCAGCGCGCCTGCGTTGGCACGTCCGGGCGCGGAATAATGTGGAAGTGCGCATGTGGAACTACCTGGGCAGCGCCCACTCCGTTGTTCTGCACAATATTCCAGTCCCCTGCACCGACGGCTTCGGTGGCGGCTAGCGACAGGACTGGCAGCCAGCGGCCTAGTTCGGCCGCCTCGGTACTACTGACAGCCGTCAGCTTGTGGCAGTGTCGGCGCGGGCAGAGGAGCAGATGGCCGGCAGCCAGCGGCGTGATGTCGAGAAAGGCCATCACAAGCGGTGTGGAGAGCACCACAAACGCTTCCGCTTGTGGAGACGTACGTGTTGGGTTGAGCGTCGGATCCGAGGCCGAGGGGGGCTGTCGCGGGTCGAAGCATGGAAAGCAGCAAGATATGTGGCAAAAGGGACAATTGGTATCTTCGCCAGTCCCAGATGGGGCGCCCAGTGACGGCGAGGAGGGCGCCATGCCAGGTTCATTTGCGTTGGTGTTTGATGCACGTGTTTACGAGAAATAATTCTATCCTGCGGTGCTCTATTGAACCCAGATTTAAAGCCAATACACGTGATCTTTCCGGTCATATTGTCAGTTGTTGACTTGTAGCCGCGTTGAAATCCTTCTGGCCCATTGCTGGAACGGACTCCCCGTAGTTTTTGATTTGCGTTTATCGATGAACTAGATATGGCCATTCTATGTGGGCTTCATTGCCTGCCCAGGTATCAAATTCCCTGCCTCGCGTCATCACCAGCGTTTTGTCTCGTGGCAATTTTTGCGGCTTCAGGCCCCGTCATGTTCTACTCGTCCTCTTCGTCCTCTTCGTCCTCCCAGTCCGCTCCGTCCCCCACTCGACCATCGCCGTAGAAATCGTCCACGTCCATACCGTCCTCGTCGCTGTACTCTCCGTCAGATTCCTCGCCGTTCTCGCCGCCGTCACCGCCAGATTTTCCGCCATTGCTGTTCTTCGATGTAGTCGCCTTTTTCTTCTTCGCCACGTTTTCCTTTTGCTGCCGCTTTCTTTCCTCCTTCTCCTTCTGCCGCTTCTCCCACCGTTGGCGAAGCTCCTTTATTTCATCCTGGGTCTTGTTGACATGCTCATGCCATAGGATCTGTCCCTGGCACAATCCTTCCTCCACCTTGATCAGCCGCAGTCTCATCCGCGGGCCGAGTTCCACCAGCTTGACGGCTCGCCGCTCCACATTGCTGGCTGTGCTGCTTGCCTGTATGTTCTTCCCATCCTGTTCCTGTTCATCAAGTGCAGCGGCCGAAGCTTTGCCTCTCCCCGATAATGCTTTGCGGGCGCGCACATCCACCATGTCAACCTCAGCGTCTGTCTCGGCCTCACTTCCGCTTGTGCCACCGTCTGTCACATAGCCCTCTCCATCCAAACCGCCTACCATGAAATCCGAAATATCTTGGAGCTTCCCTAGGTTTGGCAGCCCCCCTTTCTTAAGTTTCTTTGAATGCAGCAGTTTTTCGGCCGTATTAAGCCTTCTGAGGGCCTTGGAGATACCCGTTGGCTTGGTAGTGATAGCATAATGGCGGAAATTTAGTACAAATGAGCCGGTATCGCTCCCGGGATCTTCACGGTTGAGCAACAGTACCCTTCGTATTGAAGTTAAGGGTGTCGACTGGGGATTGATGGCTGGGAAGAGTGACTGGAACATTGTCGTGATAAGCGACTCCAAATGTTTGGGAACTTTGGCGTTGGCATCTGCCGCAGCATGGAAACTGTTCATAACAAGCTACATGGTCAGTAAGCAAAACTATAGTGTATGACAGGAAAAGGAAAGCACATACCAGTGGAGGCGTGGTGAACTCCTTGCCTCCGCCCTTGGGATGCCGCTGGGCCTTCTGCACGTCTTTGCTTAGAGAGTACCTCTCGACTCTAAAATGCAATGTTGGCCCGCGAGGAGTAGAGGCAACCCGAAGATTAACATTTCCAGACTCTGATCGTGAAAAGAGTAGCAGTTGCGTGACGCCAAGGGGGCCGCACATAGTAACGTAATCCCGTAGCTTGTTGGCTCTCCTTTCCTTGAGACGGCTCGCAGTTCCAGGCTCCATCACTCTTCGAACATCCGAGGCCAATTGGCTAACACTGGATCCAACCTCGCCAGCTCCGATGCGGATTACCATGCTTTTCGGGCTGAGGAGCGAAGCACTGCTGGATACTGCCAGGGCTGCGCCCTGGCTAGCCGCAGTTGGGGGAACATGAGTTCTCTTTTTACTGCGCCGTCTTGCCATAATTCTGGTATGATTGTCAACGTAAGACGCAAATCGTTTTTTTAAGAGCGGAAGAAGAAAGATGTAAAGAATACGAAGAACAGACCCGATAAAGCACAATCTTTTTTAGCGCCTGCTTGTCGTGAAATTTTTCAAGCCTCCGATAAAGATTAGATAAGATAGTGACCCGTAAGTTTTTTATGGACTAATGCACCAAGTAAGGCAACGAAGCAATGGTATTACATTGTCTACCGCAAAATCCTCTACCATGCCTGTAGTATCCCACCATGGGTTTTCGTCCCACGGAAGGCGTAGTTACTGCCCTTCCGTCAAAACCCTTGTCCAGTCAAACTTTCTCCATCGCTTTTTGAAATCACCCAACCGCAAGTCATTTCGCGTCCAGCGGCCCTGGCGCTTGATGATACTTGCATCTACATCCAACATCCCGCCAATAACTCCCCGTGCAAACAAATCGCCCTTGGGCCAACGGCTGGCATCCTCGACGATATGACCAAGTCCTCCATCCAGCGTGAACCATACATGAAAATATGGCATCTCTTTTGCGATGCTTCGTCGAAAAGCAAGTTTTCCCAATCCCTCGCGGGCCCGTTTACCGGTGTCGATGATCTTCTTATGCTGACTCCACTCCTCGTCTGCTGACAGAATGGCCTCCTTGAAAAAGGCTGGTGCCGTATCGCCCAAGTCGTAGGGTATGGGCACGGCCACCAAAGCTGCATGCATTCGGCGGTTGGGCACAGCGGCGTTTTCATAGAAAATCACTTCCCGGCCCTGGTCGTGGTAAAGGCGAGTCAAAGACTTCATAAAGTTTCGAATCTCCTCCCACTCGTCGTCGCTGCATTCCAACAGGTTGCTGTGGTGCTCCAGAGGCACCACTACTGCGCCGCCTTCAGCACCAGTGAGTTCAGGATCTGTGGGCAGAGTGAGGTAGACCTTTGTAGCAAGAGAGGCAATTGGCGCCAGCGGAAGATCGTTGGGCGGTTGCCGGTCTTCATGATGGCACAAGGGGCACGACTCAATAATCTTGGTCATCTTTGTGAAGTCGCTCACTGCCATGTTCTTCAGATTGGACTCAGACTTATGCACGTAGCGAGCCAGCTTTTCGGCGTTTTCGTCGAGATAGTCGAGATTGTCATCGAACTTCGCGTCCTTGGCAATGCGCTCCGCAAACCGGGCCCCCTCGCTACTGGCTTCTCCTCGCGTGCGTCGCTCCTCCCGCATCATATCCTCCACGGTCATGTCCTCGTTGGCTTCTACCAAGCCACGCTCCCGGCCTCTTTTGGTGTTAACAGCCTTGACTTCGCCTCTGCGGCCGGCGAGCAAGCGACTGTGTCTTGCATCTAACACCACTGGCTGCTCGCCTCCGCTTCTTGTGCTCCCTTGAGATGCTTCTGCAACAGCAATATTGTACTCAGACTCCAAATTCGCAGCATTAGGCAGTTTCAAAAGCTTGGCTTTCATCAACTGAGCACGGAGCCGATTGAGCGTTGTCTGGTCAAAAGCGGCCGTATGTATCGAACTCGCTGGCGCCGTCCCATTTTGGGTCTGTACCGTGGCAAAGTCCTCGCTTTTTGTTTCTCTCTGTGCCTCCCGCTTTAACCGGTCCCGGTAGTGATCGCCTGACGGAACTTTCTTTCCAGAATAGCCTTTGCCATAAAGGCGCCTTCTCTCCAATTCCTCCTTTTCTTCTTGCGCGTCGTCGAATTCTCGCAGACTTCCGTATCTCTCGACGGCAACCTCTTCAACCGGACGACCAGATTGTGCTGCTATCGTGAAGACTCCGTTTAGCTTTGTCATTCTCCACTGAGATCCTTTATCTCCAAACGAATATGCGACTTCTGGCGGCGCTGAAAGCTCCAAATCAACAACTTCTCTTCCACTGTTGATTTGTTGTAGAGCTTCGCCATTCAGCTCATTTTCCAAGACAGCATGCTTCGGCCGAGGTGTCTCCTTCTTCGACGTGTCAATCTGTTTGCTCGGACGATGCAAATAGTCGATATTAACACCTGATGGCGCTGTCATCCAAGCGTCTCTAACGGGCACTGAATGGCGGGCATCGGCAGATAGTTCCTGCTCTTCTTCCTGATCGCGGTAGAAGCGCTTTTCCTTTTGTCTTTCGTCAAGAGATTCGCCCATAGTTCCTTTGCCGTCTATGCTCTCCGTAGGAGGACCACCTTTACTTCCCCTTTCCGTGATCAGAGGTCGCGATTGTCGTTGGCGCTTGCGATTAAGGATGTCCTCATCAGGAAAATCTCCGTTTTCGTCCCTATCGCGTTCACATTTGTCTTTCAGTGCCGCACGACTTCGGCTCGGGCTGTCCTTCTGTCCATGGTTTTCATCCTTGTCCCTGCTGGCGCTTCTACGCCGTCTTTTTGACAATGAGGCATGCCTGTGTTGATGGTGTCGACGCCTTTGTTTTTCATCTCTCCTGGCCTTATATTCCGCATCTTCTCTTTCTTCTCTTTCTTTTGACAGCGCCTTTTCAAATTCTGCTAGGCCATCCATCGTTTTTATCGTCGTAGCCACGAATACACATAGTAAGCGCAGGCGTGATTCTTCCCTCTAGATGTTATCCTACACTATGGCTTGTTTGAAATGCCCCGCTTTTACACGTGCTCGGTTGGTAAGATTGCCTTATCTGTTATCGCTATCCTCCTTCGAAATCAAGAAAAAAACATCCCCGCGGGCCGACACTGCTAAACAGTTCTACAGCTCAACATAATATTTGAGAACATTTCCTTGTATTCTTATTGAGGTAACGGATCATCAGACATAATAGGAAACATATAAAATGGCATCTACACCCTCGGCCAAAGGCCCCGTGGCTATAGTCTGCGTGGGAATGGCAGGTATGACGGCATTTCTGCTGCTTCGTTTTTTTCACAGCTCTGAACTTCGATAATGACATTGCACTTGTTTTACAGGTTCGGGGAAGACGACTTTTATGCAACGGATCAACGCCTATCTCCATGGCCACAAAGAACCTCCTTACGTCATAAATCTTGACCCAGCAGTTCTCAACGTTCCATTCGACAGCAACATTGACATTAGAGATAGCGTCAACTATAAGGAGGTCATGAAGCAGTACAACCTTGGCCCCAACGGAGGAATTTTAACATCTCTGAATCTTTTTTCTACAAAAGTAGATCAGATCCTTGGTCTTTTGGAGGAGCGCACGTCCCAACCTTCCGATTCAGGAAAGCCGCCGATCAGTCATATTCTTGTCGATACACCAGGACAAATCGAGGTCTTTGTATGGTCTGCGTCCGGGACGATATTGCTTGAGTCTCTTGCCTCTTCGTTTCCTACGGTCATTGCTTATGTCATCGATACACCGCGTACCGCAAGCACAAGCACATTCATGAGCAATATGCTTTACGCATGCAGCATTCTCTATAAAACAAAGCTCCCAATGGTGCTGGTGTTCAATAAAACGGACGTCAAAGACGCCAGCTTTGCCAAGGAATGGATGACAGACTATGATGCTTTCCAGGCCGCTTTACGGGAAGATGAAGACAGAAATGCATTTGGTGGAGTGGAAGGCGGCGAAGGCACGGGCGGTAGTGGATATATGGGTAGCTTGCTCAACAGCATGAGCATGATGCTAGAAGAGTTTTACGCACATTTAAGTGTTGTTGGTGTCAGTTCTATGACCGGGGACGGTGTTGAGGAGTTTTTTGCTGCAGTACAGGAGAAGGCGGAAGAGTTTAAGCGGGACTATGAGCCAGAACTGGAAAAACGGAGACGGGACAGAGAGGAGGCCAAGAAAGTTACCCGGCAGCGGGAACTCGACAAGATGATGAAAGGTCTGGCTGTTCAGCCAGAAGATGACGGGAAGGAGAAAAAAACGGCCAAAAACGGCGCTCGGCCGGAGAGTGATGATGAACACGGCATAGAAAACATGGAAGAAGACGACGACGAGGATGACGACGACAATAACGATGTTGATCCCAGTGACGAGTATGACCGCGAAGGGCTTCAGTCTCGCTACGAAGCAGCGTTGTTAGACAGGCGAAACCAGGTAACAGACGATGCCAGCTTCGCCAAGTACCTGCATACCCAGCGTTGATGTTGTCTGCGTTATGGATATCATGCGACTTTGGTAGGGTGATAGCACGCAAGGAAAAAAATCTTCTTGTTATAGGCGCATATACATAACTCCATGCTATAATCAACTATTAAGCATACAAACCCGAACACATGCAGGATGGAAACAGCAAGATTTATCCTTCTCTTGACCCAATCTTGTTCTCTTCTTAGTAAATAACCCCAGTGCAAATCGCCACAACTTGTGCAACCCCCTTCATCCCTCGATGTGTCTGCTATCTTGCTTCAAACTGAACCATTCTATGTTTCCTGCTGTTAGCATTACAATATGGCTGCGAGGCACGCTGATCATCAGTAGTCACGATCGCAACATGCCTTTTTGTTCGCTGCTTATATAGAACGCGCCCTCCGCATTCCTTGCATCTTATAGGATCCGTGCGACGCAATGTATTCTTGATGCCACAGTCAGCGCAGAGATAGTTCATTTGAGCGCCTTCGGAACTGAGGTCGTAAGACTTGGGACCAGACAAAGCCTGTCCAGTTGCTGAAGGTGGGACATATTGCTCGCGGGATGCCATGTTAAAAACCGCTTGTGTCCTTGATCACTTTCGGTGGCTGTAGTCGTCTCTCGTTTGCAATGTGAGTTGGTAATGTTAAATCCAAAAGCTACAGTAAAAAAATATCTTGCGGGTGGCAGCCAAAGCATTAGGTCCACTTTTATCATATTGATGCCTAAGGCAGACTACTGTATTAAGGTGGACCTCACATACCCGTGCCACGCCCCACTTATGCGACGCGCTTTGTAAAAGCGCACCATGGTGCTCCGCACTTTAATGGACCACCGAACCTAATGGACCGGAAATTAAAAATATCAATTTAAAATTTTTATAATAAATGGGAAAAAATGGAAACGCGTTAAAAAATCCTCTCTAAAAGATGTTATTTACTATTTTTATATTTATTTTAATGTTTTTGTAACGGGCTGCGCCCATGAAGGGCCTCGACTGCACTCGGCCGATTGTTTCTCCTGCTGAGCACGTGCTAGCCGGCGCACGTGCCACAGCCTTGAGCCCTTATTTAT